>JAUCNO010000795.1:10858720-10891233 GCA_032353835.1 Enteromius viviparus | reverse complement strand
GGCGGCGATTAACTAATTAAGCCTTAGTGGCTGACTGCAGTAGACTGCACTGATCTCAGTGCAGTTCAGGCCTGACAGGATGACACTTACAGATAAAATAATTAAAATTAAACAAAAATGTTTACCATGTCAATTGTACCATGTTCTTTACAAAAGCTAGGTAAATTGAATAACAAAGACAGAGTATACGGAGGGTTGAACAAGGACATGGATAGACATGACATTTACATCAACTCACATTGAACATTAGATAGGGCATGGACTATAAAGGAAACATAATTAAGAAAACATACAAGACACCTGGCAACACCTGGCTGGACGGGAGTGAAACACTGATGAGAAGGCGGGGTTACAAACAAGGAGCACGAGGACGCTGAAATTTAAATAAACACAGAGTACACGGACAAGAAACACAGGAACATGAAACAGGACGGGTGTTACAGTGTGTGTGCAATCCACATCCTTTCATTTACAATCATTTTTGAATTTCTTTAAACTATTTCAAACAAATGCTGTTATTTCATAATTTATTAAATGCAAAAAAGTTCTTCAGAAACAAGGCCATCTCCAGCGAAAGGATTCTATGGGCCCAGGGCTGTCAGGTCCCAGAGATTTAAGATGAAAGGGAAATCCAGCCTTTGTAACCCTAAAGGTCATTGCACAGTGGTCTTAAAAAAATACTGATGAACACAAACTATAATCTGTAAAACAGTGGATTGCAGTTATAGGACTGTTCATTTTAAACAGAGCATGGCTTTGAGAGCTCTTTATAAATTCATTAGACTTGACATGAACTCTCACTAAATTACCTGGAGAGACGGTGCCGTTTGTTCAGAATCAGAGGAAAAGAAAACATATTGGTTCTTGTTATAATCCAGAGACGCTGAACTGACCAGCTGAAAAACAGCAGCTCTAAGTCCAGTCTAAAATACACAGAAAAGGACAATGAAAAATATATATAAAATATATGATAATATGATTTGCTTTAAAAGTCAGAGACCTGCTCAATCCACCCTGAGCTGACATTGCCTGTTATTTTATAGAGAATCCTTTCATTCTTTATGAGAGTGACGTCACAGCTGAACTTGGCACACACCGCCACAGAGCAGTTCTGACACACACACACACACACACATCCAGAGAGCTTTATTATTGTGTGTTTCAAATTATGAGCCATATCAGATCTTTAAGAACATAAAAAGTATGAAACGGTTTAATGCCTGAAAAATAAATATACTTTAATGCATTTGAAGAAATATGCAATACTCCAAACAAGTAATAGTCCAAATAAAGTTTGATTAAAACTTTTATATCAGTGGGACTGGAGTTATCGGTCAGTAAATATGTTAATAGATTTGATACTACTATACTTAAATTTAATATATATTTGTTTCATACTTTTACGTTTTTTACTAGGTTACGAAAGGCACACATTAAATTATTAATCAAATGAAGAAATCAAATATTTAAAAACTCAAAAAGTGTCCTTACCACTATACGTTGACTTTTAATAATATCCATAAAATTGTCGATAACAGGCTCCTTAATGTTCTCCATTTTACAGCCAAAAATCTTACAAGAAATCAAATGACATTCAAGTTTCCAACATTGTAAAAATGGGTGAAGGATGGTGTGCTGTTTTACGTCCCTATATTATACACAGTTTATTGAATTTAAATAACCTGTAACTTGGCTTGTGATATAATAAATGACTGCACACACTTGCAAACTTGAATTAGTCCAGATGTCAGCATCACCAACTTTAACTGGTACTTTGATGAAAACCTTAAAAGATAATTCTCGAAGGTCATTTTCAATCTGAAAGGAGAATAAAAATGGTTATGTACAGTAAAGACATTCTGTTGTAAATAATAAAAATAAAACAAAAAATATTTTAAAATACTCCAGATTACTATGATTATTGACAATAAAAACTAGGACTAAAACCATTAAGAAGCATTACTTCAAATAAACATTAACAGCAATAAAATGAAATACACTGCTCAAGAAAAATCAAGGGAACACTTAAACAATAAAATGTAACTCCACGTCAATCACACTTCTTTGAAATCAAACTGCCCACCCAGGTAACAACACTGATTGACGATCAGTTTCACATGATGTTGTGTAAATGAAATAGACAACAGGTGGAAATTACAGGCAATTAGCAAAACATAATGCCAGAGCCCTGCAAAATGACCTCCAGCAGGCCACAAATGTGCATGTGTCTGCTTAAACGGTCAGAAACAGACTCCATGAGGATGAGATCCTCAGACCCCTTGTGAAACGGTGCGGTTGGCCTTGGGTTCCTCCTAATGCAAGACAATGCTAGACTTCATGTGGCAGTTCCTGCAAGATGAAGGCATTGATGCTATGGACTGGCCGCCCGTTCCCCAGACCTGAATCCAAATGAGCACATCTGGGACATCATGTCTCACTCCATCCACCAACGCCACATTCCACCACAGACTGTCCAGGAGTTGGCTTTAGTCCATTTCTGGGAGGAGATCCCTCAGGAGACCATGCGCCTGTAGGATGTGTTATTAGTGTCCCTTTTATTTTTATTATTAACTTTTTTGGCACACAGTGTCTATATTGCAATGATACATTTAACATATATCTGGAAAACATTTGGCTGACTGGCTTTGAATAACTTATCGTTTGTTCCAAAAATGTTGAGTTATCTGTATAATTAACCATCAGATCACCATAGTAAGCTCTAGATGTGTTGGTGCTAGCTAATTCTCAGCCAAACCATTGCATGGGAACCCAGGCCTCTCTCTCTGTCACACACATCATGTCTTTCCTGTGCCTGTTTACTCAGCCCCAGTGTCGTGTTTGTTTGGTAATGTTTCTTTTCCTCTAGCTTGTTAGGTGGACCATCCTCCTATAGTTGTCTGTTTATATGGACGCTTTTGGAAAAAAATGACATAGTTAGATTAGAATGATAGCTGCACAACAATCCTGTCAGTAAACAGAGAGGGCCGAAGGGTGACGCTCAGAACCGGAGACTGTGTTTGTGCATGTGTGTGTGTCCTGGAGGATAACAGGTGACGACACAGGATTAGTGGGAATAGCCCCAGACCACTGCCTCAGATTGCTTGGGTTCTCCTGTATCTAGCTCTGTTGAATCTCTTCCTCTTTCAGCACTGTCCGGACGATTATTTATGTGCAAGTAACACAAAGAAGAAGATTAGGATGAGTTGGCAATGTGAAAGAGCGTTTATATGGCTATGTAAAAATGCATGTGCAAATCAGTATTTGTGTATGCTTTCCCCCCTTTTTTTTAATGAATAACGGCTGTAATTGGCTGACGGCCAGCCAGTGAGGCCATAGGAAAGAGGGAAAGGTGCATATGTGACACTTTTGCTGGGTCTGCCATGGCAACAGCTCTGGATGAAGAGCCCTCTGCCCCTGGATCTCATGATTAATGACATTGGCCTGCTGGATGCTGGCGGACAACATTGTACCACTGTGTGTTTGCTTTTGTTTCAGTAGTTCACTGAGAAAATGGCAGTTTTGACAGAGCGGATGAAGAATTATACATTGGGGAAAGAGATAGGGACGTTGACGGAGGAATAGAGTTCAGCTGTGTAGAAATATTTCTACAACAGGAATGCTGTTGAGAGACGATGAGGAATCCTCTCATATAGTACACACTGAAGCTGTTGTGACTGTCTAAGCTTGATAGACTAATTGTGCTCTGCGTACTTTAGGAGACATTATCCCCCCTTTGGCCGCAAGGATCGATTAAGAGCTTCAATGCAAATTCAATGCTCCCTCTCTCCCGCCTTACTTTGCCATTACTTCCTTCAGTTTACACTTGTCCTTGTTAATGTCTTCAGGCTACATTGACGTTAATGTATAGACTGTTTTGTGCCCCACTGATAAGGTAAGAGGCCCTGAGGGAAAGGTCATGTCTTTTAAATCCCGCCCCTGCATCTGCAATATTGTGCTGTACTAAAGTGGACCTCATGGCCTCCGGACGAGTGGCAATTTGTGCCACTTTCTGGTCTGTTTCATTTGCAGTTTTCTTTAGGAGGTTTATCTAGTGATGTTCTCTAATGGGAAGGTTAAGTTTAGGGATTGAGTATTGATCTTGAACTCTTGGTAAAGGTCTTTACTGTTCCAGTACCAGTTAAAGCATGGTTCAGTTTTGTTCCTTTTTATGAGAAAAGAAATGGTGAAGATGGTCTGTGCTCAGTGAATAAGTAGCTTGCTGGTTCTCCATCATGCCATCTGTCTGTGATGGTCCTGAGGGATTAATGATGTCTTCTGACAGCTCTTTAGCGTGTGCTAGTCACCACATACAGGCATGCCAGATTAGCGCTAACAGTTTGGGGAGGGGTGGTGATTTCCAGGATGGGTTTTTTTCTGTTTTTGGGAGTTTCATACACAGCATGTTAATGAATGTTTTGATGTGAATTCAGAATGTGTTTACATTCTTGGGTGTGTTTCTGCAAAAGCACTGTCAGCTTTATATATGTACAGCTATATATATATATATATATATATATATATATACTGTATATATATGTGTGTGTGTGTGTGTGTGTGTGTATATATATATATATAAGTACAGTACATGAAATTTAAATATTATTAGTGCTGAGCAGCAAATAATTGTGAATAATAGCATCCAAAATAAAGTTTTTGTGAACATAATGTGTGTGTAAGTGTGTGTGTGTGTGTGTGCTGTGTGTATTTATCTGTTTTTACAAATAAACACTTTGTTTATATTTATATTCATATAATTAATTCATTTTATATAATAAATAATTAAATATATAAACCTTATATATCTTTCTTTAATATATACATGCATGTGTGTGTGTGTGTGTCTCATGTTGTTGAAAATGTGTAATAAAAAGAAAATAAATAAAAAAAACCTCTTCCATGCTATTTTTAACTCTAATAATGAAGATAAACATTTTTCTATTTTTTATTTCTGTAGTAAAATATTTTTGCTATGTCACACCATAGGACATTTCTATTTGTCCATTACCCATATATATGTATATATATAGAGAGAGAGAGAGAGAGAGACTCAGAGACTCTTAATCAGCTCAGAGCTTTCGTAGAAATTTTTTTCCATAAGTCACAGAAACAATAGAGCAAACGAGTTTAACAATAGTGCAGTTCAGACCTGCAGGGGGGGAGCTGTCATATACTGTTAGCTGCATTTGCTCTGTATTGTTACTCATGTCGTCCGTTTCTGCTGTAGATGTATGAGCCGTTTGTTCACACTGGGGTTCAGAAGGAACAATAGTGCAAAGCACTGCATTGACGCAAAGGTTGTTTAACGAACCTTGACTAGATACGCACCTCTGACCGATGTTGCCGGGATAGCTGCCTCTCTCTTATTTGTTCGTTCAGCAGGCTTTTTCATTAGGCTTTTCATTACCATTGCTCATTCTTACTCTACATATTAAACTTCACCTCGGGTTGGTGCTGTGAATGTAATGTTATCTCAAACCCGGCTTTTGAAGTAGTGTACTATTTAACCTAGCAGATGATAATATGGGCAAAAATCATAACAGCCATATAAAGACTTGGGGGTGGGATCTTTTGACTTGGGGCCACCCAGAAGGCTCTAGGGAGAATCCCTTAGCATCATGGTGGCGACTTTAGCATGGACAAGCATCATAGATTCTTTTGTTTTGTCTCATTTCTTCTGCATTTGTCGTGTTAACGAGGTGCAACATCAAGTTTTGGGGCACGAAAGCTTTTATCTCTGCTTCCAGCTATGGATGAAGCATCACACATAGAGATGACACTGAGGAAAAACCTTAAGATGAAAGAAAATCAGTGGCGTGTATAACAAGCATTCTTCCTCCAGGACAGAGAGACCCTTCCACCTCTCCATGTGAGGTTCGAGTTTCTCCACTTGATTGTTTAGGACCTTCAAATGACATTATAGCCCTTTTGATCACACAGAGGTATGTTTTGTATTTCTCTCGGCCTATTGTTTGAGGTAACCCACAGCAAGCCAATCCACTCGCTTGGCCGTCCAAAATGAAAGGTTGAGAATGTGCCTTGTGTGTGCGTCTGGAGTTTATGTGGGGATGGAGAAGGGCTTGAGTAAGGATTTAGTGTGGATATGTCAAGCAAAGAGTTCAAGAGGCAAACAGCAATATTTTTCTTCAAAATGCAGCGTGAGCAAGTTCGAGGCCATGCTGAAGTTCTCAGCGTTGTAAAAAAGTACAGTTCACAGACCTTTACTTTCTCTGTAGCACAGAAAGATTTAACCCGGTAAGACCACTCAGACACTGCTTCTACATCTGCTCTCCCTGCTTTAGAAAAGAGAGAGAGACCTACAGTAGGTGAGCCATATTGGTTTGCATTACCAAAGTCTTTAAGAGTATAATCCATTCTTCTCCCACACCTCCACCTCCTGCCTCAGCAGAGCCTCATATTAAACCTACTTTTCTGTAGGAGGCCATTTGGAGCTAATTCATGCCATAAACTCTGTTAACCACAGTGCAGTGGGACAGTTTAAATGACCTCTTGTGCACGTCGTGCCCTGCATTAGTCTCGCTTGGCTTAGTTTCACGAGTCACAAGAGGTGCTCATCTCTTTCTTCGTGTTCTTTCTTCGGTCAAGCACACATTAGGTATATTAAAACATGGTTAAACGCATATATATTTATAAATTCTCAGTGCATGCTGGTTTAAAATTTTGGCACTAGTTATAGCAGGATGGATTCTGATTAGCTGTTAAAGTTTTTAGCATTCTTCAGTTGGGAAAAAAAGTTATCAAACAACTCCAACAATATCATTTCTCTGTGCTTTTATTGTTTTAGCTGTGGTGTGGATTCCATACTTATTCTTCTTGGTGTAAACGGCCTTCATATTTTTTGTAGAAATCCTTTTTTCAGGATTCTGTAATAAAGATCTTAAAACAGTGTTTACTTTGAAATAGAAATATTAATTAATGTAATTGAAATCTCATAAAAGACATTATGCGCTTTTTGATGTATTAAATATGAATATAGATAATTTAAGCGTCCTTAAAGCTTGAATAAAGGTATTCATTTCCTTTCTTTTATAGTGTATAGTGCTTGGCACTGCTGTAATCAAAGTAGGAAACAGAAGTTCCCTCTGAATGAGCCTCTTCATCATCGTGCTTTAGGTCTCCGCTTCTGTGACAAAAGGTTCATGCTATATATTGACTGAGAGTAGAAAATCCATTGAAGTATCTTGTTTGGAAACACATATTTACATACATGGGTGATCATCACTGATACATAAAGGACCTATCGTTTCTCTGATTCAGCTAAAGAGAGAGGAACCTCTTTGAAGCAGCTAGAATAAATGTAAAGCTAATGAGAATGAATAATGGATGCAGTTGAAGAGGGCAGAGTAACCTGCGTACACATCTACCGTGGTACAGACAGTCCCAGCAGGCTTACGCTTTCCCACCGGAGGTCTGTGCTAAATGATTACCGCTGTCAGAAAGAGCCTTCTGATTGGTGCACCGCACTTGGCGCTTGGGAGGTTTGCATTACATTCTAATCTGAGGTTAATGGTTATTTCCTAGTATAATTATACTGACCCACCTGATGTATAATCGGTGGCTAACACATACTGTACATCAATCTGTTACCCCCGTGCCATTATAGTTGTTCGTTTGTTGTAGCATGATATATTAATAAATATATAAAAAACTAAGCACATAAATATAAATGAAAGAAAAATTCAATTAAAAACTTTTTGTTATGTCTTTCATTTCTGCAGGTTTGGTCTTTGCAGATGCTGGAGTGTTATGCCATGCTAAACCTGCATACCTCTGCCTCTGTGTGTGTGTTTAGGATGTATAAATATGGAGGCATTGTGCGCTTTTACACTGGACCCACCACAGCATTGCTTTTTGCCTATTTTTGGCCTGAATTGGGTCAGCAGCCCCTGTTCAGTTATTCTCACTGATCTCCTCTAGTCTGAGTATAGGATAACACACAATCTCCCCTGCTAAGGTTCTAGCGTAAGACTATTTTTAGCATCTGGTATGGTGCGCATATTTAAGCTGGGGATGATATAAGCTTTCAGAGAATCCAGTTTTTTCGTTTCTTGGAGATAAAGTGTACAGAAGCGAACACACTACTGCTATGGCTAGAAGCGTGAGGGGTTTATATCTCCTTTAAACAATTGATTGTTCTGCGGTTAACAAATATTTTTCTTGGCAAATGCAGAATGCCTTTAGCTGTGGAAGCAATGTGAAACACTTTTCCACCTGAGCTGCTTTTTATTATTGCACGTTAATGATTTGGAAAATGCCCGTTTTGCTAACAGGATGTCGAAAGTCAGACTGCGCAATGCTAAGAGACGTAAAATGAGGTTTGAATTGATTTCTGTGCGTGCGCCGTGTTGTAGTATATTCAGGAGCGTGGAAGCGCCTGTGGTGGAGTCATGAATGAAGAATCCCGTTTCTGAAGAAGAGTGATGGGAGCTATTTATAGTGAAATCCTGTGGGGTGTTTTCCACTGCGTATGTAGTGCTACTCTTACATTTGCATCGATTACAATTCAGCCAGCTCAAAAACAGATAGTGGCTGCTTGTCGTCCTCTTCTCCACTTGTCTGTCAGAACTTGTGGCTAAGATAAGGAGTTACGTTTGATTTCAGCATCGCTGCCAAACCTGCAGTGTTGAAATGATGAAGACAGGCTCACTGATGCAAGGCTCTTCCAGCAGCATCCCTCAAACACATCACACGGGTCAGATAGTGCTCCAGCGAAAGGACAGATTCCTTTCATGCTTTCTGAGCCTAGAAGGTGAATCTAGCCTCTAGATTTGGGTTTGATGAACACACTTGTCTTTGTTGATTTCTTATTGAAACAGAAGGCTGGGCGAGGCAATTCAAAGGGTTTAGCCTTTTATTTTGCAAAATAAATAAATAAAAGAAATCGATTTAATTGAAGCTTCCACTTTGATGGAGAATCTGTGACATTAGTTGCACCTGTTAAAGCTTTACTGTAGGTTTGGATCGGAGGGTCTGAATAATGTAGCTAAAGAAATATTAAGGAAGTTGTCTCTGTTAAAAGACCAGAGTCATTTTAATACAGGAACTAACAAATGATATTCCTGTACCAAAATACCTCAAAATAGATCCTCCTGCATATCAAAGGGCTTGCCCTCATTCAGGAAAACAATGATTTGCTATGTTTAATTATTAGTTTGTGGTATTAAGAAGAAGTTTTTTATTTAATTTTTTTATTTATTCTGAAAAATTACACTTAAGAAAGATTAAGGAAGTTTAGAACCTGAATCATTTTAATATAGGAACTAACAGAGGAACTAGTGATATTCCTGCACCAGAATAGCTCAGAATAGATTTTCGTTAGCATGTGTAATTTCAGTGCACTTTAAATACTTTCTTTATGCAAACGAATCAGTCTTAAAGCAGAAGGCAACCTATTTCATAGTTTAATTCATTTCTAGGTCATTGATGTACGTTTAACCGAAAATAGACAGCATTTCCCTTTATCTCCTGGAGACAGGTACTCCAGTCCCTTGGCTTGGCATTTCAAGCCCTTTCAGACCAGAGAGAGGCAAGCCCTTTGTAGCCATATGGAGCAGGAACGCCGCTGAAGAGCCTCTTAATCTTCTCAACATGGATTGAATTTGAGGGCCTTGTTTTGAGCCACAAATAGGAGTCCGGTGTGGTTTTTTGCATAGCTGTTGATGCTGTGCTGCTTCAGTAAATGGAGGCAGGGGAAAGGGAAGAGAGTGGAAAAAATTGGTTCCGGCTGTCCTTAACCAATGAGATGAGTGCATATAGATATCCCTCCCTTGCGTTTGAGCAGGATTAAGACGAGCTACTGTATTGAGTTGCCTTTACAGAAGTGATTTGAGCGCTGCCAATAGTACAAAGCCGACTTTATCCTTGGCTAAACAGACCTTTCCAGACCTAATAGCATTTTCCTGGCTTGTTTGTAGGTTTTGCCAACATTATTTATGTTGTGACAGCTCATTCAGTGGCTAATGCCTTGCTGTCAATACAGTTACATTCCAGGGTTGCTGTTGTTGTGTTTGTGTTCTCCATCACAATTCTTTGGTTATTTTTAATGGCCTTTTATCATAGAGCTCTTAGTGATTCTCAAACAGTATTACTTTCAGGATCCTTTATTGCATTCTCAGTCAGTCATCGTCCTGTCTCCCCCCTCCATTTAAGCCCCTTTAGAGAGAAAGCTCTCTGAGAGAACCTTGACAGAATATTGGATTGATTCAATGTGATACCAATATGAAGTCTTTTGGTTTTTATTGCGCCATGTAGTTCTAGTTTCATCTTACAAAGCTCACGGATATTGTTTTTTGTTCTGCTAGAACAAACTTTGGCAGATCTCATTGGCACCTCTCCTATGCCTGTCGACTGCAGATGGCCAAGGGTTATGAAACTTCCATGATCCATCTTTATCATAACAAAGCACTGTTGTCTTTTGCCTATATAATTTCTGTCCATGATCTTAGTGAGTCTGAATTTTTATTCCATCGGATTTTGGCAGTGCTTCATGTCCGTGACCATCCCACTGAGTCGCCTGAAGCTTTTAGGAACATTCCAATGATAAAGGCTCTTTCAGTAAACATTTACTCTCCCGTCACTCTTGAATTCAGCTGCTGGTTGGACAAACGTATTTTGAGAGTTATGAAGATTGATATACTTCAACCTCTGGCTTGTTTCCTCAATATCCCAGCCAATAATTTACTGTACATACAATGTTGGCCATGGTGGAAGATCTATCAATCTATTTCTTTTAAGAAGTTATGACCAGTCTTAAAAATATTTAAATCATTTGATTAATAACTTTTTAAGACAAGTAAAAACAGCCGAGTTTATGCAGTCAGCCCAATGTCATATTTTGTCAAATAATTTAAAAAGGGAAATATTAAGATACATTTTTTGTATGTTTATTTTTAATATGGTTGGCATGCAAAAACAACTATTTTGTTACATTTTGTAAAAAAAAAAAAAAAAAAAAGAATAATAATTTTAATAACTTCTTAATGTGTTTTTACACTATAATAACAATATTTTTAAGTTATGTTTGTTTTTCTACGTTTTTTGAAAAATATTCTTAAATCATTTTATTTAATTCATTCATTTTATTAAATTATTTTAACTAAATGATTATATATATGTGTGTGTGTGTGTGTGTGTGTGTGCTGTATATTTATTTCATTAAAAAAAAAAAATTATAATCAAAATAATTATTCTTAATTTGGGATATATGCAAAAACAATTATTTTGTCAAATTATTTAAAAATGTGATAATTTTAATAACCTTTTAAAATGTACTTTTTTACACTAGTATTTTTAAGTTATGTTTGTTCTTTACCTTTTACATGCAAAGAAATTTTCTTTGTCATTTTATTAAATTCATTCTTTTTATCAAATAACTTTTGTGTGTGTGTATATATGTGTGTGTGTATATATATATATATATATATATACTGTATATGTAGATATAATCGTTTAGTTATTTAGAGGTGTATGTATGTGTGCTGTATATTTATTTATTTCATGATGAAAATTAATATTGTGATAATTTATCCTAGCAACCCTCAGAACAACCTTATCAGTCACATTACAGTAGTAACTAAAACAGTTCAGAAAACTCCTGCATCACGTACACCTGGTGGTTTCAGCACCACACGTTTTCTTGGAAAAAAGAAAAATCTAAGAAATTTTTTGTAATTTCGTTTAGTGCTTTTAGTGGCACAGAAATGACATACTTCACCTTTAATAAGTGCTACTCAGATCTGCCAGACCAACCTTAACCTGTGTTACCCAAGCACTTCACAGCTCCTGTGTTGCTATGGTTCTTTTACTCTGACACAGAGGTGTCTTTCAGTGGCTGCTGGGCTGTGTGCGAGTCTTGTGTTTAAAGCGTTTAAAGGTGTACAGGAGGACAAATGATTGGAGAATACTGGCATAGATTAAGACACGCTCTGTCCGACTGTGCCACTCAAGATGGAACATTAACATAATCATGTCAGTGTCAGTGCAATGAGAGGGGACGGACAGGACGCATCACACATGTCGCCGTCTGCCTTCTGTCTGTCTCAGAGCAGGTGGACCTTTATGAGAAATCAAATTAGTTTTACAGAGTTCCCCACCCACAATCCCTACACATATGGTGCACATATAAACACTGCTGATGAATCAAGTGTGACTTAAAGGGATAGTTCATCAGCAATGTACATGTCATTCCGAACCTGTATGAGTTTAGCTCTCATGTTAAACACAAAAGAAGATATTTTGAAGAGTTCTGGTTAACAAATAGTTGATGGTCCCTATTAACAACCCAACGTGGCCCCACATTATGTGACTCTTCTCTATTACTTCACACTTGGACCTGTCACGTCCTGTGCTTTCACTTTCACTGTTCTGAAAAGAAAATGTAGGAGTGTGAGAAAAATAATGCAACTGAATATAAGCTTGTGTGGTCAAAGAGGAACTTTTTGCAGATTTCACAGATTTTTTATTTATTTTTTGATTGAGGCTGCTTTACTGTAAGACATGGTAAGAAAGTGCTGTGTGTCTCACACTAGTGTGCAAGTTATAGGAACCTTCTTGACTTTGACCTCTTCAGTTTCTCATTTATATTATCCCTTCTGTATTCTGTTCAGTCTATTATGTTGCATGTGTTCAGACCAGATGAAAGTTTTAAAAAGGTCAGAATTGCAGAGGCTGTACATTTCAAAGAAAATTAGAGAAAACCTCAGAGCTGATTTGCACATAGATTGGATTGGCGGCTTTAATTTGGACTCCAGCCCATTCAGGTTAAAGCAATAGTTCAGCCAAAAATGAAAAAGTCTGTCATCATTTACTCATCCTCAGGTTATTTTAAAGCTGTATGATCTTCCAAATCATTTTTGAATTTCATTCATAATTGTATTTTATTTTGATATGAGGCCCTATACAGTGTATATATATACACACACAGATATTTAATTTTAAAAAGCATGTCTTTATGATATCACACTTACTGTTTTTCGTAGCATAAATAGGTATTCATAGGGGGAAAAAAAAAAAGAAAAAGAAAAAAAAAATATATATATATAACTGTTTATTTTGTTTTAATAAAGGGTCCCTTGCAACAACATCATATTTAATATTTATTTAAAAGTCCTAAATCCTTAATCTACATAAATACACTACTGTTTAAAAGATTTTTGTAAATTTAATTAATTTAAATTTTACTCAGAAGGAACGGATGAAAGTGACAGTAAGTGACAGTGAAAGGTTATTACATGTGCAAAAATTATGTTTAAATTGCTAGGCTTTTTATCTTTGTTTTCTGTAAGAACCCAGAATTTATATTCATTTCCACAAAAATAAAACTTTAATTTATATTACATTTCTGATAATATTTTTTATTATTAGAATGATTTCTGAAGGCTTGCTTGACACTAAAGACTGGAAAAATCAAAATTATTCCAAATCATAAATTCAGCTTTGTCATCACAGAAATAAATTATATTTTAAATAGTTATAAATTGTAATATTTTACTTGTTGAGCGTGCAACTTCCTTCAGAACTAGTGCATATAATAGTATTTATGCCTGTATTTGTATCTACTGCATCGAGTTTTAGGTCAGTGTGGAACAGTGATGTAGCAGCCCTTTAACTCTGCCAAAACGTGTTGCAGATCCAGCAGCCTGCTCGTACCTCAGTCAGTATTTCAAGAGTTCACACTTGTTGAGATGGGTGTTTGACTTGCTGTTTAGGGGAGCGGGCCGGGAGCTCGGAGGACCCTGGCTGCGAGGGTCGGGCAGAGCTCGGCATCCGTCTTGAACCCTTTGTGCCCCCCAGAGGAAGACTGATTGGGAAATGCGGTGCCAGCCGCGGCTAGATATTAGTACGTGCTCCTCCCGAAATTTGTTTATCAACATCATTTAAAAACGACATATCTGACGGATGTATTACTTATGACTAAACTCTCTATCCACTTTCTGAATTAGTCATCACAATTCAGAACGAACACAGACATACTAATCTAGCCGTATCTCATCAAAGCTGTTCAAATGTTTGTTGTGACTATTCTAAAGTGAGTCATTTTGTTTATAATTTGCACTCTCATTACAATGAGATTAACTGGCTTCCTCTTGAGCAGGGGTGGAACTGAATTCCAGGCAGTTAGGGCAGGAAAGCTTTGAGAGCTCCTTAGCATTTCCTTCCTGGACTGATACAATGCTTGCAATGCTCATTATCAATGTTGAAAACAGTTCTGCTTAATATTTTTGCAAGAAATGATTTTTCTGAATTCTGAACTCTCTTGTAAGAATATAAAGTCACTTTGCATTTACTAAAATATGAATTTCTTTCTTTCACATGGTCTCAAACTTGTTAGTGTAAGCATAGTGTTTCAGCTTGGAATATTTGGGTAGAGTGCATGCATTTTATTGGACCAATGATTCATTTTTTAGTGCTACTGCTTTGTAAGCTCCGATTTATTAAAAGGAGAATCAGATGTCGGATGTTTTATTGTTACTTGGCTGATGAATGGAGAGGTGTTGAAGTGAAACTAAATGGTTTTGGCAGCTGTAAGGTTGAACTGTTGGGTCACACTTCCAGGATTCCAGCTGTAATTAGATGAAGCATGCTGGATATCTCTGGACATGACACAAACGTGGATGCATGCACAGATAGACTCAACACAAACAAGCCATCTTTCTCAGTACTGCCACTTCCTTTCTGCTCTAATGAGGGCTTTGATATCAGGCAGCTGAGGTCTGCTTATTGGAACATCAGATAATGAATGTTCTGACCCTAAAAATAATTCAAATCAGTTGCTTGCACAGTGAGTTTAATTAAATCAATTAATTACATTTATTATTTAGTAAATAATTTCTTGTCTGTAGGTTTCATTAATGATGTTTTTTTTACACTGTGACTACGTGAGAAATGGCTGTGTGAGATATTAAGAGAGTCTCACCACAGCTGCATTTATAGATTTGGAATTGTTTTTACAAACATGATTGGCGCCTCAGCATAGACGCAGTCTCTCTGGCACTTCTCAGGCTTGTGTCAGAAATATTTGCTAGTCGTTCTCTAACTTCTGTGAGCTGCAGCTAAAACGATCATTTTTAATGAAACCTGATTCGGTGATACTTTCATAAAGGCAGTGTTTTACAGGTCACGGTTCGCGCAACACTCGACAGAGACTCGTTGATTGTTAGAAAAGCAAGTCACGCACAATAATGCCCTTTGTTTTTGCGTAATGAAAGAGCACTCTTTCTCCATAGCCGAGTAGGGGGAATGAATTAGCTACGCTTCAGCTATTGGTTTATTATCCACAAGCTCTTTTGTTGTGTGCCATTAATCTATGATTAGAAATCTAAACAGGCAATTAGGAGGCAATATTCCAGAAATCAAAATCCAATCTGCCACTAATCAAACACACCTTCGTAGTGGGCCGCTGAAATTGAATGGCAGTGGGCTGGAATACATTAGAACTAATGATGCCCAAGTATAACTCTCTATCTTTTTTATTCTCTCCGCTTGTAATGTCTTTGTATCTTGCCTCATTGTCTTCACTTTCTAGTCTCTGGACACTTTAACCCACTCTGTTTGCTACATGTGCATGAGTTTATGGACAAACACAGAGAGAATTCAGAAGTCTATTACCTTAAAATATGTTCATGCGGAGGAAAAACGTGTTTTATAAATATGTTCATTTAGTTTTTTTGGTCAAAAGTAGAATACTGTCAGACTAGTTTATTTACTTTGATTAATCGCTTCCCAAATAAAATTTTTGTGTTCGTAATATGTGTGTGTGTACTGTGTGCATTTATTAATACACACACGTGCAGGTATATATTTAATAAAAAGTTATGTTTGTATATTAAATATATGTATATATAATATAAATTATGTGAATATAAATGTATACATGTTAATACGTGTAAAAATTGTAAAATTATATTCTGTTTGTGTGTATCATGTGACACTAAAAAGTGCTAAAAATTCTGAAATAAATAGAATTTTATTAGATTTTTTATAATTATTAAAATTGAAAAAAGTTGTTTACATTTCACAATATTATTATACTGAATTTTAATACTTTTTAATCAGTGTATATTACTACAGTATATGTATTTATTACAATTAGTTTCACAGAGAGAGCATTTACATTTATCGCTTTATAAGCCATTGTTTCATAAACACATCGGTTTGCTGAAAGAGACCCAAAGAACTTGTATCATAATATACAAGTAACAATATCTGATGCCGTGGAGCTTTTCTCCTCCGCTGCCTCCAAAGCCCCAAGGATCAGATCCAGTTTCTTCATGTAGCTTGTGCTTTTAGGGCTCATACGGATCCTGAGAGAATATTGCTTACAGATGGGCCTTTCACTTGAGGTATGAATAGCCACATCTCGGGGCGGCACAGACAGGACCGGCTGGGTTTCTAATGGATCGTCCGGCCGCTCCTCGATTTCACAGCACCGTCTCCGTGACGCCATAACGTGCAGATGGTTGATCAAGCTCACAGACGTCTTCCCTGAGCGCTCCAGCCGTGCACTGCATGCATACGCTGAGCAACACTGCAATGCATTAGTCAATGGGCCATGAAATGCCAGTCGCTTTTAGCATTTGTGAAGTATAGTTCAGGTGCTGAGAGGCCCTTGACATGAGTAAGTAATGTTTTAGCTGCGAGATGGATGACTACGAGACCAGTTCACATGGCTATTCGTTATAAATCTATGTATGTGATGCATAAGGCTTCATAAATTCAGAATTGTGAAGAATATAACCGCCTTAAACAGGTCAAGGCAGAGCGGATAGATAGATTGCATAGAGCCCAGAGCTCTGTTTGCATGCATCTCTCAAGTCACTGGATATATTACACAGCCTTTATCTGACTGCACAATACAAGCTGTGCTGTAAATCAAGGGTTTCCATGACAGCATGTCCTTCCTTTTCCTGAAGCATGTGTTAGAGAGGCAGCTTGCTCACTTGCTGGTGTGACTTTACGTGGCTCGCACACACACACAGGCGCGTGTGCAATCATAAAGTCTATCGCTGATTTAATCGCTTCTGAGTGGCTGCGCATTAGGACGAGATAAGGATGTGATAGACAGAACGTGTGAACTGAGCAATCACTCATCCCAGACTGTTAAAGTGTCCATGACGGCCCACCGCCACTGTTCAGCCCTCTGTGTGACTGTGTTTCAGAGGCTGGCTGGTCCACAGGCTTGATATGTGATCTGCTAACAGCTGGACCTTCAGTGGTAGAAGCAGCAAACAGGACAGGGGGAGCAAGTGCAGTGACAGGGGGAAGTCAAACACATGTCTTTCCTGCCCTGTGCATGCCCACAGCCAAGAGACCCCGAGTGAACTGATCGCTTGGCAAAGGTTCCCAGCGCCTCTCCCTGGAGAGACCAGATTGCTGACTGGCAGCCAGACGTACAGTATCATATAAAAACTGTATTTGCGGTGCGTGCTGTTGTTGATGTACGTCATATGGGCTCTGTCCCTCTGAAACCCTGGATAGCAATAGCCTGACGTTGCTTGACCCGTTACATACAGTGACAGTGCATTTATTTTCACATCCTCTAATGAAGCAAACAAGCTCCTACAAGGCCACTGTTCCTCCTGTAGTCTGATGTAATGAAAAATGTTATCCCTCCTAAAAAAATTGTGGTCTTTCTGATTTAGATTAGCATACCAAGTGATTATTATGTTATGGTAACATACGTTAACCGATTAGCCTGCTAGTTTGAAAAATCTGCTTTGATTACTTTGATTATTATTTAATTAGCTAATAAATTAGTTGGTTGATTTATGAAAGTATTATATATATATATATATATATATATATATAAATAAAAAAAGTAGTAACATTTTATTTTAGTCTGATCATGGTTTGATTATCTGTTTTAGATTAAATACATTATATTAACTGTCTAATTGTCTGCACGATTTGGGAAAAATGTCACATTTCGATTATTAAGGTCAAAATTGCGATTTGCGATTGCGATACGATATACAGTATAAGTGGTTTGACTCAACTTGCCTGTTATCAAGAAAAATGCACACACAGATTACTAATAATGCTGAATTAAATTACATTGAATTAACATTAAACTAAAATTAAAAGTCCAAAGTACAGATAAATTAAACAAATACCCATTTTTATATTTTTACATGTTGTCCCAAAACATTTTAGCAGGATGTAACATATACTTATATATTTCTTTTGGTATCTCTTGTCCAGTGTGCCAATCATTTTCTCAAATCCCTCTTTGCTAAAAGTGCGTTCACACCTGAGGTAACTTGGGCGAATATATCTCGCTATTCGCGTGTAGTTGGACACTAGAACATTTCGAGTTTATGCCAGTTTCACACTGCACGCATATGTGAACGCAAGAACGAATGTCTTGTTATGTCCACAAATGCATTTGTATATTTAATATAATCGCAACCTTTGCTGTAATGTAATCGCAAAGGCTGACATTGTGATTGCGATATGATTAATTGTTCAGCACTAATACTGTATATATATATATATATAATTATTTATTTATTTATTTTTATGTTTTTAATTGTAAAAAAAATGATTATAGATTTATTTTTTTAAGTTTTATTTTTACCATGTGATTGTAGCGTAATATTTTGATAATCTGTTTTGAATATTTTGCATTTTTTTTTTTTTTTTCTTACAGCAAGCTCCTGTGTTTGTTTTATTATTATTGGAAAGATTAAGGTTTCTTGTTTTGGGGATTTTCTCCTTAAAAGAGAGGTTTAGGTTTCTCCTTTTTTTTGCCCACTGCTTCCTTCTTCCTTTGTTTACCAAGTTTTATAGGCAAACAGAAGTGATATATGCTCTGGCTGTGTTGTCAGGGTTGCATTCCAGAAAGGGAGCGATGACTGTAAGCTGAATTATACGAGTGAAAGTGTGAGAGTGCGGGCGACTGTGTGCTTTTTCAAGCCATGCTGTGCCAGAAATCTTTCAGAAGGGTGTAACTTGGATACGGCACTAATTCTTTCCAGATGTTCAAAATTACCGTCGCGAAAATATTTTTTATCTAGCAAGTCTGGTGGGGGGTTAATGGAATCACGTAGATCATGTATTTTTAATCATTATGCAAACAAAGCTTGAAAACCAGCGGCAGACAAAAAGTTGTGCTTTGCTGAGTAAATACTTTTTTTTTTTTATCTCGGAGAGGGTCTCCTTTGAGGTTCTTCACCATTTTTTGTTTTTTTGTCCAGACCTGGGAACAAAAGAACAAAAGGGGTGGCCAAGGGAGAGAGAGAACGGCTTCCCGAAGCTGTTGTTAGAGAAGCAACTGCGGCCAAAGTGTGAGGAATGTCTAAAATGAGGCCCCCGTGTTCGTAGACGATGAGAGGATGGAGATTTGGCACTGGATCACTCGGGAGGACAAAGAGATTAGCAGAGCCATTACAGCCATGCTAGCTTCTCTACCTCGCCTTTTCTCTTTCATCCCTCGTCCTTCCATCCCTTTTTTAGTCAAGCTTATCTGCCAGCCGTCGTCTCTAAGCGCTTTTGACCATCCGTTACTTGCGGCTCTCTGTGGAATGCCAAACCCCGACCCCTCCTCCCTTCTCCCCGCATCATTCCGGCCCATTGGAAATGCATCTATCCATTGGCTCAGGTCTGGCTGAAGCAGAGCTGCTCCTGAGCGGGCCGAAACTCGTCGCTCATTGTGTCCCCTCCGACCAATTACAATCCTTCCGCTCAGTCATCTGGAGATCTGTGTGTCTTCTTTTCAGTTATTTGTTTTTTAAATTGTCTGATTTATTTGATCACTTTTCCAAAACGGCAGTGCAGTGAAATGAAAGGCAGTTCCTTCTCTATATCAAATCATGGCATGGCAGGTGTGATTCTCGGTCATGAAGATGGATGCGGAAAAGTTGATGGGAAACTGGTATGACCCAAGGTTATACAAACGCTCTTGGCGGAGGGATTAATTGTAAGGTCTGACGGAAATCCTGTTAGCCTGAGTGCGATGCATTACTGACGGTGAGGCTGCGGCCCAGGTGATGCATGGCAACTGTAATGAACAAAGTGGAGGTGAGAAAACTAATCTTATCTGTATCTTGACCTTCTCTGGAGGGATATTAAGTTAGTTGATGGTGTCTCACACACGGTGTAAACGGTTATGAAACTATAAATCGGACACAAATTAATCGAAAGAAAATTTGAGACATTTTTCATTCGAAGGGATGCTAGCTTATTACTCAGTGTTAATTGGTTAAACATTAGGGATACAGGAAAGATTCATTGGAGACAAATAAATCTAATGGCTGTAATTGTCAGGAATTCGACGATCGCTCTTCAGCAGCAACAAGAACTCTGAAGCAGAGATGCACTAAAGGACATTTATTTAAACACATATGGAGAGTGCAGAACAGGCGGTACACACAGTGCAGATACATTAACAACTGACAAAGATACAGGACATGGGGTATGGTACAAGTACACAGACAATCAAGGACAAAATTCACGACACCTGACACACACGGTTGACTGAAACACTAATGACAGGGGCGGAGTTACAGATTGGCAGAGCACATGAGGAAATGGGATGAAAATATCACAACAAAACACAGGCACAGTGTTGAAGTAATACACTGCTCAACTTCTCCCTGATGTGTCAAAGTAAGTCTGCTCAGATGTTGTAGGAAATCGTGTAATGTGTGTTGGGCACATAGTATGATGTCATTTTATTTGCATATTTGGAGTTCATTTTAAAACACGAATTGTATTCATTTGTCATGCGTTTCCTAGCACCAAGGACTTTGGTCCTGTGTTTTGTTGTGCTAAGAATGGAAAATCTGGTTTTGCTAATGGCCTGTATTACTCTGTAACAATTTACAAAGTCAGCAAGTGTGTGATGCCTAGTGTTTTAAAGGGTTCATAAACTTCCACTTAAAACCGTAAATTTAGAAGTAATTGGCTATTTTCTCATTTTTGGTGTTCTGACCACCTTCACAGTGGATTGTAGACTCTGAAGTAGTGTGTGTTTGACAGCATACAGTACATGCTTTACTGGATGCTGCTGTGATTTATAGTTGAAAATGCATAGATACTTATCAAAATATCTGTAATAACATACATACTTGTGTGGTGTAACATTACTTTTGGTTCCAATATAGTCAGCACAGCATTGTCTTTTTTGTTTCAGTATTTCTAAAAATCCACTGTCAAATTATGCCTTGTTTGTAAACAAATCTTTGGTAAAAGAAGTGAACAAAAAGGGCCAAGTTCTTTTTCATAAACTCTACTGTACATTCATGAGTTAGTGGGTGGGGCTAAACGATGTAGAAGCAGATGTTGATTTTTTGGGCGGAGATGGTGTTTAGCCACACTGTTATGTTATAAAGTAGTACATTCCACAACCTGTTTTTTTGGGAGACTGGCATCAATTTAAGCTGTTTTTATAATAGCAGGAAAGTTTTGCATTCTGAAACTTACAGGCTGTTTTTTTAACCGTTTAAAGATCACTATAATTTCAAAATCAGTAAATCAGTAAATGTAAATTTGTAAATAATTTAAATATAAAGGAAAAAAAAAAACGTTGCTCTCTTAAAACCTGCGGAAAGTGTCATAACAGTCAGGGATATTAATGGATTTTTATCCCCGACTGTCATGAAGACTGTCATAAATTTGTTTTTAATGATGCATTAAAATGGACATTTCAGTGCATTGAAAAAATATTCCACTACGCAAAATCAGATTTAGCAGATGCTATTTGAATATTTCTGCATACTGTAGTATGCATTTTGAGGAGCCTACATGTTTTGAGAGTATGCTTAGGATGTGCAATAACTGCTTTTAGCTCATCGTTAGGGCAGCATTCTTAAAGAGACACCTTATCTACCTAAAGCAGAGGTGTCCAATCTTGCTCTTGGAGGGCCAACCTCCTGTGTGCTCAAGCACACATTTGCCTAGAAGTTTCTTGTAAGATCTTGATTAGCTGTTTCGGGTGTGTTTAATGAGAGTTGAAACTATACAACCCTCCAGGAACAAGTTTGGAAAGCCCAGACCTAAAGGTTGTGTATCAGGTACAAAAACGCACTGGTGTTTTGACCCAGTGACCAACTAAAAATAGTTTTTGTCCATTTTTTCTCTGAACAAGTAGATCTGTTAAGAGTTGCATGACATTGTAATCTTCAATCCTAATTATCATTCTTTATGTTTCTAGATTATGCATCAAAGGTAAAAAAAAAGAAAAAGAGAAAAACCTTTAAGGAATTCGAAAGGCATTGATTTGTTTTTGTATTTTTAGGTGTGTAGTGTGAAGAGCACAGATGTTACGGACGGGTGGTCTTTTTATCCAGTGTGGATCAGGGACAGGCCAGATAACAGACTGACTCCGCTATTCAGAAGCTTTTTAATTGCCAATCGTTTTTCTCATTTGCCTATCTGCTCTCTTTGCTCCGGCTCGTATTATTTTCTTCAGCTCTGTCTCAATTTGCCATTGTGGAAGACTGATGTTTATCGCACACACCTCCGCATCACTCCTAGCAGGAAAAAAAGATGAAATTAAAACCCACCTGGTATTTTTTCTGTGTAAGAAACCATGCTGTGCAATTACCAAACCCTCAATTATGTGCAGATTCGACACAAGAGGTTTTGAAACATGATACAACACTCATGATAACTGCCTCTGCATTTCTCGTGCAGAGACCCAAAGAGAAGTTTTTCTCTAGCTTGTTTCCTTAACAAAGTCCTTGTTAACAATCGCTCTTTGGCATGTTGCTAAGGATTCTCACATTGAAGCGTTAACTACATGAATGAATACTGTAAGAAAGTGTGAAGAAACCTGTGATTAATGTATTATTAGACATGCCCCAGATGTTTATAATTATTGTCAGTCTACTGTCTTTCTCCAGAAGAAAAGAATTATAGGTGTTCCTTTCTCTCTAAAAATAGAACACATTAAAAGAGGCTCATTTTTTAAAGCCCGTTGGGTTGCCCAGAAACTCCTCTCTCAGTTATGCAAGACATGCTATGCAAAGCACATGCACAACAACACAAATGCAACAGTGGGTTCAGGAGTTCATCTGTGTAGTTGTCATGGAGGCAAAGCTGCTATCTGTGGCAGCAGATTTCCCCCATGCGGTGCGGATCATCTGTCATAAAGATGCTACTGAATGATGCTCAGGTTGGTTTTAAAATCCTCAGCCTGCCTTTTTGCTCTGTATCTCTGTCCGCTGACAGAGGAGACTTTTATATGGGTTTTTGCCCTCTCATTTAAAGTGCCCCTATTATGCCATTTTAAAGGTTGCTAATATTGTTTTATGAGTCTCTTAAAACAGGTTTACATCTATGCAAGGACAAAAAACACTTTAGTTTTCTCCAAAAATAGATTTAATTTTACCCCATGATTCATCAACGACTCGTGAAGCAGCTTGAAGAATCAGTCTATCTAAACCCCTCCTTTCCATGAGCCCTCGCTGCTGTGATTGGTCAGATGGTGCAGTCCTTTATGATTGGTCTACAGCTACAGCGGTCCACAGAGCTTGTACCAAAACTATACTTTCTGACAATACTAGACTATTATTCAAGACTAGACTAATACAAGACTACTATTCGCTTTCTGACAGAATACGTCAACTACTGTAGTTAGCAAGGACTACCGTGGAAAGTGCTCACAATTTGCTTTTGTAAGCGAATCGGGCACACCTTACGTTGTAAGCTTCAGCAAAGCATTTGGTGAATATCGTGTTGTACTTCCCAAGATTGGAAAAGCAGTCATCAGGAAAAAAACGTGAACACAACACGAGATTGGAATTGAACTGCTGAGGTGTTGTTGAAAAAATGAATGTTAACCACTCATTCTTTGTAGATTCATTTTTTCAGAAGGGCATATAAAAAGAAATTTACTCTCACAGGATACAGCGACTTCTTTTTGTTTGTGGGCGGGGCAAGTTGTTCGCGACGTAGTACGTGGGCTGACATTATGCAAAATACTGTATGTTACTTACGTGGATCCGTAACAGAAAAAGATTCAAATTGCTGACGACTCGTTTTATGCGAGTCAACTTTTTTTTGATAGACAATAACTTTATTTATCGTGCACTCTCAGTGTCAACAAAGATTTTGATTTATTTATGTTCACATACAGCTACATGACACACTGCATGAAAGATCATGATCATTTGAAAAGGCATAATAGGGGCACTTTTAGGGGAATTTTCACTGGAAAAGCAAACATCATGAATGGCTGGTGAACATTAAACTTTTATAACCTGAAAGGTATTGATGTAAGGGTCAGGTGTTTGTTTTTACTCTGTAAAATAACTGGATCTGGCTCCGGTCTCCCACAGATCTCGTTCTGCTTTTGTGTATTTCTATAAGGGTTCCTGTTTGGGTAAATAATCATGAGGTTCAAATATAGGGAAATTTTTGAGTTGTACGGAAATTCAGTCTTTTAAAGGATTTCTAAAGATTGCCAGTCAATAGCAAAATAAATAAATAAATAATCAGTATGTGGGTCTTGTTTTTTAGCAAGAATGTCTGAACAGTCTTAAAACAAGGTTGTTTTATTTTAGATGCAAGACTGCATCAGAGAGCAGGACTATATATGTCTTGAAATATTGCAAAGTATTTTTCATCGGTATATTTCTTGTTTTCGCAGTTTCCAGCTTCCATAATAATAATTTTAATGTTCTTGTTAAATATTTGTTTGTTGATATTGACACACAATCTATTCTATAGATGTATTCAATAAACGACAAGACAATGATGCATAATATCTGGTGCTATTCTGCAGTAATACTAAAGTAATTTACTTCCCTCAAACATCTTTATTAGCCTTAAACGCTGTTCTTCTGTGCTTCTGAACTCTGTAGCTCCTACAAAGTGAGCGCTGGCCTCTCTGAAGCTGCTCCCTAGAGTATCCTCTTCCTTCGAGCAGACAGTTTCGTGGGACGACCTTTTCTAGACAGTGCCTGTTGGATTGATGTAGCCTACGTTTCATGATAATTCAACCAATAATGTCCCCAGAGACATCATAGATAGTTTCTTTGCTCTTTTCATTACTTTTAAAATGTTTTTCTTCAACAGTTTTTGGAATTTGTTTTAGCTTTAAAAAAAAAAGTATCCCATAATGTTAATATCAATTGATTTTCAAATATCGGACAATTACAAGAATGTTATTAAGAATTTAAAAATATCACAGGGAACTAAATTTAAGTGTAATTGCATACAAAGAAAAGATTAACTTTATGTTTTGCTCCTTCAGGCTGACAATAAATGGCCATGAAGTGCAACCAGCATATGAGGGGAACCGAGACCCAGTTTCCATTCTTATTAACATAATGTCATTAGAAACAGATACTTTTAGTGTTCATTTGTCATGTTATGCCATGATAATTCACATATGAAAATCCATGCTGAAAAGAGGCATATTTATCTGTGCTTTCACAGGGGTGCTAATAGGCTCTTTAAAAGTCTCTCATTACTTTCTCATATTGAATTCTGCTCAAGTCTGCTTCTGGGCTGTCAGAAAGTTAATCAAAGCTTTGTTTCTGTGCGGTACGCCTGCATAATCCATGTGGCACTCAGCTATTAGGAGTGAGCCACTTCAGTTGAGATGTTTTTATGCTCATCAATCATCGGTTTCAATCAATTCATGTACTGACACTCCTGTCTAAGGCCAATTAATGGAACAATTAAAACGTAATCACTCCAAAAGGAAGAAAAAGTTTCTTTTGACTTCACTTTCTCTTAGAAGAATATAGTTCTGAGGTTGGACAGGCAGCCGCTCGAACTGCCAGTGCAGAGAAATGATACTGACACATGAAAGGCTAGAAGTCAATGATTAGCGAGACGGGCTACGGATCAATTTGGCCTGGCGCAGACTTTGAAGCCTTCCGCTATGCTAATCAATGAAAAACTGCCTGCTCGTTAATGCATTCAAAGATGGATGGAAAACAAATGGCTACGTCTGGCATCATCCCTCATTGGCCCTCCTGTGGCCTCTGCCAACACACACACACACACAGTTCTCCCCAGACTAGTTGTAGTGTTTTACAGTTGCCTCAACCATCTTTGCTTAATATTTTTATTTACAAGTGCTATAGCTTCAGGAAGCATTTTATTTTTGATTGTTTGTTTGTTGTCTTTACCATCTTGCCTATTGACTTGAGATCCCAAAAGCCTATTTTTTCTCTCTCTCTCTTAAACAGACTTTAATTAGATTAGATTCTTTAATATTATTGAACTCTGAATATTTAAAACTGCAGGGTTTTTAATATAGTTTTGTTCTATAATGTATATACATGCAAGTGTTTTGTATTTATATATTAAACACAGTAAACACTTTTGTAACATATTTTATGTAAACAAAAACTTTTGTTTTTCATGCAATTAATCATTTGACAGCACTAGGACATATATGTATGAGTGTGTGTGTGTGTGTGTGTGTGTGTGTGTGTATACAGTGAGTATGAAAAGTATTCAGACCTCCTTAAATGTTTTACTCTTTGTAAATCTGCAAAAATGTCAACAGTTCTGTGTTTTTCTGTCAATATGGGATGCTGTGTATAAATTAATGAGGGAAAAAAAAGAACTTTAATGATTTTAGCAAATGTTTGCAATATAACAAAGCATGAAAATTAAGGGGGGGCTGAATACTTTCTGTACCCACTGTGTGTGTGTATATATATATATATATATATGTATATGTATATAATCATTGATATGTTATTGTATGAACAACCAATCAGTAATGATACTTATTTAAGATTCTTATTACATAATAGCATAAAACTTTGCTTTTACTTCAAGATGGACATCACTGAAACGTGTGTCACATTGATTTGGTTAAGTGAGTTGATTCTTGAATAGATTTTGCTACTGTCAGACTGATTCATCATTAACTCCCAAATTCATGAGTCTTCTTCAATGATTCATTAAAAGAAGACTGCTTCTGACGACATTCACTTACTGAGTCAGACAAGTCCTTCTTTTGAGTGCCTGCTCGACTTATTTCTTTTGCTATGTATGCTCTCTTATGAGTAGTAAGAAATATCCAGATTAAAAGATTCTCTCATCTATTATTAAAAGCTGTAAAAAGGTTTTTCCTGCACACCCAACTAATCCCACAGCTGTGACCTCTGACCTTGAACCGCCACCCTCTGCTTTGTCCCACAGGAGCAGAGTCCCAGTAACCAGACATCACTGGCTATGATGCAGGAGCCCCAGGAGGTTGTGGAGGAGACTGTAACTATAGAGGAAGACCCCGGCACACCCACCTCTCATGTTTCTGTGGTTACCTCAGAGGATGGGACTACACGCCGCACAGAGACTAAGGTACTCCTGCTTACATCTGACACTTTTTCTTTTGTTTGAAAATATGACAATATTAGATAATGCACACAAGAGCTCGTTCATGCTCACAACAGCTCATGGTGATGTTCTTTTTTAAGGTACTAAAATGAATCAATGGAAAACTCCTTCTAAAAAAGGAGTTGTGTTATATAAGAAAAAAGGCTTGTTTAATATCAAGTGACTGAATATATTCATGCATTAAATAAACTTTAGAAATATATTAATATTCTTCTCAACATTTTCACATAGAAAAATAAAATTTTCTATGTGTATAAATCTTTGTTATTTTTGTATCATTATGTTTATTTATATTCTGAAGTAGCTTATATTTATATTTTTTCTTTATTTTAATACAAGATAAAATTAAGTTAAAATTGTATATATATATCTTTTCCATTTTATTAATTTCTTCCTATTTTGTTTTAATTTATTTTGTATTTGTACAGTATTTTCTTTAATTTTCTTTATTTTACTGCATATTTACACTTATCTCAGTAAGTTGATAAGGAAGTATATATAAATATTTAAGTATATATTAACATTTTAGTTGAACATTTCAATTGAAATGAAGCTGAAAGGTACACACACACATATTTTAGCTTCATTTCAGTTTACGTTTTTTTAACAACACTGGTATAAAGCTTTTGTCCAGATTAGTGGGATGTATTTTCATGTGGTTTACAGTAGTCAGAGGGTTCTAGAACGAGCTGGTGTTTAATTTCACCCAATCAGCTCTTTAGTGATCCGACAGAGGGATTAACATGGCAGACTAGTGCCTCTTTACCAGCAACACAGCTCAGCCGTATTAAACCTCAGAGAGTTTACTTAAACGCATTATAACAAAATATGTTCAAAAGGCTAAAAAGTAATAGTAATAGCTCTGTTTAGATCTATTCATTCATGTTGTGGTTTTGTAAGCCACATGGTCCTGATTTGCCTTTGCTTTTGTTTTGTTGTTTATAAAAGGACAATGTGACTAATATGAAGGTGAGTTAAAACCTCTCCCTCACGTACTCTTTCTCACACACCTCTTGTCAGTCACCATTATTTGTGCCCATTGAAGCTAAGCAATGCACAGCATCTCAACGCCAGTGTGAAATCACTGCATAAAGCTTCATTTGGCAGAGCGGTCACCTCTTAACACCCTTTACTGCTACAGTCCAGCTCTTGAGTTTACATACCCCTTGCAGATTCTGCTAAATGTTTTAATACATGCTAAACATTTATTAAACAAAAAAAATTTGAGAGATCAAGCAAATAGCATTTAAAAAAATACAGCCCTGAGGATAGTGATGATAACATGAGCAGACAGCTTTTTTGCCGTATTGTCAGGTGCAGTATGTCGAAATGTAAACATGCCAAATACAGGCTAGGTTGTTTTCTTTTTTCAGACAGGAGTGCTGACAGCTTCTCGTTGCTATAGAAACATTGGAACTAAATGTTGCATTGTGTGAACGCAGAACCATTGTTTGGAATACATGTGGTTCTAAGCAGATACATTATTTGATATCAGAGTTGAAGAAACACATAAACTTTGCATTTTTTTAATTTGAATTGAGGAATATTAAGAACTGAGAGTTTGTGATTTTCATTGTTATTTTGACCCAGAATATCCTCAGTCACTTAGTCTCCCATCCCTTTCTTACACATGATTGCAGATTTTCATTTAAGCCAAACCCCAACCCTGTTGTTTTGTTTTTTGACTAATATACATCGCTATTTAGAAGAAAAGATCTATCACTACTTTTATTTCATACAACTTTAAATAGCTGTTATGCTGCTTCTGAGTACAGAAAAAAAAAAAAAAAAACTGGTGATCTCTCTTATTTTTCAAAACATCATACATTCTGCAAAAGGGCATGTAAATGTATGAGAAATGGATTATGCAAAGTGTACAATACATATAAATGTGCACACAAAAACAAGCAGCTGTATGCATGCACAAGCATTAACCAATGCGCGCAGAGAAACGGCTCTGTAACGCAACTGATACACAGTGGGAGGAAGTGAATGGTAAAGTATGGTCTTACTACTGCACTGTGTTGCTCACCATTACTCCACTCACACACTGCCAAACCTATGAAACACACTACGGAATAACATCACAGAGCGTGAGGCACATGTGTGTACAGATGTGTGGGTCCTTCTGTCACATGTTGTTGTGTTGGGCGGATATCGGAGTGGCGGAGACAAGCTAATAGTCACGTAAATACATCATCTCCAGCCGCAGAGCTCTGGGTATGTAGGATAAAAGCAATGCATTCTGTTACACTCTGGATGTATTTGAAACCAGAGAAAGTGCCTTTGCATTCACAGTCAGCATCAGTGTACTTCCTAAAGAAACGGCAGCAGATCATTGCATCTAATGATAAAAATTATCAATGATGATCTTGATCAAACTCAGGACAGCTGTAGAGATAACCAGGGAAATATTATGACTACACATGCTGCTTACTTATTTATATTTAAAAACTGAGCTTTATTCAGTCAGGCTTTTTTCCCCACCAACCTTTAAAAATGTGTGCATGTGATTTGGTATGTTATAACCAGGATAGGTGTATCCCAGTGCATGCAGAACAGAAAACCATTAGATGAAGTTACAGGATATTCAAACACTGAATACAGATGTGCCTATATTGTAGATATGCAATGTACTGCCTATAAAGGCATCATTTTGCAGACTTAATTAGTATGATACTAGTAGCAATATTGCTTTATACATACTGTTACTGTGTATGAATGTTTAGTTAGAAATACTCTATATAATGATTTAAATTGGTAGATTAGTGACTAGAACAATCACAGACTGACTTATGTAATGCAATGCTTAAATGTTACTTTTTGAGCACTTTTATAGTTGAAAAGTTAAAGAGCTTGTGTGTAGAAGCATCAGATAAAACATCTTGTGTTTCTTTCTCTGCCTCTGTGTTTTCTCGTCTTCCTCACGCTAGAGGAATTTTCTATTAAATGCTGGAATTACTCTTTTGTGAGGGGCAAAATGAGACAATAAAAATAATATTTTGTCTCAAAGGCATTCTTATGTTTTCTTGTTTAGCCCGATAAATTACAGCAAAAATTAATTCCCTGGCCCAATTTGTGTTTTGGACTGTTCAGGACTATTAACAAGGCTTCATGGGAAAAGTCCTACTTTCATTTAACTGTTTCCCTTTTATTTTCTGTAATAAAACTTGACGTTGCCATATCGCTGTATACCTATCTAACTCATGCCTCCTGAAATAACATGCTTTCACTGTAGGTGACCAAGGTGGTTAAAACCATCACACGCCGAACCTTCCAGCCAGTGATCCTGACAGAGTCCAAACCATCGACTCCCATGCCTCCATCTACACCAACACCATCTAAAACTAAACCAGTAAAGAGTGCTTCTGGTTGACATGTCTCTGCCTCCCGTCTTTCATCTCACTAAGTGTGTCTGTAACTCACAGCTGGTGTGGCAGTGGTCTGTAAAACTAAATACCAGGGAGATCATAAAACCTATATAGAACTGTAAAATCTGGCCATGACGCCTGCATGCACTTTTTAACAGGCGAACATTAGTAAACATAGCCATCGCTGTAGATATACACCTTTCATTAGAGGCAACAGGAGCCTTGGTGGTTATGCTCAGTCTAAATATAAGCCTCGGTGTTCTATCTTCTGAAAATCTTTAAACTCACCTATGTCACACGCAATTTCAGTAATCCTTTTAAAGTCAACATGAAATGCTCATTGCAACCCATTATATAATGTGATGTTTATATATTTATATATATACAGTACATGGATAGAAAGAGATTAACACTGAAAGTACTTGCACACTGAGTCCGGAATTTTCACACGTTGAAAAATAAATTCGACCTCAAATTGTGTCAATCACATTTACACACTGCCACCGAAACCTTCGTTCGTCATTAATAAAAATTCGGATCAGGTTCAGTTTTCTGCGTTTTTGCATGCATAGCATGCATGTTGATGAAAAGAATGATAATTACGAAAAAAAAACTAAACTGAAAATGCATGCCAAAAATTCAGACTCATTATGCAATGGCCTTTATTTTTTAATCTCCCAGTACAAATGCATGTTTATATTTTAAACAGTATTTCAGCAATTAAACAATAATTATATTTTATAATTTCCATCAAGAAAAATCGAGAAAAGAGTATAATTTTCTTCCCAAATCAGTGTTGAAGCATGATTTCTGCATCTCTTCTGCATCTCACACTGGTGTCTGTTTTAACATGTTAACTTCTTGTGTGGGTGTTAAGGGGTGTTCACACTGACAGCGACTTGTAGGCACGGAGCAACTTAGTCATTTATTTGATTTGCCGGTTTGAGACAGCATGAGCAACAGAGACAGCTGGCGATGCAATAAAGTAGTAACACTAGCAACCGCCAGTAGGAGTGCATACAGTTTGCCTTACCACATGTAATTCACCTCATGAAAACAGTTGGATTCTGCAATCGAGTGTAAATGCCTGCTTACAAAAACGGTGCAGCAGTGTGTCGACCTCCCCCAGTAAAATTGCCATCAGTGACATCGCTTCTTTGATCTTAATGATGTTTGTCAAAATGAACCGCGGAAGCTGCATACTGCATTGGTTAAACCCATACTGGAGTCTGTAAATGTGAAATAGCTGTGACTGTGGTTACACATCTTTCCCCCCTTTAGACATAGACACATCCCTTGTGATATTACGCACTGACAACTGGCCATGTGGCTTGTAAGGGTTCACACACAAATTCAAGCAGTCATGGTTCATCTCCAATGACGATTAATTTTTATCAAGCTCATTAATTTCCAAGATGAATTTACAGCCATGGACAAAATAGCCAATTAATTGCTTTGCAGAATTCACTGAGCAGCAAATTGGTTTCTGTATCAGCATTGAACCTTTAGGAGCAGCAGCCCTCCATCCTCTTGACAGGCAGACATTTTGTAGAATAAGGGACTGGATTAGCACTCAGAGGGGAATAGTGATTTATTTAAGTTGAGTCATAAAGACGTCAGTGGCCTGAGAACTAGAACATCACTCAGGTCCATGTAGTCTGGTGGCAGTTCTTATGTTGATTGATTTACTGTTGTCGTGTACACTGTTCTCTCTTAGTATGTTGTAATGGTTTACTACGGTGGTCGAGAGAGCTCAACGCACTGCAATTTAAAAATAACGCATGCAAACAGAAACAAATGGCTGCAACTTTAAAATAACGG
>JAUCNO010000795.1:10838429-10855075 GCA_032353835.1 Enteromius viviparus | reverse complement strand
CAGGTGTGCCACATCAAGATGCTGATCTGACATCATGAGTAATGCACAGGTGTACCTTATACTGCCCACAATAAAAGGCCACCCTGGAATATGCAGTTTTTTGCTTTATTGGGGGTCTGGGGACTTACAAATGACCTGCTTCTATAATCTGATCATAATGTCATTATTAGAGCTATTGGATCACGCCGCTGCGTTCAAAACTATTGACCACAACATTCTCTTGAATAGACTGGAAAACTGGCATAATGGGAAGTGCCTTTACATGGTTCAAATCATACTTATCTGACCGCTATCAGTTTGTAGCAGTAAATGAGGACGTATCATATCAATCACAAGTGCAATATGGAGTACCTCAAGGCTCAGTGCTAGGGCCGTTACTTTTTACGCTTTACATGTTACACTTGGGAGATATTATCAGGAGACATGGTGCTAGCTTTCACTATGCTGATAGTACTTAGCTATATATTTCTTCTCAGCCAGGTGAAACACACCAAACTGAAAAACTAACAGAATGCATAGCTTTTATAAAAAATTGAATGACAAGTAACTTCTTGCTGTTAAATTCTGACAAAAAAGTGTTAATTATTAGACCTAAAAACCCCACATGTAATAATCTAGAACACTGTCTAACACTTTATGGCTGCTCTGTCAGTTCTTCTTCATCAGTTAGGAACCTAGGTGTCCTGTTGATAGCAATCTTTCATTTGAAAGCCATGTTTCTAGTGTTTTTCCATCTCAAGAACATATCTAAATTGTGTCCTATGCTCTCAACCTCAAATGCAGAAATGCACTGGCTCCCTATGAAACATTGTATAGACTTTAAAATCTTGTTAAAGCCCTGATAGCTCCTAAGTACTTGAGCGAGCTCTTATTGCATTATAGTCCTCCATGCCTGCTGCGTTCTCACTCTGGCCAACTCTGGCCATCTACCTAATACTGTTCGGGAGGCAGACACACTCTGTCAGTTTAAATCTGGATTAAAGTCACATCAGCCAGAGCTTCAGAAAACCATTAGATCGGAACACTCCCCTTAACACATAATAAAAAGAATGGCTTCTACACTAATATTAGTCTGTCTCTCTCTTATTTGGTTTCTCAATCCGTTTCCAGATCAGATGGTGTATGAGCAGAAAGAGATGATCTTCATCGGAGACCAGAACTAGATAAGCTCCGTGGACAGATCACCTGAACCAAATGCACACAAACATACACACACTAGAAGTCTTCTGCACAATCTGACACGTGTTTAAAATTAAACTGGAAATTAGGTGCTGAGCGTCCGGCCAGAGGAGAACTGGCCCCAACTAAGCCTGGTTTTCTCAGGTTTTTTTTCACCATTCTCTCATGGATGGGGTTTTGGTTCCTTGCCGCTGTCGCCTCTGGCTTGCTTAGTAGAGGGCACCTAATTTCTAGTGATTATCGTTGTTTTGACTACAGAGACCGTCTCTGCATTTGATAAATAAACAGTTTAATCTCGTCTTTAATACACCATCACTCTGTTCTCCTACTTGATAATGTTCAGTGCTTTGCTACAATCTGTATTGTTAAAAGCGCTATATAAATAAAAGTAACTTGACTTGAAGCAATTACAACTTTGCAAGGACAGTCTGGTGCTTCTCACTCACAACCTTTAAATAAGTTACGTTTCCTTATTAAAACAACCTGCTACTTACTATTCAAAGGCGAGTTTGAGCAGTGTATAGTAAGAGTTGTTTCTCGCTTCTTCGATCACAAATGCAGACATGACTGTTATGTTTATGAGGCACGATGCAAAGTGATGCAAGACAGACAGTACTAAGTAATTCAGTAATCATGTCCCCATTTGATGCCACAAATGCCTTATTTGTTATGGCTTGTATTGTTTTCTGTCATAGCGCCAGGACATGGCAACAAGTTATAGTTAGGGGTGTAATATTTCTGTCGTACGCTTGTGGTATTCGGCCAATCACTGCACCCTGGATAGCTGGCCGATCAGGGCGACCTCACTTTTTTAGAACAATAAGCTTTGTACAAATTAACTCGTTTCAGGAGGCGGGGCTTAGAGGAGAAACAATTATACACAGTATGTGGAAAATAATGTAGTTTTTAAACCACATAAATGCATTGCATTACACTAAATACTCAAAATAATGTTTTTTTAGCAGCAACATATGACTCCTTTAAGCTGACCCAATCTTTTCAATTTCAAGCTTAGTTTTGGGTGAAGAGAACTTTAAAAATAAGATGCTGCTGTAGAGTTATTTTTAGCCATCCAGTGCTTAGCTTAACTAGTGGATGGAAGAAACAGCAAGTCACTCTGTAAATCCTATTATACTTGCTCATACACACCATCAAACGTGAGTCATGCTGCCTAAGCCTGTCTGCCCTTTCTATATTAGCTGCTCTGGTTAATTATTTGCATCAGCATGAGTCTTGGTGGGTAGAGTATTGAACTGTTTAACTCAAGTAGAAATAATGTATCCTGAGTGCCAGCCGTGTTAATTTTGATTTGCTCCCAACAGGTCTGGCCTTGGTCGCCATTCAGACATTACATCAGTTAATGATTATTTCATCATTCTGACTTTGAATGGCACTTGGATGGCATTTCCAAAGCAATAAAATGCTTCCAAATTTACCATGTGGTCAGTACCACTCTCTTAATTTGCATGAAATCTGTTGGCATGTTACAATAATAAAGCAAATGACGATTGTAATGAATGATGACCAGAGCTGGGCTTTGCAGCAGTGTTCAGCGAACTGCACTAGAATAGTAGAGAGTAGTAGTAGTTCATCATTGTGTCAACATCTGGTAAGTAATTTCACTCAGTGGCCACCCAGGAGATGTGTATTTCCAGTATCTTTAGTATCTATGAAAGTAGAAAACACATACAATAAGTGACCCTGGAACACAAAACCAGTCGTAAGGGTCAATTGTTCTAAACTGAGATTTATACTTCACCTGAAAGCTGAATACATACGCTTTCTGTTGATATATGGTATGTTAGGATAAGACAATATTTGGTCCAGATACAACTGTTGAAAAATCTAGAATCTGAGGGTGTAAACAAATCTAAATATTAAAAAGTGTCCATATAAAGTTCTTAGCAATTTAAATTACTAATCAGAAATTAGGTTTGAATATATTTAGGGGTGGAAATGTACACAATATTTTCATGGAACATGGTCTTTGCTTGATATCCTAATGATTTTGTGCATAAAAATACAATTGATCATTTTGACCCATACAATGGATTTTTGCTACAAATATACCCTTGCTATTAATGACTGGTTTGTGCTCCATGGTCACATATTTTCAACTTTTCGTAAATGAAAATCTTTTTTAAATAGGCAACTTTTAATGTATGCAAAGACTTTGAAAGTATTTAATGTTTACAAAGGCGTTTATTACGTTAATTTGCGTTTATTAGATCATAATATAGTAAAATATGAAATGGTATCACAGTTTAACATAGCTTTCGTGTTTTAATATGTTTTAAATTATTTCTGTGAATTTGTCAGCAGCCCTTACTCCAGTCTCCACATGATCACTCATAAATGATTTGCTGCTCAGCAGCTTTATATTTTTTGCTTAACCTTAATCCTTTTTTTTAAGTTTTTAAATACAAATTCAGAAAAACAGCACTTTTTAAAATTTAAATAATTTGTAAAATTGTATAATCTTTACTGTTAATTTTGATGAAGTAAATAAAAACATTGTATATGTTGCAAATGCTACAATCTTTGTGTCTAGAAGGAGATGTCTTACCTGACAAGATGCCATACATTCCTTTAGTGTGCCTTTAAAACGCTTTTTTCCTCTTGGGATCAATCAGGTGAAATGTTCGTCATGTACCATCATAGAGTTAATGCCCCGTTTCATGGCCATATCATCTCTTTACGATGTCAGATGTATGAACTGCTCATTTAAAGCGCTGCCATGGAACAGCTTGCTGAAATTTCCTCCCTCTGTAATGTGCCCTCACATCACCTCCAAAGTTGCAGCACATAATTAACATAAAACTCTCATTAAAAGTGCATCCCTCACAACCGCCAACATTCTCAGCTGTGGCCCATTTTGTCAAGTCACACATCAAAGGCTTTGTTCACACTGTGCGTAAATCCGATTTGTTTTTCAAATCCGGTCTTTAGCAGTCTTTTTTGCATCATCATTTTAGAAGTTATGATCATATATACTGTATATATATATATATATATATATATATATATATATATAAGAATAGGAAATGTGTTTTTTTTCCTCTTGCTGTTCAAACTACAAGCAAATGATTAAACAACATTTTCTCGGTGGATTCATCAATCCTATCAATAGTGGTGGCTTTATATTTGCGCATTTGGTCCCTAGTCCTTTGAATTTCTAGTACACCTTGTTTTTCCCACCTAGAGTGAGACGAGGATAGAAAATGAGCTGGAAATGGAGAGAAAGGGTGATGGTGAGTGAGTGGCACAGGGGTTTAATATTTCTATGCCAATTTAGGACTACCACCACAGGGACATCTCTGTTTTGTTCACACTGATAATGAAGCATGCTGAGACTCCTTTCTGAGATTGATGTAACCTCCCTGATGTGTACAGCACAGCCCCAGACATGTTATTTGCAACTTCTACGTGGTAGAGAGCAAGAAATGTTGGAGTAAAAGATCATGTGGACTCATGAGAGGCGCCTGCAGTCACTACCCCAGAATAATAATGTTCATGTTAATATAAGTTTTCATAAATAACCCATATGGTATACAGTGATGTCGACGTGTGTAGATTCTTTTTGAATAGCAAAGAAAATCAGTTCATTCATTCTTGAAGATATTTTGAGTTATACACATCTTTAAATGTATCAGCCAGTGCTTCCACTTCAGGATTTGTGTGATGCCTCAGAGAAAGGCAAAACTCTTGCTCTCGCCTGTGGAGCAAAGGGTCAGCCTTTTGGAAACGATATGTTTGAGCACCACTTGAATGCCTTTTGACTGCAAATGTGAAGTATACCATGAAATGTTTCATTCACATCACAGTAGCAGCACAAACAGTTTGTTTGTATGAATTGTATTTATTTCCACTGGTAATTTTCAAAGCATTATCAGTGCCAATTTACAATGAATATTTCAGAAATGCACATTGATTATTCTATTTCCTTTTTCCCAACGTATTGATTGCTCGCTTGCGACAGGGAGCTCTCAAAGCAGTCTAGAGCTGGGATTCTCCCAGTGAGAGTGATGCTGTACTACTCAGATTACTCATCCATATCTCCCTATCCATCTGTCTCTCTCTCTCTCTCTCTCTCTCTCTCTCTTTCTCTCTCACTCTGTTTCCAGTCTGTTCTATATTTGCTCTGGGCCATCCGCGCTCTCTGTTTTCCCTCATGCTGTACCCCATCCATCATTAATTAAAGAAAGAGAGAACATCATTGTGTCCTGACAGACACAATTAATAGGGAAATGGCAGCAGTTTTTCTTATTGACATGCTGTGGATAATTTGACACCATAGATTATTTAACTAAAGTGGTCTCTACCTTACATATTTTGCTCACCTCATACTGTGCATGACTACACCCAGCTTTTTTTTTGTGAAGAATCCCAAATCATATCTCAAATATAGTTTTGTCAAGCGTTCCTGCTCTTTATGTGGTGTTTATACCATTGGATGACTAATAAATCTGTTTAAAATCGTTCTTTTTTGTTACAGAGGCTACGAGGACCCCATCGAGGCTGAATTAATTGATGAAAGACACCCCTACATCCATGGCATGTACCCAGCACCACTTGCCCAACCCGAGAGAGGAAGCTTGGCCAGTCTAGATCGCATGGGCGGCCGTCGCTCCCCCTCGATTGACAGCATCCGCAAAGACCCACGGTGGAGGGACCCTGACCTGCCTGAGGTCATCGCCATGCTAGGCCACCCCATCGATCCAGTCAAATCTAATGCAGCTGCCTACCTGCAGCATCTCTGCTATGAAAATGACAAGATAAAGAAGGATGTCAGGCAGCTGAAGGGGATTCCAGTGCTGGTGGGTTTGTTGGACCACCCTAAAGCTGAAGTCCATCGCAAGGCCTGCGGAGCTTTGAGAAATATCTCCTACGGCAAGGACCACGATAACAAGGTGGCCATCAAGAGCTGTGATGGGATTCCTGCTCTCATCCGTCTGCTGAGGAAAACCAATGACATGGAAGTTCGGGAACTTATCACAGGTATGAGATTATAATTAAATCCATCCACTCTGAAAGCAAATTTTGTAAATGGGTTGTATGAGAGGTTTCACACACCTTATTTATGAGGCTTCTTTGGCCTCTTTTTTTCTTTTTCTTCAATTTTTTCTACCAAAATTGTCAGAAAATGTGACTTAAAATTAAAAATATATTTAAATTAAGTGTAGTAATATTTCACAATATTACTGTATTTCAGCATGTACAGAAACACTTAAAAAATATTTTTAGAAACATGGGTAAAAAATTTATGAATTCTAAGTAGCTTAACACTATTCTAAAAATGATGGCAGCTGGTTGAAATTGAATTCCGAATAATTCATTGATTCATTAATTTGTATTTTTCTGGTTTCATCTAGTCAAGCTTGTCGAGCATCCTACTAATACTAGCCATAGCCCTCTCTTCATGTTTTGTACACTAAATATGGTCTTTAAGTAAAGACTGAATCCAGGTCAGTCTTTCTGCGGGACTGCTGAGCAGGGCCTTGACCTGCTGGGCTTTTACGTGTCTCCTCCTGGGACCTTAATCCTAAGGCCTGGTCTCTATGACCTGACACACATTTACTAGCATGTGGAGAACTCAAAAGAGGTCCGGATTCAGACTGGACACTCACAAAGACTAAATACATACGTCTGCATGCATTCACTAGCCATTTTATTGCTGGAACAGGGGATTTGGACAAGAAGGGATTTACAAAATCATAAGGAAAATAATAATCATAAACATTTGTGTAGGATATACTGTAATTATAAACACTCCCATTTTGGGCAGTTTTCTATTTTTAAATATTTTACAAATTCAGAAATCACTAATTAATATTGAATGTTGAAAACAGCTGTGCTGCTTAATAATTTTGGGGAAGCCATGATACATTTTTGCAGGTTTCTTTGATGAGGAACGTTAAAAATAACAACATTTATTTTTTATTTTCTATAAATAGATTTTTCTTTTGTACCATTGTATGTTTCTTTGATGTCACTTTGGTCCGATTAATGCGTCCTTGCTGAACGAAAGTGTTAATTACTTTTCAATAATGGTGTATGTTTAAAAATGCTGAGTGTAGATCTTTTCTGTACTAGGGTTTGGTGAAACTACTAAATAATTTATTTATTTATTTTCTGGTAATGACACTGACAGATGTTCTCCAGACCCGTTTTTTTTTTTCACGGATCATGAAAAAAGTTCTTGCTGTGTGAAATACCTGAGTGAATCCTTGAGTGTGAAACTGTGACGTATAACAGCTCCGCAGCCTGACTTGAAGATTAACTTTGCAGCACACTGTTGCTTTCAGTCTCAGTTAAAAATAGGTCTTTTCTACAGGATGGAGGGAATATAGTGTGTCAGGTCCAAACCGAGCCCTGGACAGCCTTATGGTTGATCTGCAAGGCCCCTATAAAAACACTGCCCTTACAATAGTCTTTCAGCAGCCTGGATAACTGGGAATGTTTTTTCTGCAATTAAAAATAATTGCAGGGTTTTAAAAATAGTTTCACGGTGTGCTCTTGAACACCACGCTCGGTGCTCGTCAGCAGCATTTATTTGCACCTCCAAGAAAGTTATTGTGTGGATATTTTGTAGTACTTTTTCTTTCTGTTCTTTTTTTCTACTTTAGAAGTGTTTTCTTCAAATTTTTATTATCTTTTACACTTTTCAGCATTATTTTTAATTAAACTGTCTAGTTTAATTTGTTGACCCTGTGTCAAATGTTCTTCACACGCTCTGAATATTTAGCAGTTCATATTATTATTTTTAAATTAAGGTGGGCAAGACTGATGCAACTTCAAAGCATCTTAATTTCCTTTTCAGAGCTCCCCTGCTTAAATGTTGAAGTCTTTTGAACTAATTTATCATTTCATTACAACCAACCAACAGTTTCTGTTTATACCACTACCCATGAACCACTGCATTCTGTATCTTTGTATCTGCCTCAAAGTTCCATCTCGCCCTTACTCTCTAATTTTCTTTATTTTGTCTTTTTTGCTCTGATCAAGCACATTTAAGGCATACTTCCAATTTCCATAATCCATGATATATGACATTCCAGACATTGCAACTCTTTTTCACTGGCAGAGCAAAAAAGTCATAGTAACTGGCACTTTTTTTTTTTTTTTAAATCAAATTACATTAAATAGAGCCATTTAGAAATAGCATTGCTAAATGTCAGTGTTTGACTTTGTTTCCCTTTGGACTATATAAACCATTTTGGTACTGTGTTAAATCTAACAGTTTGAATGATTTCTCGTTCTTGTGTGGATCACTGTTTGCGTACTTATGCAGAGGTCTCCTCAAATCACCTGATGATATATGAACACAGAAATGTAATGACATTAGAAAAAGGACACAAAACATAGCTAACAAAATGACATTTGTTCATAAATTCCAGAAGTCCAGAGTACGGTGGCATTTCTGAGATGATTACCTCGTTTACCCTTCTTTCCTGTTTCTTTCTCTCTGAGTCGGTTGTCCAATCAGTGTATGATGAATGGCAGGGGGCAGGATGGGACTGTAATAGCCCTAAGTGAATGGCCTGTTAGAACAGCATGTCTGCTGCTCCCAGGAAATTGAATTAGCTGGAAGGCTCCTATGACAAGCAGGAAGGAGTAAACTCAATCAGGCTGCACCTCTTGCAAGGTTCAGCTTCCCTCGTGTGGGTTTCATTGGCTCCTTCTGTATTAGATTTCTGGGATATCCAGGAACCTGCAAAAGATGTCAGGGGAACAGAGGATTTACGACACGATAGCTGTATTGTGTGTGTTTTGTACAAGTAATATTAATATATTATTTCATTTTAATATTTATAATGCATTTGCTAAACTGGTAATACATCAGTGCAAAAGTAGCTATTACTATTTGGTCTTTATTTGGCCAAAAATGCAATAAAACAGCAATATTGTGAAATATTATGCATTTAAAATAACTTTTTATATATTATAATATATTTTATATATTTTAATCAATTTTAAATCCTTATTTATTGCTGTTCAGGCGTCACAAATTATAAATATATGGGTCAAAGATAAAAGGGATTTAACCATAAAAACAATAAGTGTAATACTGCTTTAAATTGATGTTGTTTTTCCCCACAAAAATTTGTAAGTTTTCTATTTAAATTACTTGCAATTTTGTTTTTGTTTTTCTGAGCCAAAAATAAATATACATTTTTCATTAATTTAATAATTTACCCACTAAAATATCATTCAGTGTAACAATCTTGTCAGGCATATTTGCAACCAAAAAAATTATATTTATATTTTACTTAAATATTGTTACACTTAATGACAATGTAACATTATTTCCATCAAATTTTGACATTTTATTCTCCAAAACCTATTTGAAGACTTAAAAGTCTACAATTACATGTGCTTTCTATAGACATAAAATCACTTTTGTGAATTTGTTTTGATGCAGACATCTGAACATCTTTGACTTATACACACGCACACACACACAAACACAAACACAAGTTGTGATCAACAGTTATTATAGGCTTCGACTGCTTCAACCTGCTCCAGTCTTCTGACTTCTATTAAAGTCAATGAAGTGAAGTTAATCAGCATGTGCTATGTATAGAACTCTACATCTCCTCTGACTACAAGCCCATCTGACACAATAACACATGCACGAGTGCATGAGCTGGCCGGTAATGATCCATGCTTCTTAATGTTCCACTTTACCAAGCAGACATTCCCACATTCAGTGAGGGCCATGCGTACGGCGTCTGTTATCAGGACTTTAACCAGGGTCTAATGGCCATTCAGCGCCAATGAGGTGATGGCGAAAGAGCCCCCTCACAGATGGAATTACAAATTTGGTTATTATCCAAGGGTAAATAGATTTATTTTGGTGGTTAAAAGAACCCGGGCCCACTTTACACAGAGCTACGACGTGTTTATAGACCTCTTGTCTCCTGTTGAAGTTTTTGTACGCAGAAATGAATCTGGAAGTAATTGCTGACCGAGAAGAACATGGGGTGATGATGTGTATGTACAATTCAGAGTTGTATAAGGACGAACATTTGTTTGAGTTTGGTCTTTATTTGGCCAAAACTGTGTTACTTCTGTCTTTAGCGGGAATGACCTGTGGTCCTAGTTTTTACGTAGTTTATTTATTCACTGTATATTTTCAGGGGTACTGTAGCAGTAGATGTATGGGGCTTGCCAAGTTAATAAAACAAAAGCCAGTCTTAACTGTGTAGGGGTATATACATCTGCTGGCTTATAGAACAAACTTCTCTGTTTTATTGTCTAGAAAATAACAGCCTGGCCCCTTTACGTTCTGTTTACTTGCAATTTTTCTCGAACTTTGCTTTTCCTTTCCTTTTTTCCTGTCCAATCTTTCTTAGTTGTGGTCTGTAATGGAGGTTCCTGTCTGAAAACTCAGAATCAATGTTTTTGTAATGCGTGGTATGTCAAGAGATCTAACAGTGCTGCCACTTTTTGTTTGTAGCTTTTGTGTCATGTTAAGTGTAACAGGTCCCTTTTTTCTTTTCTTGTTTCTTTTCTTTCTCCATCTAATTCCACCTGTTAGGAACACTTTGGAATTTGTCGTCCTATGAGCCACTGAAGATGGTGATAATTAACCACGGGCTTCAGACGATGACTAACGAGGTTGTTATCCCTCATTCGGGCTGGGAACACGAGCCAAATGAGGACTCAAAGCCACGAGATGCAGAGTGGACCACCGTCTTCAAGAACACATCAGGATGTCTAAGGTACACTGGTCTGATTGACAGCATCCTCCACATCCTTGTCAGCTGACCTATAGTCTAATGACAATGAAACCTCTTAATAGTCTTTTGGTTTTTGCAAGTCTTATTGGGTTTCTGCCTTTTACCTGTTTATTCTATTTTAATTGGATCGCTAAAAGGTTTTAGATGAACCAAAGAAGTTTATTTGCGCAAATTAAAAAATTAGCTCAATTCCAGAATAAAAATGTCCTGATAATTTACTCACCCCAATTCAAGATGTTCATGAAAAAATTATGAAATGAAGAAAAATGTACCCTGCTATAATGTATATATATATGCTTATATTACATTGCTATAGGTATGTATTTCTGCAGTTTAGAATTGATATTTCCGCGAACTGTTGCTAAAAGTAAATGCCCTTGCCCTGTGTTTTGATCCCCACGTGTATGCCCATATTTGATTAGTTGATTGTGATAATTTGTTCCCAGTTGTGTTCCCCAGATGTTTTGAGTTCTCCCATGATTACCGTATGCTTTTTTACCCTGTGTTCCTGAGTCTCCCTTGTCGGTTGTTAATAATGTCTTGATGTCTCTATGTTCTACGCTGTATCCTATGCTCCAGAGTTTGTAATTAAAAGTATTCCCGTTCGCTCACTCGCGACTCCTGTGTTCTCCTTGACAGCAAGAGGTTGTGACAACACCAAATCCAAACCCTTAATCTACACGATAGTGTTAACAAATGCAAAACTGATATAAAAATAAATTGATGCATCCGTGCCATTAACACTTTATTAATCGAAAGTCTGTAGTTTTACTGCCTCTAGTGTTCATTTCTTTTGGAAACTGCAGTGATATGTACTTATTGGTACATATTTCGTGTCTCGCTAAAAAGTGCACACAGGTTGATGATTATACCAGGTAGATTTGACCTGTTTTGTAAAGCGTGTTTTAGCTTTCTTTGCAAAGCCCACTACAGTATATGGAGACAAATGCTCGAATGTTTTTCTCAAAAACCTTAATTTGGTTTCGACTGAAGAAATCTTGAATGACTTGGGGCTGAGTAAATTATTTGAACATTTTTGTTCTGATAGTGAACTAATCCTTTAAGATGATCTGTCTTTTGCAATTATTTTAGTATTGTTTATTGTTTATTTCAGCTTCATTTCAATTAATAAAACTTGAATTTAAATAACTTATCTTTTAGTTTGCAATGACGACTTTGGTCTCTCTTGTGTTTAACTCATTGTTATCCTGCCATATAGTGCTTGATATGGTTCCTGTGCACTAGGGGTAAAATACCAAGTTTAGGTTTGAGATTATAATTTCTGAAAATAGCAGTTAAAAAGAAAAATGTTTTGTTATAGAGAGAGGTGACCGATAACCGATTTAAATGGAAAACAAAAGCAATTAACATTATAATTAAAGGCAAAAATTACTAGCCTGTCTGTTCTATATTTAACCTTTTTGAGTATTATGTTCCGAGCCTCTCTGTAGACACTGATCCTCTCCTCTGGGGGTCATTCTAGCAGCTCAGCTTTTGATTAAGATATCCAGTCACTAAAGGGCTTTTTATCTCCATGGTTACCATGCATCCTGTAACAATAAATGTCCGCTTTTTTTTTTTTCTCTTGCAACCACTCCTGAGAAAATTGCTGTGTAAGAAGGGTCCATGGTGATTCTGTTCTTTGTCTGAATAGTTTTTTTTATTCAATGTGATATTTGCCTGGCTCAGCAATTATAAATGGACAATGGATCCATGAATAATAATAAATGTTTTAAATCTCTAGCATAAACGTCTATGCCTCGTTGAATCACAACCCATGAGAATTACTCATCGGATCATTAAACACTTATTAAACAATGTGTCATAGTGTCTACAGTGATCCTTCCTTTTCTGGATTCACGTATTGCTGTTGCACTCTTGACACTGTGACAGACCTTGTTTGGTTCTGACTGTCCTTAGTTGACCTAACTAGACTTCAGCGGCTGTTGTGGATAAGCCTCAGCACACAGGTCTGAGTGTCTAAATCAGCTTGCTAGCAGGAGAAGCAGGTCAGAGTAGTTCAGTTTCGTGACCTCAAGTGCTCTCTTTAGTCTTTGTGACTGCGTGATTAGGTGCTTCGACCACAGTGTTGTGTGTTGGTTGTGTTATAAATTTGCAGTTATGATACATTTGGTATATCATACGTTATTATACTATTGTTTAGGTCAGGGGTCGTACAGAAGCAGGATTTTGATGCTACTAGAATTCACTTCAGGAATTGTAGGGCTAGGTGATATATATTGTACAATATATTATGCGCATCTCATCAGTAAAGCCGGTTCTTTGATTAGCACTAAATCTCCGTCAGCTGTTTTTAGAAGGAACGCCAGCTTGTACACAGAGCCGTAGATCACTGAGAAGCTGTGCGTTGAATCACCCGCGAAACTCAACACGCAGCTTCTCCGTGATCTACGACTGTGTTTATAAACTGGCGTTCCTTCTATAAACAGCTGATGGAGATTTAGCTCTAATCAAAGAACCGGCTTTACTGAGAGAATATATTGTACGATACATATCGCCTAGCCCTAACAGCCACCATTTAAATGTTTATATTTCAAAACAACGAATTGGAGTAGGAATATTAATTACTTCATTGACTGTAATTTAAATCAGTTCATTTTAAACCCTATTTTAATTGCATGAATATTTTACAGAATCAGTTGAAAGATTTTTTTTCTTTGAGAAAATTTGCTATGTACTGTACCTGATATATATTCGAAATAATCAATATTGAAGAGAGTCAAATCAAAATTGTAATCGAATCGAATCGCATGCTTGTGAATAGAAATCAAACCTAATTGCGAAGTTGGTGAACACCCAGTCCTGTTGCTTACTTACAACTTCAAAAGAAAATAAAAAACTGTATAGATAATGGTAGCTGTTGTAAATAACAATTTATTTCAGCTGTCAAGTAATTGCGTAATTGGATGTTATGCAAATAGGTTCTATAACGCAAGTTTTTGTGCTAAAGGTGTTTCCATGTGTTTCCAGTGATCAAACAGATTCTGTTTTCGTGGATTTTCAGCTAAAACCACATTCGCACCAAGAACGATAACTATGAAGATCGATAACGATAACAATATTAGCGTCCACACCAGCGAACGATACCGTCTGTTTATTCCAAGCACATATGTTTATGTGCAGCTTTAAATTGTCCAACTTGTGACAGCAGGATGGATTTTGATTGGCTGTCAATGTTTGTATCGTTTAATAGCTGGAAAAAAATAGTTCTAAAAAAGAGTCCAACGTTTCTCTGTGTCTTGGTCTGGATCGTTGTTGTGTGGACTCTGCTATTCATTAATATTAAAAACGATTTTTAGAACTATGTCTTTATCGTTATTGTGCTTGAATGGTTCTTTAGGGTTCAAATGCGTAAATCTCTCAAGTAAAATGTGTTTTGGAGATGGTTTGATGGTTGTTGTTTTGAGTCACTCTTAACAACCTACACTTTTTCCATATCTATTATTTTTACACAGTGTTGAATTCATACAGTAGTACATTTCTCATCTGTGCTGACACTTTTTTTTTTTCTTCAGTTTTTCCACTTTCCAGAGTCTTAAGAGTAACAAAACCAGTCTGGTCTGAAAGTGTGGGGTTTCTCTCCTCTGAAACTGGCCACCATTAGGGGAATTCCACCAATTTCAGTACGAGGACATGGATTTTCCGCAAAAAAAGAAGATGTGTTGATTATGGTCCATTGGGCTGTAGAGTTTAGTGACATAACCGAACCGTAAAGCCCCATGCGCCAGCCGAGAACATCAGAAGCATGTTTAGATTGTGAAAGAAGTCGTACTGAACGCTCTAATCACTGTTTGTTTCTCTGTTCTGTTTGGTTTGCAGGTGGCCATGGATTTCACATACAGTAGGCCAAAGCTTGTGTGTACATACAAGTAAGTGCTGGTTAAAGGTTTTGCTGATGCTGCAGCTTTGATAGCTTCTGTATCAGATTTTCCAAGCCACTCTTTATTAAAAAAATGTCCTGCTATGACATAAGACAGCAATTTATATTAGAATTTGGCTATTTTCTGGCATCCATCAAGGGTTGAATGTTTCAGTTTTGTTTAAGGGCATAGTTGTTTGCTATGAACCAGGAAATACCTGCTGGTAACGTGAGGATGTTTTGTGGCATGAAATACCAACTTACCCGCTAATACCTATAGGATGTTGACCTTAAAGTAAATGTGTTTCTGTGGTGGCAAAGGCTTTAACATAATGTCAGTTCTGAAGTAAAATAGCTAACTATAATTAATGAACTTGAAGTTTTTTCATGACTGGACACTTGTGCTGCACGCCATTTTAGTTTTGTTTGTTTGTTGTGTTTCCATTCTTGTTTCTTTCTGTCTTTGCCTGGCATCAAATAATTTCACTGAATCCTATCACGTCGGCTTCATTTGGAGTTTTTCTACATTTCCCACAAGTATCTAAATACACATAGTTTCATGTAACAGCATGGAGGTGGGTGTTGTTTTAGGGCTCATTATTTCAGTAAAGTGATAATGCTTATGTGTGTGTGTATGGAGATGTCTTACCAGGAGCGGGTGTTGCTGACAATGGCTCTTTCAGTTGTTCCTTTGCACAAGCTGTGAACTTCAGGTCTGCATGTATTTTGTTTGTTGTGGTAGTTTAGATGTTGCAGCCTTTTAATATCTCCTTTAATAGTACATGTCTTGCACTTTCAGAAAATGCTAGATATTTGACTTGGCTTAGGTTCAGTGCTTGCATAAGTTTAAAGTCCCGGCTTGCAGAAAATATTGACTCATTTTTTAAATATTTAAAATCTTTTATAATTGATCATTTAGAATTTATTTACAATTTTTCTGAGTTGTTTTGAGGTGTAATGGATGCATGGTATTGGATATATTGTAATATTTTTATCCTTTTTATTTTATTATTATGTTTTCTTGTACTTATGTATCTTTTGTTATTTCATTTTATTTTGATGACTTTTAAGCTTATTTGAGTTAGACTTTTGTTAAAAAAAGGTTTAAAATTACATATAAATATATATATAATGTATTATGTGTATATATGCATAAATTAGTGCTGGCAAATGATTAATCGTGATTAATCACATCCAAAATAAAAGTTGTTGTTTACATATATAAATATATGTGGGTGGGTGTGTGTGTGCATTGTGTATATTTATTATGTATGTAGAAACACACATACAGCATATATTTTAAAATATTATAATATATTTTTATTCATACAAATTATATCATATACAAATGTTTACAAATTATAGTTATTATAATATATACAAATGTCATATACAAAGATATGTTTTTGCAATTAATTATTTGACAGCACTTTCAGATAGCTATTTTTTTTGGAGAATAAAATGTCAAAATTTGGTAGAAATAATGTTACACTGTCATTCAGTGTAACTTTGTATTTATGTAAAAAAATTCAAACAACGTGTATTCTGAATTGTACGTATTAAAATATATAAAAGAACAAGTGAGCATATTACATTTTATCACTCAAATCTTTTACAAAATTGCAATGAAATTAAAATGCAATTATTTATGGGGAAACAAAAATTTAAAGCAGTATTACACTTGCTGTTTTTATACTTAAACTCTTGTTTGTCTATGAGCCATATATATACATTAGGGGTGGCACGGTTCACAAAACCCACGGTTCAGTTCGTATTGCGGTTCTAGGGTCACGGTTTTCGGTTCGGTACGGTTCTTGTTATTTTTTCTTTTAATCTTTAAAACT
>JAUCNO010000795.1:10744589-10826060 GCA_032353835.1 Enteromius viviparus | reverse complement strand
ACTATAATGTAAAGTGGTCATCTTAAAGACTGCCTAGCTGTACAATATCCCACATATTACCCAGCTACTTCTAATTAAAATATTTTAATTAATAGAAAAGGTAATTTGGTAACACTTTAGAGTAGGTAACACATGTTAAATATTAAATATGACTTCTCCTTCTTAATTTGCTGCTTATAAATTGTTAGTAAGGTAGTTGTTAGGTTTAGGTATTGGGCGGGATTAGGGATGTAAAATAAGATCTTATAGAATAAAGCATTGATATGTGCTTAATTAGCACTAATAAATGGGTTCTACTAAGAGTAAGTAGTTTTGCAAATGCGCCAACTAACAGTCATTAGACTACAAGTAGACTGTCTTACATTTTATATTGGGAGCTCCACAACACAACATACTGTCTATGAGAAACTTTACAAGTATATGTCAACAAAATGTCTACTTATCCTAAACCCACCCTAACAGTCTACGTTGTTAGTAGACTTGTAGTTGCAAATGAATGAGAATTAGTTGACATGTAGTTACTTGTAGTTAGTAGAATGTCTAAATTGGACTAACAAATTAAAGTGTTACCACAAAAAATATTGATTTGGTTGTAAATAGTTACATCATGAGACACAGAACCAGCACAGCTTTTTAAGTAATCACTTGCCTGGCATAACAGCCAACTAAACAGTTTATTGGTCGCTATACAAAAATATTTGACAATACAATGCCCTTATTATTATTATGCCATTATTAATAGTCTTTAGCAGACAAAGGGTCCCTTTTTTAAGATTTGTTTTCCCTTCCAAAACGACTGCGTAAAAATGTCTCATTCTCTGTTTTTGTCTCTCTTGCTGTCTCTTAGTCTGTGGAGAATTGTGTTTGCATCATGAGGAACCTGTCGTACCACGTGCACAAGGAGGTTCCGGGGGCTGAGAAGTTCCAGGACCCCTCGGCACTTCAGGGCCCCGGCTCTGCTGGCACTCAGAGGAAGAAGAAAGATGACGCAGGCTGCTTCGGAGGAAAGAAGGCCAAAGGTCATTATTGAATTCTTCTTCATTTCATCCATGTGCTTTATACTCCGTCACTGGCATGTTCACTGAGAGCAGTACGGTCCTAGCGTTTACACAACATCACAAATAGCAACGCTGGCTGATACCGTAGTAGGAAGCTAAATGATGCTTGGGCCTCATGATTCATAACTGGACTGGAGTATCAATTTTTAATTTATTAATGGACATGTGTTGTTGAGTTGAATGAGTTCTTCGAAACACTTTGCTTTGAAAGTTCTGAGTGTTATTGAAGTACTCATTCTTTACATAATGCCAAGAGAGCTGATTTTTATCATTTTTTTGTACTAATTGTCTTTGTTCTCTCTTATATGAAGTGATGTGAAACCTCTTGCATACATTAATGACTTAGTAAATTGATTCTCAAGCAGACCTATACTGTACAGGAAATCTAAGCAATGTGAGGGAGCAAAAACAAGAGTGTGGGTAAACAGCAGATATGACAGCATTAATGTCATGCTGGGCCTCATGGACCTTTTTTAATGAGGTTTGTTTATCTGTCAGCAGCCCTGGAGATGTACTTTGAAGATGCAAGTGACCTATATTTACACCAGAAAATGCCCCTAATAAGCATTAAGTGATGCTTTTCCTGCAAGCTATTTGGACATTTCCCCAGCAAAATTTTACCTGACTTAAAAGGCATAATTTAGTTTTGCACATGAAACTCTTAACACTACTATAAACACACAAAAGTTTGGGTTGCCATGTTAGTTTACCACAAACTAAAGCAGAAAACGATTGGAAATTGGTTTATGCGATTCATCAAACTTTGAATGGTAGTAAAAAATAATCATGTTAAACATTTCCCTTTCTTTGTGTTTCCATTTAGCAGTAGTGACGTCCAGACTTTCAAATATCTTTACTATTTAACCAAATATGTTGATTTTCAGGTGGCTAGCCCAATTTCATGCCTATGATTAGTTAGATCGCTAAGTAAATTGCTCGGCCCGATTCTCTTCTACCATAGAACTGAGAGTAGAAGACTGATGCTAACGAACAGTAAAGCAGCTACGCTGAGACTACAGTATCACTTTATGAGTTGTACTCACAGCATTGCAGAACACAATGGTGCATGAAGATTCGTGTCACCATCTAGTCCATTTGTTGAAAAAGCTGCGCAAACTCTTTTGTCCCCTTTTCTGGAATCTTCCCTTGAGGGAACTAACGGAACTGACTCTCTCTTCTACTTTGTACTTGCCTTGTAAATTCTGTCTCCTTTCACTTTTAAGTGGTTCACAAATAAGTTCTGTCTCCTTTAATACACACACTCTCTGAATGTCCTTTCTTCTTCCCTGCCTGCTTTTTTCCCCCTCATTGGTGTTGCTGCTGTTTCTGCGTTGGCTAACTGTAGAGGAATGGTTTAATCAAGGTGAGTGTCTCTTCTTGTTTTTCCTCTGTCTCTCCGTTTCTCTCAGTATTTACTCACATAATGCCCCCCTCTATCTTCATCAGAATAAACGTTTCATCACTGCCCCTCTTTCAATCTTTCGCCTTCCATTCTTAAACGACTGGCCATGGTTCCTCTCCTCAAGGAAATGTCAAACCTGTGCCAATTTAGCTGGTTCAAAGCCCCTTTCAGCTGGCATAGATGTCTGTGTGTCTGCTGTTATCTGTTAACGAGGCCTGGCTTTGGCTTTCTGTCCTTTTGCCCATTGCTGTAAAGGGATAGTTCCCTGAAAAATGTCATCATTTACTCACTCTAATGTTTTTTTTTTAGAAAACACAAAAAGAAGATTTCAGGAAGAATGTTCACATTGTCCTTTTTCATAACGAAAGTGATCACTTTTGAAAACGTGCAATAGCTTTGTTTGCCAAAACGGTAACACTTTATTTTACGGTTACACCACTTTTAGTTGCTTATTAGCATGCATATTACTAAAATATTAGCCAATTATTAGTGATCTAATTACGTTAACTTATTTTACATCCCTAATCCTACTCAATATTTAAGCTTAATCTCTACCCTGCTCTTTATTAATAATAGGAATGTATCGAGGGAAAAGACGTAGTTAAAGGGTTAGTTCATCCAAAAATGAAATGATAATTAAATTAATAAATAAAATAAATAAAATGCTGTGATTAATTCTCACTTTTGTGTCGTTCCAAACCCATAAGACATTCATTCATTTTCGGAACACAAATTACGATATTTTTGATGATATCAGCGAGCCATCCATAGACAGCAACGCAACTGAAATGATCCCAGGTCCAGAAACATGGTAAAAACACCAATAAAAAAAGTCAATGTGACGTCAGTGGATCAACTTAATTTTGCGACAATAGGAGGGTTTTTTTTGCGCAAAGAAAACAAAAATAACATCATATACTCAACCATTCTTCTCCTATGATTTATTTCTTCTGCCATTTTAGGGAATATTACTGTGTAAGGTATGCTTTCTTTTAGGTGCAAACAGCCACAGATTACGCACATGCTTTCACCTGTCAGATGTCAGATACATGAACGCTTGTGTATGCTGTGGGTTGAGCATGGCGGAAGACGTAAGTCACGGGAGAAGAGAAAATGATGTTTTTGTTTTATTTGCGCAAAAGGTATTCTCGCTGCATCGCAAAAGTGAAGTTAATCCACTGATGTCACATGGACTTTTTTACTGGTGATCTTTCTACGTTTCTATATCTGGGATCATTTCAGTTGTGTTGCTGTCTATGGAGGGTCGGATGGCTCTCTGATTCCATCAAAAATATCTTAATTTGTGTTCCGAAGATGAATGAAGGTCTTTGGTTTTGGAATAACATGAGGGTGAGTGTTCCCTCTCAAGTAATCTCATCCTGTTTTAAGGATTGTTACAGAAAAACAAGTAAAATTAAATTAATAAATTTGATGTGCATATTTATGTTTGGTACATCATGATGGGGTTACATTTTGGGGGTACATTATGACATTTACCATTTTTAGCAACTCACCAAATTTAAATATGTGCATATGTAATTTGCATAAATGAGATAAGAATGGCTTTGGTATTTGTCTTAAGTGATATTATGGCCGCAGAACACTTGAAATACAGCATGTGAGTCTTATGGCCTATTTCTAAGATGCTTTTTGTTGTTTTCGGAGCATGTCAAATATGTTTGGAACAATATGAAGGTGAGTAAATGATGGCAGAGTTGTAGATGAACTAATCCTACGACGTGCTCTCTGTGTGTGATAGTGAAATGGTCTTCATTGCTTCACTCTGTTATAGACAGTCGTCCTCTACGACAAAGGCTCTGCATTTTTAATGGGGGTTCCCACTCCTGGGAGCTGGTCTCAAGCGTTTGTCTCTGCATATGTGTGTAGTAGCTAGATTTATGTGTGGCACGTCTGTGCCTGTGTGTGTGTCTGAGTCTTAGGTGTACTTGACATTTTCATACCAGTAAATTCCGTCTCTCATAGAATGACACTTACAACTGCTCTTTCGCCTTTGTTCCCTCACGTTCTCTCTCTCTCTCTCTCACTCTATCTTCACTTAGGGAGGAAAAACGGAGAGCATGACAAAAACTATGACACGTTGGACCTACCCAAGCGCACAGAACCCACTAAAGGTATGTCTTCTTTTGACACAGCAGAATTATTACATCTTTAAGCTGTCACTCTTTTGAAAAGAACAGGAAAAGACCCTGCTTTTTGGTCTCTCTCAAAAAGAACAAAATCTAGTTATGAAAGACAGGTGCATTGCTTCAAGGAAGTGAAATCCATTAAGATGCAGTCTAAAAATAGCCTATACTGTATGGCCAACACAGTATTAGACTATTAGAAGGTTGTAGTGAACAGATTTATGGGAAGTGAAGCTTTGTTCCATAACTTAGACAGCTGCCTACTGAGGCCGTATGCAAAGGAAATACTAACAAAATTGCTATAAAGCGATCACAGAGTGCATTGTGACAAGCTCAGTGATAAAATAAAGACATTTATTATGTCACATAAATGCTTGTTCTTCTACTGGTTAAAAAAAAAGGGGGGAATATAGTTTTGATAGTTAGTGTGCTGCCTTAGTAGGCAGTATGCAGCAAGCTCACTAGGTTTTGCAGCAGAGCTTCTGTTTGCACATCAGCATACGGAGATCCTCAGGGAATCCCGTGTATCAGGTAACAGTGCTCTTCTGCCTAGGCCTTTTATCATTATGACAAACACAGCCATAATCTACAGCAGCAAAGTGCTAAATAGACAATGTGTTTTAGCGCGATTGATATCCCTGAGCAAGTTTATGCCGGTAGAATGTGGTTGATTTCCCCTTAGAAACAGACCAGACTGAGACCTGTGCTGGGTTAAACCATCTCTCTGTGAGAGATGCTCAGACCTTTAGCTTGTAATTGTCTGCAAATTTATCATAAGGGATGCAGGCTAAGGGATAATTCAGACAAGACATGTTGCAATGCAGTGTAACAGAACGGGAGTCTTAAGACTAGACATGCTTAAAAACATCAGTCCATGTGGCAATGGTCGAAGATGTTCGTCTCCATTTACACCCACTGAACAGTCATCAGGGAGCCACTCAGTACCTCTTTCCTTCTGACTGACTGATCTAAGATCGTTTTACCTCAAAGCTCCACTTAGTGAAAGAGGAAGATGTTTTATTGAAGCTAATTTTTTATGTATTACTATAGATGAGCCACAAAGAGAGATGAAAAATATATCATTTTTGGATGACCTGTTTTTTCTGTGAGGCTCGTGAAGAAATCCTGTTAAAGGAGAGAAATACTGTTTACTGATCTCCACTCATGAGACGACCAGCATTTGTGTGTTGTCAGGTTTTAAAAGAGAAAAATAAAGGTGAATGAGTAAATAGGAATAATGCGAAATCAAATGTATCACAAAGCTGTAGCAGTTTTCTGCTGGAATGTTTTTTTTGGCAGAAGAACAACAGTAGCTCGTGGACAAACCCACATGGAATATGCAGAGAGATGCATTTTGATTTGGGGGAAAATCTGTGGAATTCAGTGAGCGTTTAGTGATTAGTTTAGTTAACAAACTAGGCTTATATAATATTTCAAACCAAGAAAATACAGTAAAACTAAAACATGGAAGCTTATTCTACAGTTCAAAATTGTATTTTGAAGAAAGATATTCATATCTTTATTTAGCAAGATTGCATGACATTAAATACAATCGAAAGTGACAATAAAAGCCTTCTAATAAATGCAGCTCTTTCTGTTCATTGAAGAATCCTGAAAAAAATAGAGCTGTTTTTATAAAAACTTGAGACATCTTTCTAAGACATTAAAATATCTCAAACCTTTGAACAGTAGTATATGTTTCTGAAATATTAAGGTTGAAACGCTTTAGTGCATCTCGACTCTATAGATGTTGCAATCCTGTGGAAATCTGTGGAGTTCTCTGTGGACGTGTGTGTGTGTGTGTGTGTGTGTGTGAAAGTGCTGACTGTTGCAAAACCCAACAAAGCCATGTTTCTTTTTGTGTGTGCGTGTCTACTGCTGTGTATTTTCGCTTTGCTCACACGGCTTTGAGACCAGTTGACCTTCCAGATACAAACAACAGTCACATATTACTTAAAAGTTTCAAAAGGCCTGTTTTTGCAGAATATTCTGGAGTAAATAATGGATGCTGGTCAGAAGCTTTGAGCTGCAGTTTCATAAAGTTGTACTGGCAGCTGTTCAAAGTCAATAGCATTTCATGTCTCTCTTTAATTAGCCTCTTTCTAATTAACGTGCAAAATACATTTTTGTGGTTTATTGATATAATCTGATTTTTCGTTTTTAAAAGCTCAAGTCAAGCAAGCATGTGAGCGTTAAAAATTTTTATTGTTGTTGTTCTGTCTTGTTCCACACAATATATTTACAGGATAATTGGAGGCAACAAATTAAAAAAAGACTCCTGGTCCACTTAACATATTAGTTTTTGAGGCGTTAATTATTGCAAATGAATTAGTTTTTGTTAAAAAGCTAAAAGACACATTAAAAGCCTTTTTAAACAGAAAGATCATTTGTAATGACAATTGAATCTGACTGTATTTCTAACTCATTAAAAAATTCTGAATTGAGTTATAAGGGTATTTATTTATAGGTCGCTGAACGCACTGGGTTTTATTTAGATATAAGACAAAACAGAGTGTTATGAATACAAAAGGATTCACATTTGTCCAAGATGTGATTTCAGAAGGGATTGGCACCGGGGGATTACTATCATTAAAAGAACAGGGTAACTGAGGTTAGTGTGCATCTCGACTGCTTCTATCCTGATTTCTCTCTGAGTGATATGTATCGATACATTATAACCGTGTGCTTAAGAGGCTGCTGTGACTGCTTAGAGTATTGAGGGATTTTTGTTGCTTACCTGAACCTGAAACACACAGCCATTGTTTATTCACCAAGCATCGATGTTGTATTTTATGCCTCGAGCATTTGGTTTCAGAGAGGTTCTGTTTTAAAACTACAAGACATGAAAGAAATGAAGGCCGCCTCGCTACGTTATTCACGTCTGTGGAGAAAGAGACAGGAGAGCATTAATTAAGGATTCTGAGGAAGATGACATTGACAATGAGGGGACAATGGGTCCGTGCAGCTGCAACTGTATGTCTGAAACTGTATCCAAATAGTTATGGAACCTCGTAAATGACTCAAGTAATAAATACTTAGTAATAATGATGATTTTAAAGATTGTCAACAAGATGACAATTTACTTGATGACACCGGTAAAAAGAGTAGCACCTGTTAGTTGCTTATTAGCATGCATATTTCTAGAATATTAGACATTTACAAGTGCTTAATACACACATATTAATGCCCTGTTCTACATCCCTTATGATACCCAGTACCTAAATTTAAAGGAATAATTCACCCCAAAATGAAGATACTGTCATCATTTACTCACCCTCGAGTAGTTCCAGTCATGTATGGATATCTTTGTTCTGCTGAACACAAAGAAAGATCTTTTTAAAAAGGTTTTGGGTCACCATTGACTCCCATAGTATTGTGTCCTGCTATGGAAGTCAGTGGTAACCAGAACAGCCTGGTTTCTTCAAAATATCTTTCTTTGTGTTTAGTCGAACAAAGAAATTCATACAGATTTGGAACAACTTGAGGGTGAGTAAATGATGACAGAATTTTAATTTTTGTGTGAACTGATTCTTTAACAACTATTAAGCAGCAAATTAAGAATTTATTGAGGAAAAAGTCATAGTTGTTAACAACTGTAACCTATTCTAAAATGGTACCCCAATTTAAAATAGTATTATATTAGTTTTAGTATTAATATTAAAATAATATATTGTGATATGGCAAATTTGAACTGTCAGTAGTTTAGTCTTAATTTTGCATGGTTCTTCAGAAATGATTTTAATATTCTGATCTGGTGCATACAAAACATTCTGTATTATTGGCAATGTTGAAAACAGTTGTGCTGGTTACTATTTTTGTGGTAATTGTGATATACCACTATTCAAAAGTTAACTAACATTAAAATAAAATAACAGCTTGGTTTGAAAGCAACCGCTGTGTGAACTGTGCTTCATACAGTACATCACTGCACTGTGGACAGTAGACCTTAATGTGACCTCTAGATTCATGAGGGCGCCTGTGATGCCTTAAAAGCAGCTCACTAGGTTTCCGAGCAGAGCTAATGAGTGCATGTTCTTTGGTGTTAACTGAAATGGCATTTGCTGGGCTAGAGGTCACAGAATGTGGAGTTCATGTAGAGAAGCTACAGTATTAGTGTGTCTATTGTTCTTAGCCCTCATTCCAAACAATGCGGTGAAGCCATTGTTGTGTTTCATAAAAAAACAGAGAGAGTCCGAAGAGAGAAGACGACCCTATGAATTAATTACATGTCATTTTTCTGCCTTATTCCTTTTTTAGCCCCCTGAATGCTGTAACATAATGACATCAGGTGGAGGAAATGATGATGAATCATGTTTACTTCATTGTGTTGTGGTTCCTCCTGTCCCTGAGCAGCACACTTTACACAGAGCCAACTTGTGAAACCTTTCCAATAAGCTCTATTCCAAAGCCGAGTGAGTGCAATTGCTGCCTACTGTTAACATTTGCAGCTATATTCAAAGACAATATCCTAGTTGTAATGGAACCAAATAGGGAACATGCGTGAATTGATTGCAGTAGAATTTGTTAGCATGTTGTTAAGTTAATGACTCTACACTATAATTAGCATAAATACATAGTGCACACAAAAATGAGGAAAACACTCATTATTTTTGATGTGAATGAAAGCATATTTATGATTTTTTAGCTTTGCCATCTTGGAGGGATTTAGTTTTTTGGGGTTTTTTTAAAGACAATTTGTCTAAATTGAGCTCTCAGAAGGCAGCATAATCATGTACAAATAACATCTTGTTTAAATGAAAATGTTCTGCCGGCTTCCCATACGACTACAGAGGTGATAAACTCTCAATGCCCTTTTTGAAATGCATTTTTGCACTGAATTTGGTGCACCACAACTGTTCAGCTCCAACTCCAAAGCATGATAAAGCATCAGTATCATGCTTTTGCGTGCTACCTGTTGATGAGACTAAAGCTCCCAAGTCTAGGAGTTTTTAATTATAGAGATGAATCTTTTTTTCCTTTGTAGAACTGGCATCGCAAAAACACAAATGCTTGTTTACACATTAGACAAGTTTCCCCAAGGTTATCCAGCAGGTACAGATAATATGCTTTTTTAGTCTTCTCCTGTGTGTGCCTTTCATTGCATTGCCCCATATCTCATTTAATTTGCCTCTGTTGCCTGCTGACAGTTCGCTCTGCATGGAGATTTACATGTTCTGAGCTGTACAGACGGCTCACTTATGAACAGCATCTTCACCATCGTGCCTGGTGGCTGTGTTGTTGAACCCTCCATTGAATTTAGAGAGCCTCTTACAACAGGAACAACATCCTTAATTGGGATGTTTTACAGCAATCTACACTTGAGAAATCCATTTGTGTTATCTATTCGAGTCCTCTGTTAGGAAACTGTCTCTGCTGGGATTAGGTATTCTGCTCTAAAGCCGAAGCTGCCATATTTTTCACTGATGTTTTGTTAATGAACTCGAGCTCTCTACCGACATCCCTGTTTATCAGAGCTGTACATTTCACATTTATGCTGACATGCCTCATCTGGTTCCCGTTCTGTCAACACTGTCTTTCTCCCACATGCTGGGAGACGCCTCTGTGACTTTGAAATAAAACATTTTTCCTGACTTTGCATTGGAAAAAACATTTCCACTGCAAAGTACATATTTAGTAAAAATGTCTAAACATCTACAATTTTTACAAATTACTTAGCAGCTTGATTACGGTAATAAGATTTTAGAGAATGTGTAATATATAATTCTAGAAAATGCCATCAAACTATTAAACGTGAAAGTATTTGTTTTACATAATATATGTGCGTATACTATGTATATTTATTAAGTATATATAAATGCAAACATATGCATGCATATATTTAAGAAAAATATTTGGTTTATATATTAAATATATATTTATATAATATAAAACATAACAATATAAATGTATAAATGTAAATATTTTCTAAATATATACTGTATGTATGTGTATTTATATACAGTATGCATATGGAAAAATATGGAGGGGAATAATAAAAGACAGGATGAGTGACTCATCATGCAGGAACAATCCCATCCCACTTGGTGTCGAGCTTCCATCCTCTTGCAGCATCTTCATTCGCCCACATGGAATGTAGCACCCAGATAATGTCTCAAACAGCACAGTGTAAGAAATCACATGCTCTTGATAGTGCACTGTAGGTAAAAACTAAATCGCCAGAAGATGACTGTAGCTGCTTGTCATCAGAGTCTGTTTGGAGACACATTTGAATGGCTTACATTTGTGCTCAACAGGCGGCCTTAATATAGTTTAACAGCTACCCAGCTCTTCTCAAAGATAAAATATACACATAGAATGTTCCTGGCAGCTTATCTTTTATGTTCTGAGTTTGGGGTGTTGATAAAATCGAAATTTTCTGGATGTGCCACCCATGGAGGTGCCACTCTGTGCAAGAAAACTGGCGGTGCCATCCTGTCGCTTGCCAATCATTATCTCACCCGCTGCTGACAATATTGATTCTATTGTAGCACTGCTCATGATCAACAAAAGACCAGCAGCTTTTATGTGGCATGGTGCTGAGAGGCAGCGCAAGCCTGGATAGAGTATAGAGTCATGAGAAGTATCAGGAGGATCAGGATGTTCTTGAAGTCTTTCTTAGATGGCCTATGTATTTGACAACCAATTTTTCAACCAAGAAATAAGCACTGTATGAAATAAGTTATTGGGAATATGTCATTTTCACACCCCATTTTTGGGCCACTGGGTCAGTGATGGGTGTGCAGAGACCATTATCGTTGAAATGGAGGCGTTTTTCGAATTAGGACCAGATCAGTCTAAAATGCTAGTTTCCATCTGGGTCTTAAGAAGGAGCTTGTGAGTATCACTTAATGCCAGAAGGCCACAGAAAGCCTAATGATGGATGTAATAGATGATATGCATCATGGCGCATATATATTATTGTTTGTTAGGCAGTGTCTAATTGGTATGTGATTGGTTCAGGTACAGCGCATGTGAAAATGAGCCACTGAAGCAGACGTTGTCCACTATAAAACCTCATCAGTGAATCATTTGTTGGGACTTGCTTTTCAATGTCTATTATTAAAACCTATTAATAATAGTTCTGTTTATTACATTTGCTGTTGTATTATTGCACTGGCTGAGTGGATGAGGGCTTGTTCATAATATTACCCAGCATCTGCACGTGATGCAGCAAACCATTCTTCACTAGCCTAATGGCTTAGGCAATAATTACAGGGCTGAATTAAACTACCGGGAGGGAATAGAGTGAGATTTACCCTCCCATCGGAGCCTTTGTGTTCTGCTTTTCAGCCAGAAGAGGATGTTTCTGTTTCTCAGAGAGATGCTTTAGTCACACACACGCATACTTGAATGCAATTAGGCACAGATTACTAGGCAAGCCGTCAGTGGCATCTACACAAAGAGCTTCCAGCGTTTATTGTTTCCTGTTTTGCAAACATGCCATTTTATAAATGAACTTTTTAAAGTGAAAACTGTCATTTGCAAAATGCAGGAGCGAGGGGACTGCCTGTCGGAAGACTGGGCTTCATTCTTGAGATTATAATTTGTGGCACACACTAGCCAGGTTTTTTTTTTTTTTTTTTGTACCGGTGAAGAATGAGGCATCGGAGGACTTGTGTGTGCGAGATGAAGAGCCAGAAAAGAAAAGATGTGGAGCATGTGAGAGGGAGAAACGGAGAGCTTGTGATTATTTATCATGTGCTCGAGCATGGGATGGCAGGAAGGTGGATCGTGAAGAATGGGATGTGACATCAAGCCTGCGAAGGGACATCCTTCTCCAGGCAAAGCAGATCAGACATATCATCCGCTACCGGCGTCCCGGCTATGACTCAAACAAGCCTAACAAAGACACTATGCAGCTAGAAGAGAGAGAGTGTCAGCCGGAGAGTGTGAGGGAGACACAGATGAAGGTTAGAGGAGGAAGACTGCATACAATAAATGGAAAGTGAGAGGAATTTGTAAGACTGTTGTGAATACAGACCATTTAAACCGTTTAGTAAGCTGCCTACAGAGTCAGCATTTTAAGTCATCATTGGCAAACACCCAATGCTGTTCCAAAGGTAAGGAACTGCTGAATTATACTGCCTTCTATTTCTCCTTCACCCAAAAAAAACATAAAAAAGAAGAGATATACATCTATCTCTCTCTCTCTCTCTCTCTCTCTTTCTCTCTCTCTATCTCTTTCTCTCTCTCTCTATATATATGTATAATTAGGAGTTTATTGAAGCAGAATTTGTGTATTATAGTTATTTGACAACTGGCCCTTAAAATAAATCAGTGGCTATATAAATAGCATTTTTAAAGACCTTATTGGGACAATAAAGTGCTCCCTACATCTACCCTAACCCCACTTTTTATTATTTCCATTGAAATAAAATGCTTTTATTTATGTGCATTTTCATTAAAAATAAATGCTTTTCTGTGAGATTTGTAAGATTTAAAAAAGGCAAAACGATCACAGCACACGTTTTGCCATCTGCACCACTAATGTTGATGATAGGCAACCCATCTTTTGTGTTGTTGACAAGCCTAATCAAATGTTGGCGTCCAGAGTTGGTGTAAATAGCCTCTTCCAACAAGTCAGGCTATTTGCACTTAGTGTAAATAGACACTCCATTAAAATAAAGTGTGACCAAAATATGCTGATATATTTTACACAATACATATGTGTTATATACTGTTTATTAAGTAGTTTATCAATATTCTAATAGCAATCTGCATCGAAATCAGTTGCAAGTCTCCTGTGTGGAGCACCATTTTTGTTGCATGTGGAGTGCTTATATGTAGCACGTTCCACTTTGGACACTCATGATACTATGATGACAGTTATGATGTTGCCTCAGACAGTTCCTTGTGTTAGGAAGTTGACAACAAGGCAGCTCACTGGGTTTTGGAATAGGGTAGTCATTCACAGCATCAAAAACTGACAGATGCCGTCCCCAGAATTCATAACAGATTGTTCAAACAACATGGTTGGTTTTTGTCTTGTATCACTGAAACTCAATATTTATTTCTGTCCTGGGTGAAATGGCTGTCAGGATAGACAATAAAAAAATTCTCAGTGGAGAAACTTCTGACAAAGCGGTGTATTTTCGCGAAAACACAGTCTACATCATCCGTGTGCTTTTAGCCTGTAGGCATCTCTCTTTGACTGATTTGATATCAGTATGTATAATGCCTTCTCCCTATTTAATCTCTTAGATTTATTCACTTGATATTCACTGGGAAATTTGTACTTTTGCGTTGCTAACCATTTGAATTAAAAGTGTCATTATCGTATAGCGAGATCATAGCACCGGTGCTGTGAGATTGCAGTGCACTTTACAGTGCAGCTCGTGTTAAGTGCTTTTGCTGTGTGTTCTGCTTGCCATCTCCTGCTCCATTCATTCTCAATGCATCGCACGAGCCGCCCCTTGTGTCTGTGTGAAAGTTAAATGAGCCAGAGCTAAAGGTAAATCCAAAAACGCTTTTCTTTTTTCTTCTTCTTCTTTTTAGTGGAAGATGGCTCCAAAAATGAAGCCTGTACAACAGCGAATTATGTTTTATTGTCCACAGAGACTTTTTCCCCAAGATGCTATGGCACATCCCTCAAGCTTTTAGCCTCTCAGTTTAGCCTAGACCTAGAACAAAACATTTTGCTTCAAAACCTGGAGAGCACATGCAGTTGGTTTCTAAGGCAGCAATTTTGGGTCCAGTAAGACTTTTTTTGTTTTTAAATGATTTTTTTTTCACCAAGGACGCATTGAATTGATTGAAGTGATATTTCACAAAGTCACACAATATATTTCAGATAAATGCTGTTCTTTTGATTTTACTTTGAAGGATCATGTGACACTAGAGTAATGGCTGCTGAAAATTCAGCTTTGCCACCACAGGAGTAAATTACATTGTGAAATATATTCAAATATAAAACAGTTATTTTAAATTGTAATAATATTTCACACTATTACCACTGAGTCAAGTAAATGCAGCTTTGGTGAGCATATAAGACTTCCTACCAACCTCAACGTTTTGAACACTAGTGTATATAGTAAGCATTTTTCTTGTCTTGACATTTTTGTCTTTTGATGTTTTTTGAACAGTCTTCACATCCAGAGTGCACCTCTGATACCTTAAAATGCTGTCTAGGTAGCTTTGGATCAGAGCTAAACGAAGCATTTATGTAGTATATTATAGTCTTTTTTGTCACCTAGAGATGTTTGTCTTCTTTTTACTCTCTCTAATGAATAGATTTGCTAGTGTGGTTGGACCGTTGGTTGCCTGGGTGATTAAAGCGATGGCTGTTTTGAAGTGCTGGTCTATGATCATCTCCTCCTCTGCCTGCTTTAGCTCCCCAGTTGAATTTTATACACACAGTTGCTTATTTCCCTGTCTCCTCCTACCTCTTCAGTACTCACTCAATCACACAGCTCAACCCTGTGCTATTCAGCTAGCAGTATTCTTTTAAAAAAAGATGCAGGGTTAATTCTAGACTATATCTGACCTCTAGATCTTTAGTAATTCAATAACGCAATTACATTTCCTCTCTCTCAGACTGATATCTCTATGCATCTCTCAGAATGAGTTTAGCAGCTACCATAATTTGGGTCTTTGGAGGATTGTTCAAGGTTTGACAAATTTAGCATCTCTAGTTTTTTTGTTGCTGGCAGCCCGGGGAGCAGTTGGGGGAACGGTGTCTCACCTCAGTCGTGGTATTGAAGGTGGAGAGAGCACTGGGAGTTCACTCCCTCCACCCACAATCCCTGCCGGACCTGGAACTCCAACCCACAACCTCGACTCTCCATCCATTAGGCCACGACTGCTCCTTTGGTGACCAAAGTGACACACTCTTTAAGTGACCAAAGAAAAATATAAGAGAATCTAGATATCTTTTAAATAACTTCAGACACTGGATTCTCACGCCAGTGTCTACTGTCAACATCTCCAGATATAAATATGGATTATTACAATGAGAATCCTCCATTCCCTTCACAATTATATTGATATTCATTCAAAAGGGTTCACAGCTGTTGAAAATCTATTCTTGGCAAGCTTTGTGCCTCAAATAAACATCCCCTTTACCCAGAAGCCCATTGTGTTTAAAACCCACACAAACCTGGAGAAATCATTCTAGTTTTTCTAGTTCAACACTACAGTCTCAATATTATTTACACAGAAAAGTAATTAAACTGAAAAGTTTTGTCAGTTGAAGGATGGGGCGAAGCGAGTGGATGAATAGAGAGGGAAAATCTCTTGTTAGGAAGACTGACGTTCCACATAATACGAGCCATTGAGGGCAAGTAGAAATCAAAAATACCTCCTTGGGTGAGCGGTGACAAGCTGGATATGCTATGGGATGTCACAGTAGGACTTGGCCAGCCGGAGCACAGGGGAGAGAGGGAGATGCCACTTTTAGGAAGAACCAGAGCATTTGAAGGGCTGGCCAAAGGCTCTCTATCTATAAAGAAGCATTTCCAGAGAAAATCAAATATTCGACAGGCTTGTCCATTCTGTTTTAGTGGCCTGTGATAAGGGGTTCAGAATGAGAAAGAAAAGAAAGGTGCTTTGTTGGTGCATCCTACTCCCTACAGACTACTCTACTTCCTATCTCTGCGGGCAGCCCATACAAGCACGGATGCTGTGATGTTGACTGTAAGCCATTACCACCTTCCTTTTGGTATTGTCTGTTGGCATTTGAAGTTCCGGCTACTGTGAGGATTCAACTCACAAGGTTTCACGTAAAGAGTAAGTGCAGAATCTGTCCCAAAGGTAGACTGCCATTCAGGCCTGCTTGGAGTTGAATGGACATGACTCATTTTCCCTCTGGAGACACTTCAGGGGAGAATCCATTCTTTCTTTCTTTCTCATCATCTGTATTCACAAATTTAAGTATACATACTTGCCATTGTAAACCGAGAAGACCAAAATATAAAGATAGTTCCGGCACAGTATAACTGAGATGACCAATTCTGTATCTCCAGCACCAATAATTGTATTAGAACTTTTATGATTTTATTTATTCTTGTTTTTTAAATTATTTATTATCAGCTTTCTTTCTAATGTTATTTCATTTTATGAGCTGTTGTCTTTTTTACAAGGTCCTTTTTAAGGTCCTATTTTTTGCTGTTAACAAACTATTAACTAAGATTTTCCCATCAAAAACTACTAATTTGTTGCTTTTTAAGTAGTATGTTAGTTGTTTAATTTAGGTATAGCATGGCATTGTGGATACAGAATATGTGTGAATCAGCAGCCAATATGTTATTATTGCTGATAAGTGACTCATTAATAGTGAGAATTGATCACTACAGTAAAATGTAATGTAAAATTTAACAAAAACAGCACAGATTTCAGACATTTCCATTTCTGAGTTGTTGCACAATAATTATGATATTATTTCTAAAAGTTGTGGTTTTAAACGTTTTGAGAATGTACTACAGGTTGTTCCTTTGTAGCTAAAAAAAAATCTTTATCTAGGTTGCTTTGTTTCATAGTGTCACTTACTAATTTTAATTGACCTACTAAAAGTGAGTAACTCTACAAAAGCAAGAGCACATCTCTCTGAATCCTGCTCATGATTCCTCCTCTTTTTTCACTTAGAAATGCAAATTACATTTATATAATAAGGCACCAAGGGTGACACATGGATGTTTCTATAGTGACTTTGACATTTATGTATATGACCGCCAATTTCATGTATTTATCAATACAGTACGGTTCTTGCTTTGTTTAAAGAAGTGGCCATCGGATCCCAGCAGAAATCAATGATATTTGCAGAGCTGAGATGGTTTGATCTCTTTCTGAAAGATGAATGTTTTGGTAACTAATCCCTAACCACAGCTTAAAATGTGCTGTTTCGTAACTACTTGCTCAGGGACAAATCCGGCCTCCAAGAATTGCACAAGGAGGGGAATGTGGACTTATAGACTCCCGGATATCAAAGTGCTGTCATGAAGACGACAGGAATTTTGCAGTAGGGTTTAACACCAACATCACTTATATGTTAAGAACAACCTCCATTTGCGATGATGGCTGTTTCTTCACAAGACAAAGCTGATTTAATTAACTGATTTGGAGTGTATTGACTCGTTTGAGTTAAAGCAAAGCTCAACTAGCAGGCAATGATCTTTCCACAATGTAAAGCATTTCATTATTCAATGTTGACTTATGACAGAGACATTAGGGCATTGGTCTCAAACTCAATTCCTGGAGGGCCACAGCTCTGCAGAGTTTTGCTCCGACCCTAATCAAACACAGCTGATCCAGCTCATCAAGGTCTTTAGGATCACTAGAAACCTGCAAGCAGGTGTGATTTGGAGCTAAACTGTGCATAGCTGTGGCCCTCCAGCAATTGAGTTGGAGACCAATGCATTAGGGTGTGCTATTATTGTAAAAGAGAGAACAGCGCTGTATCTGAATGACTATGACTCCACTTAGCTCTGTGTAAAAAAGCATCATGCTAAAGTGAGCATGTGCATTTGGTAATCTGTACATACATTCACTCACTAAGGCTGCTCTGGAGTCTTTTAGCATAGTAACAAACTTGAGAAGAATTTTAAAGCATGGTGAGAAGAAAGACTTAAAATAGCTGTAACTGGTAACTGAGGTTGTGAATGTGTGGAAACTGCAAAAAAAAAATAGTCGAGGACAGTTGTTTCACTCAAACCATCAGTCAGACAGAAATAAAAATGTGAAGTGAGCAGCCCACATCCTGAAGGCCACTCTTCCCTCTCTAAATTATAGGTGTTAGGTGCACATTTAGAATGTGCAGATGGGCCATGCAGTGGCTGAGCTTTTCTAATGCAGTCACACGCCAGCAAACAAGCATTAGAGTGGCAGCTCTTCCATCTCTTTCTGCTCTCCACCACAGTGCAAACTCATTTCAGACATGTTACCGAATTACACCTTGTTGGAGTTTTGCTGCTTTTGTATGAATAGGATTGCTCAGGTTCCACTGAACTTCTCCAGACTCCTCAATCTTGACGTGGCAGTGAAAAAGAAAGCGGCCTGTTGAACCACCACACATCCGTCTTGCTCAGTCTTGGCTAAATGATCGCCCAGGCCAAGTCGTGAAGAGAGTTCAAGTGAACATGATGGATGTGCAGTGGTTGCACAGTAGAAGACTTGAACTAAATGGTTACCCTTAGGTCCAGACAGGAATGTACAGAATTCAATAGGTGAAACTTTCAGTGGATATTAATTGATTTCAAAGGGGTAGTTCATGCCAAAATGACAATTCTGTCATTGTTTACTCAACATCATGTCAGTCTAAAACTTTTACTAGTTGTTTGAAATGAAATGCGGTTTGTGTATGCATGCAACCAACCTATAATGATAAAAATCCACCCAGTGTTTTCAACATTCGTAAAGCAAAACAAATCAGTGGATGATGCCATTCTTAGAGTCTCAGTTTATGTATGAATATGTAGAACACACCCACATAAAGGCACTTCCCGGGAGTAGCATCCAGTGACTCGTATGTCCGCCGGCGTCATTTAGCATTTAGGCAGGATGAAGATAATTATCCACTGCCTACTATCACTGCAAATGTCTCCAACCTGACTGGGTACTCTTTATATTTTGCGCTGAAGGACCTGAGCTGCTTCTTTTGGGTTTCTGACCTTAATTCATGTTATATGAAAGACTCCCTGATTACAATGCCTGAGATTGGGCTGCTGTGATCAAAAACCAAGCGTCCATCAGGCTATTGGCTTTTTTTAGGTTAGCTTGTCTATTGAACTGCTCGATGTATCCGTGAAAGTGAAGTGTCTTTGATTTTCTGTCTCTATTTCTCTGTTGTGATAATCATGCATTTGTCCTACCCTGTTATTTTGTCCACTTTTCATTTCATCAGGTGCATCACAACACGAAGAGGAGGAGATGCAATCAATTTTTACCGCCCCATAGCTAATCTGTATGTGTGTCTACTGTGTTCAGCGGTGTTTTATGTGTAATTCTGTTGTCTATCTGTCATATACGTGTGCAGGTTTTGAGTTACTGTATCAGCCGGAGGTGGTCCGACTCTACCTGTCCCTGCTTACAGAAAGCCAGAACTATAACACGCTAGAAGCAGCGGCTGGAGCTCTACAGAACCTCAGCGCTGGACAGTGGACAGTAAGTGTCTTCTCAGAGATTTCCTGCACAGAACAAATATGGAAAGACCAGGAATTGGAAGGAAACTGATTCTTATTCAGATCCTTTAACAGAAACAATCTCAGATCAGAATTACACTATTTTGGTTCCATTAGAGATTCAGGAAATTGTATTCCGTTCATCAAAATATAGAAATAAACATACAATATATACAGCCGTTGTCAAGATGGTATCACTCATACTGTTATCTGTCAGCTGTCTTGTGAATCTTTAAAAAAATTATGAACAAGTAGTTTATTTTTTGTAGTTTTATTGACTCTTTTTTTCTGAAATACAATAACATTCAAAAGTTTGGGTGTATAAGATTTTTTTTTTTTTTTTTTTTTTTTTACTTATGCATATACTCTTATACTCACCAAGTCTGCACTTCTATAAAAGGCAGTAATATGCAATTGTTATTTGTTTTGTTTTTTTATATTTAAAATAACTTTAACATATTGTAAAATGTAATTAATATATGATCCTTCAGGAAACTTTTTAATGTGCTCCTTTAGTGCTCAAGACCTTTCCTTATCTTTTTAAATTCACATTTTATATTATTTTGTGGAAACCTTAATGCATTTCTGAAACAATGTCATCAATTAAATCCATTCTTGCTGAATAAAAGCATGAATTTCTTTATAAAATGAAATAAAACATTTACTGCCCCAAATCTTTTCCATGCTATTGTACATTTTTAAAAAAATGATTTCGATTCATGGCTAATATATTATTGTTCTGCTGAAATCTTATAAAGGTCTAATTTTCTCTGTTGACAACAGTCCTGTGAGGGTAGATTAAGCAATAATAATTGCTCTCCAAGTACTGGCTATTCAATCTTTCCAAAATGACCAAAAGAATGAGTTCAAAGCTATATAATTGAAGTTGAAATTTGCATCCTCAGCTACCAATGACATCACTTTAATGCTAAAAGATTAATAAACGGTTGCATGAACATAAGACTACTAAACCACTGAACTCTGATTGGTCTGCTAGAGTACATTATGCAAATGCACAAAGCATAATTTGCAACGTTTTGTTTTTCCTAGTCAATACTTAATTATGGGTATGACATAATGCCACAGTGTTATGTAGGGCCTTCTTCTCTCTTGAGTTCAAGAGGAAATGGCACTAATAAACATGTCCCTCTATACACCTATTGCAAGGGTAAATCCCATTAAACAGCACTGCCCTGACCCTGCTTCTTTCTCCATGGCAGACCTGAAGTGCAGTCATGCATAAGCTCACAGCTTCTCTGTGTGGTTATACCATTTCAGACCTGCCTCCTCTCAATGCCTGGTGACACACGCATGCTTGTGAACCCAGAGCCCCTAGCACATCACAAACCCCCTGTAGGGAGACGGGCATGGCACGTTTGTGGTCTATAAGAGGATTTTAGAGCTTTTATTTATTAATTTATTCTCTTTCCTACTTTTTTTTACTTTTTTCCTACTAGGCTCACTACCATCTCCTAGTGGCCGTAGTGTGGCATTGCAATAACTTAATTACTGTCTCAGGGGCACTGGCTGAGGAATAGAGATGTCTTGTGTTACATAAAGGTTTTGTGATTCATGGGGTTGGAGCGACAAATGCACACAAGTCTAACGGGGACAAATGGCTATTTACTGGATTGCAGTTTCCCAGAATAGAAGAGCTTTTTCCTCACACACATACTCAGACAGCCATATTGTTGTTCTGGATGATTTTAGACCTTCATATCTGGCTGAGCATAAGATGACCTGACTTAATGAAAGGAATGCAGTGGGAAAATGTCAGAGTCACTGGCTTAGTACAATCTGTTTCTCTCATTCCTACAGTGGTCGAACTATATCCGAGCGACAGTGCGTAAGGAGAAAGGGCTGCCAATTCTCGTTGAGCTTTTGCGCTCAGACTCGGACAAGGTGGTGCGAGCTGTGGCCATCGCTCTGAGGAACCTGTCCATCGACCGCCGCAACAAAGACCTTATAGGCAAGAACAGTATTTACGAATCATTAGTGCCCATAATGTTATATGCATAATTCCATAGTACTTAAATGCACAAAAATATTTTTTTTGTATTATTATTATTATTATTATTATTAATAAACATACAGTACAAACAGTATTTTTGTAAAATATTTTTATAAAATGAAAATAATTGTTTTCCACCGTAATACACTTTAAGACGGTACATTTATACATTTTTTTGTGTAAACTATCCCATTTATATGTTAATGAATTATACACACAAATCTGTTTGGCACAATTTTTATTCTGCTTCAGGGTAGCTGCAGCTCTTTTTACGTTCTTTCAGAGCTGAGTCTTTCATCTTTTTATTTGATCATCCTCAGGGAGTTATGCCATGAGGGATTTGGTCAGCAACTTGCCCAGCGGCCAGCAGCGGCCAGCCAAGAACCTGGAGGAGGACACAGTGGTGGCCATCCTCAACACCATCCATGAAATCATCACTGACAGCTCTGAGAATGCACGCTCTCTCATTACTGCTCAAGCAATCGACAAATTAGTTGCCATCAACAGGACCAGGTAAGAAGGGAACAGGGAACAGGGAACAGACCACGATTATGCTAGTGGTACAATATAGTCTACACAATATAGAATCTTATTTATAAAAAGCTTTAACATTTTAAAGGCATACAGTAATTCACCCAATAAAGAATAAAGTCATTTATTTATCACACTCAAACATTTTTGGATGAACTATCCCTTTATTTTTAATCTTTCTGTGTTTTAATTGGTTTATAAATCAAGCCAAATATCTACAGTACTTTCACTTCAACGGGTTAGGATTTCTTAAGGCTCACTTAGTTCTGTATGTATACCAACTATGTGTTTTTGATCTGTGTAAACATCTTATGTTAGTTTGGGTCCTCCTCAACATGTAGAGAAATACACCAAAAAGAGTTGCTACTCTTTGAAGTGTCTTATTTTTATCACCACGCGTGTCATTAATATATGCATATGAAACACTGAATATTAAATGGTGTAGTGCTGTAGATATCAAAAGCAGCACAGACCTCCGGAGAGTAAGCCATATTTAAAAAAAAACCCTCCTCCAACCTTTCCACATGTGACCTCCTTTAAATCTTCACACCATTTAAACCGTTTCGACTTGAGCGTGATTTTACCCAAAACTAAATATTGATTGTGAGAGATTAACTTTTTAAAGAGTACATGCTAGGCTGGAGAGTGGCTACACGGCCTCTCTCGATTCCTCTCTGACTCTGGAGATGCGGCTTTGAAGTTGTAGGCTCCTGGTAATTAAGTGAGGATCACAGGAAAAGCTAATGAGGTGAAAAGAGAGAAATCTGTGGCCACAGGGGTTGGAGATTGGAGCCATAGTGACTCTGCGATGCTGGGAGGGGAATAGATGACTTTGAATTTGAGAGTTATTCCACCGGGCTCTGGATTCTTCCTAACTCTCATTCCCTCCATGTTTATGCATTGCAGCCAGTCAGCAAGGGAGACCAAAGCTGCTTCCCATGTACTACAGACGGTTTGGAGCTATAAGGATCTGAGAAACGTCCTGACCAAGGATGGCTGGAATAAAACACACTTCCAGGTAGAACGAAGCATAAACAGACACAAACACTCGTGAAGAAATGTCCTGGTTGCGCTTCACTTCAAAATGAAAAAAGGAGTGTTATGTTTGTGATGAGTAGAATTGTCTCCCAAAATTATCAGTAAAAAATAGTGTTAATTTTTTTTTACTTAAAATATAAAATAAATATGATTAAATAAATGGATTCATGATCACATACATAACAATTAATAAATAAATTACAAATATATTCAGGGAAACAAATTAAGGTTACTTTTCCTAAACAGATTTGTTTTTAACATTTTTTTAAAATAATGTTTTGTAAATGTGTATTTCAGGTAATCTCAATCAAATTTGATTAACCTAAAAAATAACTGACTAACATAAAAAAAATTAACACAATAAAAACATGGTAATATAATAAAAAATTGTTAAAAACAAATCTGTTTTGGCAAATTAACTCTAATTTGTTACCTGTTTTTGCAACTAAACTATGTTCTATTAACTTCTATTATAAAAACATCCAATATTTTTCACATCACAGTATTTGTATTAAATGAGATCAAGTAAGTGGATTTATTGTGCCTAGTTGCCATTAAAAATGGTTGAAATAATAGTTCTCATTTCCTTAAAGCACAACACAGTTTTGGTAAGAAAGTGAAAAAAGCTTCAGGTATTTTTTTGACAGTTTCTGTGTGATTCACTCTGAAAGTTCTGTTCTGTCTAACAGTTTTTTGTGAAGGTTTGTCATTCTGGCCTGTGTTTCTGAAACAGTCTCTTCTTGATCCTTCTCAGCCGACAGCATCTGGCACTCCCAAAGGATCCAAGAGCTGCAAGCCTGGCTACGACGATACTACACTTCCCTTGATGGAGAAGAACCAAGGTTAGCGTAAGACCCCAAACAGAGGCTTTACACACCCTGATAGCAGCAAATCTGGGTGCTCAGGGGAGTTCCGGAGATCCAGCTGCACCCAAGCGAGCGTATCTTGTGAACTCTACTACTTTTCTGGATTTTAACACGTGGCAGAATGTTTGATCTCTCACCCCCGCTGCTCAGCTGGTGTGTGCACAGCCGCATCTCTTCTGCTTTAATCGGTCATTTGAGTGGTTCATATGATACAGAATGATTTATGAGGATCAGACAGCAGATTAATGGGCCTCAGTGTAGGAGCTCATTATTCATTCGCTCTCAAGTAAAATGATGGTAAATTACTGCAGTGCTGCAATAAAAGCACCATCCGTCCACCCAGGCACATCTCATTGAGAGAGGAGTTAGCATGACAGCTTTGGCTTTTTTTCTGGTTTTATTACTGCTGTTAGCATAGATGCTCATGACAGTGATGCATTTGATCACTTCCATCAGTCCCATGGCATTCCCCGCTTTCCTTCCTGTGAAGAATAGAGCACTGGAGTGACCCCCCACCTTTTCAGAAGCATTTTTCTTACTCATTTTCTCTAAGGCAACATTCAAAATCTAAAAAATAAGGTCTTGAAACAAGTTAACCACTATAAACTTCTCATCCCTGAACTACTGTGAAGGATGTTACTGAATAAGCACAACAATAAAATCTAAAGCTTTTAACTTAATATCATTTTATTGTGTTCTAAGTGTAGTCTTAAATATTCAAATCAAATTATTCAATAAAAATTAATGGACGGTAATGTCTTTTAAAGGTTTTGAAAGTCTCTTATGCTTATCTAGACATTTCTTTGCATATCTAGCATTTAATTAATCTGAACTACAGTAAAAGTCTATATTTTGCATCTAACATAATAAAAATATACATATCATATTATAAGAATAAAAAAAAAATGTAAAATAGCTGTTTTCTGTTTAAATATATTTAAAAAAATGTGTTTTAAAAAAGTGCCCCATTATGGATTTTTGAAAATTACAGCTTCAAGTAAATGAAAATATCCTGTTTTAAGTGTATGAAGTTATTGTCACTTAAAAGAAAGAGTTAAATCATTGAAACCTCTCCCAAGCTTTTTCATGTTGACCTCAACATGAAACATTAGCATATTGCCCGCCCACCTGTTGGTCTTTTCTGTTGGTCTGAAAGAAAATGCAATTCATTCTTCGCCACTAGGTGCTGCTCTTGAAGCATTAAAAAGCTCACAAACACTGCTTTAAATAAGACCGACCAATCAAAGAAGCGGATTGGTAAAATCATTTTGAAAGTCGTTAAACAAATAAGGTAAAAATAAAATGCATATTTACCTTTAATGCATGACAAACTGTTGTTTGGGACTCCCAAAACCAAAATATGAACCTTTCATAATCCATAAAATGGGCACTTTTAGAATATGTATAGTAGTATAAGAATTGACAGAGTGTAATATGATTGTCATTCTTGTGCTTATGGTGGTGGGTGGTTACTTGTATCAAAATGCCATTGTTCTCACTTCCTGTGTCTTCTCTGATTTAAACTACTTTTTAAGATTTTTATACTTAAATTCACATTCATTAAAAGTGATCGTAAGTGATAGTGGTGTGAAAAATCCAGCCTGTAAAATGCTTTGCAGGCAACAGAGGGTGTAGCGGTGGGGATATGATACCTATGGACGAACTCGGTCCAGGTAAGACAATGTCGGCATGCCCTCCAAAAAAAATCCCTACAAACTAATGTGGTTTTATGAGAATACAAAATCATAATCCCTCGTATTCCGTTCCCCCTAAAATTCCTCCCAAGCAATGTTGTGTTTAGTTTTAAAAGTAATTAAATTCTAACAGCATTTCTTTCCCCCCGGAGAGTTTCATTCCAATGTTGTCTGCAATACCCCTCTTTTAATAAGATGTTTGTAGTGTTGTTGTGTTCGGTGTCTTTTGGGCCAATGAAAATTTGAACAGAAGCACGATTGCTTGTTCACTACAGAGTACCTCCTCTTCATTATGGTGCCGTCTCTCTGATCTTCTCCACTGAAGCAGTATCCTCTCCAAGCCTGACTGACAATAATTGGACAGAGTCTGAGGATGGGGTGCTGCTCGAGTGGGTAGAAGGAAGTGATGAAATGCGGCGCCTCTGGGGGTCGGCTCGTCCACACGGCCCGCATGCACACAGACACAAAACCAGCACAGTAATCACACACATAACACGCTCAGCTGTGAGCACGAGAACATCTGTGAACGCAGCACGTACGGGATGCTCCCAGCTGAAGGTTGAGGGATCTGTCGCTGCTTGTTTGAAGAGCCCTGCTGAGGGTGCTGACACGCCGATCATGATAACAGAGCTTTTCTGCTTTCTTTCCCTCTCATTAGATGGCTATTCGACGATTGACCAGAGAGACAAAGACCCCAAGTACAAGAGCAGCGACGGTTCGTCGGATCTGCAGGAGCGGGAGCCGTTAAAGGTCAGAGCAGAAGTGTCAGAAGCGAGACACGTTTCTACATCTGTTTAATCCGAGAAGGCACACTGCGTGACAGTGCTGTCTGTGGTAGTGGGGTAATATCCTCTCTGTCTCATTAGCTGCCTTAGGCACCAACACTGCAGTTTTGCAGCAGAAAGAGAAATTATATTTTAACATGTGCACGGTGAAGTGGTGAGTTCTCTAATTAGTGGAAGGCTGGAAAACAGTGTTGTCAGATCTGTAGAACTATAGGCGGTCTGAGCCAAAATAAGCCATTTTATTCACCAAAACAAACTAAAGTGCTTTTCATGCATTGGAAACGTGACAAATGAAAACAGCCTAATGAAAAAGATCTTGAAGTCAATATAATAAGTGGAAAATGGGAATGCTGGTTTTATGGCATCATGGATAACACCAGTGTGATGGCTGTTAAAAACAGCAGGTACTGTACAAATATTATTATGCCTTGCAAGATACTAGAATTAACATTTTCATCCAAGATGGCAGACACAGTTTGCCAGTTTGGAAGACACACATTTTAATTAATGGTAGACTACTTTTTGATTAATTTTAGCTTACTTTTTGAAACTCATTTATCACATTGAATAATATTTCTAATCTGCCATATTAATATAAAAATGCATATAAAATGAAAATATATTCCATTCGTTGTTACTGACAACATGAAGTGCATTACACTGAACTATTAAGTCTTCCCAAACAAGTTGGTTTAAAAGGGAACGTTTATGACTTTAATGAAAGTAAATAATGAAAATGTAAAATAAATAAAACATTGTATATACAATATATATATATATATATATATTTAAAATTTAACAATTTTTTTTTTTATAAAATATAATTAATTAATTATAAAAATTTAAATTAAATATGTTTTATATATATATTCCCGAAAAAAGTTTGGAAATCTCTCCATTACATTTACATAAGAAATTTAATTTATTTTAAAACGTAAAAGATGAAAAACCAAAAAAAAAAAAAAAAAATTGCTATTGAGAACTTGCTATTAAGTGGATAGAGTGTAATCGATAATAAAGTAACTGTAGTCTGATTACAATGTAATTTAATCTAATTAGAATCTGATTATGTAATCCAGATTTTCAGATACAGTCTTTATATTTAAGATACTCATATCTGTCCAGGTTAAGTATGCTTCCCCTCATACAGTACAATCTGTTGTTAACCCCATGTTGTGCTTCAATAGATAATTTAACATCAGCATTGTGATTTCATTAATGTAGAAATGATTAAGAATCTGCCTGATTCTGCTTTTCCCTGCTCTGACTGGCGTCTGTAGGAGAGGTCGACTTGCATATCAAGTGCCTCTGCAACAGTGGATTGAGTTCTCTTGCTCCCTCTTGACTTTATATGGAGTCATCTCATATTATGAGAGTTATCAGAGCCCAGCGTGAGAGCGATTCACTTTCAAGAGAGGCCACACTGTGCTCATAGATGAGCGTTTTCATGGGCGCGCTGCATTATTGACGACTACATTTCTGTACCATCTGTAGTCCGTCTCAGCGTTACGACAGGGCTTTGTATCTCAACAGCTGCCTGCCGTATTTCTTTGTTAGGCTTTAATAGAAGTCACAATGAATTCAGATTTCTGCGACTGTCAGAACGTCAACAGAACAAACAGATTTATTTTTTTTCTATTACCACAATATTTGGCAGACATTTGGGGTTTATTTGCCTACTGATACAACGAAGTTGCTCCCTCTAGGAGTCCTTGTTGGAACAACATGCTTTTGTACCTAAATATCATGTCAAATAATGTTTTGTTGTTTTGGGAATGGATCTTGCATGCATTCACTTGAATGACCTCTCTCTGCTATCATTTCAAACTGTTTTCCCCCTTGAGCTTCCCCTGTTGCGAAGACTAACTCTGGCCTTTCTCTGTGTGTTTAAACTGTTGGTTTTGCTGATTTGAACCCCTCTCCCGCTGCTGCAGAATGACACAAATAGGAAACACTATATCAGGAGCAACAGGCCAACTGTCAGTCTGGTGGATGCTTGTGATGTTAAACCTCAGCCTGTTGACTCCTGGGTCTAAATGCATGCATGGTAGGTTTTCTGTTTGATTTGGATGTTTTATAGTAGTGGATTTGTTCTCACCCGTCCTGTTTATGAAATAACATCCCTCCTTTGTTATCATTTGCTCTGTCTAACCCAGAGAAGTGTATTGTCTGACTCTGATTCCAACACCGATAAGTGCACGTTCAGATCTATAATGTTCTCTAATATCATTTTCCTCATGAGGATTGTGAATCAGAAAAGATGTGAAGATGGGATCAGATTTGTCACATGATCCTTCAGGAGTCATTCTAATATGCTGATTTGGTGCTCAAGAGAGATTTCTTATTAATATCAAACAGTTTTTCGCTTAATATTTTAGTGGAAAGCATGGTAAAAATGTTCAACATTCTTTGGGGATTGAAAAATCCTGTTACTGACATTTTGGATCAATTTAATGCATCCTTGCTGAATATTTGCTATGAAAAAAAAGCATTTAAATAAATAAATCCTCACCCTCAAAATCCAAACCCCAAACACTTTTGACTTGTTTTCTATGGAAAGTGGACTAAAATGATCAAGCGACTCTGTGACGTACATCATCTCGCAGACACTGCTAACTTCTCTGGGTTTGCTTCACCATCATCTGTTTATTTTCATTCTCACGCTTCCCAAATATCTGCTCGTCATCCCTGCTTTCTTCATCCCATTCTGTATCTGTCTGGCAGAAAAGCATCGTCAGTTGATTTCTAGTCATATATAGAAACATATCATTAGATCATGTTCAGAGGATCTCATTAGTTTGTGATTCATCAAAGCATATTTGGTTGAAGACCAAACATAATATCATATTTACTTTTAAGTTAAAGGGATAGTTCACCCAAAAATGAAAATTTGATGTTTATTATTATCACCTACATAGTGGATGCCATGGGGGTAAGTTAATAAACATCAAATTTTCATTTTTGGGTGAACTATCCCTTTAAGGGTATATATCTGGTAAGTTATACAGCCAAACTATATGTCGTTTTGTGTCAACATCCTACAAGTCATCCATCATTCATTTGACATGCTCACTTTCATTTGGCAGACGTTATCTTGTACGTTTAGAAATGCAATCATGTCTGTGTTTGTGAGCCTAACTGAAATATCTGTCACATATGTTAAGTCTGTTCATGTCGTTTGATGTCTGCCCTCTCCGCGCAGGCTTAGCTAGCAACAGCGCCACATCTGACCACACGAGGATTTCACAAGTCACCACTGCCATTAACCGCAGAGCTCACCGTGATGTGGACTCATCTGAAGACTTTTGCCTAAAAGAGCAAGAGAAAAATGCAAACTTTCATTCAACAGCCAATATTTTGAGATTTCTCAACAAGTAAAAAAAAAAAAAAACATATTCTCATATGTGCATTCCCACTGGACGTAGTGTACCCAGAACTGAGGATTAGCCGTCATGGAGCTGGAATGATGGGTTGATTTGAGTGTACAGGAAGTGCTGTCATGGACGTGGACGTGTACTGGAAAGGATTGAATCGAGGGGTAAAAGGAAATAAGAAAAAAACTATTTTTTATGTCAAAACAAAAAATATAATTTTTGCCTATATTATTTTGGTTGTATGTTTCTGCCTGATTACTGTTTGTTTTGTGGATTTGTTTTCCCCAGAAGTGCAGTGAATTGTGTTTTGTTTTTTTCATTTTGTAGCATTTTAATGAAAGTTTGGGTTTTGAGGACACTTGTGAAATAAGGAGAAAAAGAATGTTTTTTTTGTTTTTGTTGATGTTCATTACAGCGGTGTGGGGGCACATACAGCGTCCGGGGCGGGGGGAGTCTATATTGAACTGCACGCTTTCGCAATTTCTGTGTGCTGGCTTTATAAAGCAACTTTAAAGACATCTTATCACTGTGTTTGTTTCTTCTCACTGAGAACTGTTGTTGAAAAGCAGGGATTCACCCTGCGCAGTGATACCTGCTCACAGCGGAGCTGAAAGAAGGAGAATTCAGCTGGAATTGGTCTGCTGATCCTGTACTCCCTTTGAGCTGCAGAGGCATGCTGGGTAATACTGGCACTTACCAGCTATTGCTTTGGTTTATTTAATAAGGGGTAATGCGAAAACAAAAATCTATTTGTTAATATGTAGATTGTGGTATGAGGGATAGTAGGAGGATTCATTCGCTCCTGTTGTCATAAAAGTAGATTTTAAAAACATTTTATATTTTTGTTGTTTTATAAATGTATATTGGGTTACAAATATTAAAAAAAGAGATCAAAAAGGTCACAGTCGTCTTTATAACATCGATAGATGTGAATCCATAACAGTTTGTTCAGAGCACATTCAGTATTCCGTACATAAAGCATGGTCATGTTTGTATGAAAATGATTAATAATATAATAAACAGATCATTGCTTTAGTTAAATGTGTATCAAAGGCTGCAGAGTCATTGTCCGTTTATATTTTATACTTTTTACATCTTGTTTGTTAATGGAAGCATTTATTTTCAGTGTTCCTTATTCAATTGGAAAACATACTTTCACGTCAGAAATGTATCTCTTGAGTATAAAAAAAAAAAGCATGACAAATTTGTTCAGTTATAATTTGTATATTAAACTGTGGACACTCAAATGTTCCCACTGTCAGTGTAAAGAAATCCTGTGTTATATATATATAAATATATATATACAAAAATGTAGACTGACATACTGAGTGCACAGACAAATCGTTTTCCATACAGTTTCCTTATAATGTGAAATACACAGCACACGCCTGATTTATCATCTGATTTCTGTCATGTGACTCTATATATAACTCTATATAGCAAGGGTTTTTTTCATAGTGTTTTAACAGAGACTCCTAATAACTAAATAACAGTGTAATGACTGACTTTTTAAACAGGAAATGTTGTGTACGTTCACATCGAGATCTTCAGCCTTGTGTAGGTTCATTATTAAAATTTGACTGTCTGTTCCTGACTGCCTTTTTGCAGAAAACAACCAAAGGATTTTGGTACCGTGTAGTACAAGAAGTTCCCAGAGTGTGAATTTGCATCAGATTGTATATTTATAGAAAAAAAAAAGGATGTTGAAATGGAATAAAGAGAAACCTACCTTTGTAGATATCACTAATTCAAAGCATCAAAACTCAGTACGTGTACAACTTGGTAGCAAATGTGTTTGTAACTATCATGTGCCTTAACCTTTTTCCATGTTAGATGAAAATAAGTGTGTTTTATATGTTTTATTGGTCCCTAACTGCTCTCTCTCTCTCTCTCTCTCAGTCTGTTTCTCTCTCTGTCTCTGAAACACACACACACACACACACCTCCTCTGGCTCCTCCCACTTTCACTCATTCTGTGTTCTCAATGTAGTCTAGACTGGTGGTGGGTTTTGCCCTGTATTACATTGTATTATAAACTTTTAAAAGATAGACACATTAAAAGGGTTTGATTATATAGTTGTTAATGCTTTCCTAGCGCAATGCCACTGTGACCGAATGTATTGTTAATTTTACTAATACCCAGAAGAGAGAATTGCTCTTGTTAAAGATAAATACAGGTTTGTAGAGTATCACTTTGGTGTGTTTTCAATAAATCATGCCTGAAAAGAGCATATTCTGTCTGTTTCTTTTCCTGTCCCTATGTTACTGTCCCTATGTAAGTCATATATATTTCAAATATTTTAATTAATGTTTTGTGAGTGCAAACTTTTGCAGACCGTACCAGTTAAGAATATTACATTTTGCTATATTTATTTTTCACTAATGTTGAAAAATTTTAATAGCGTGAATTTGTTTGTTGTTTTGAACCCCAATGACTTACAGTGTAACAGTTTTAAAATAAAAATCTTTATTTCAGACAAGTAAATATCACTATAAACCTCTTGTCAAATGAGTTTTCAGTTTTTTGTTTCATAGTGCACTTTTTTACATTTGTCTATGATTTAAAGGTTGATACACCTTCTGGCTGTTTAACAGCTCTGAGAGAAATGTAGGTGAAAGCAGTTAAATATTTCTTCCTTTGTATTAAATCACATCATCCAGTGTGTGTGCAGCTCCTGCGATGGCCTGTGTGACGATGGATATGTGTTTGTGAGCCTGACCCCAGTCTTCCTTCAGCCCGGAGCTCTCCGCCTTCTCTACTGCATCTGCTAGGCCGGGGAAGGTGGGTACCCTTGATGACCTCGACGCCCATATCACATGCCTGTGTGGTGCCAGACAGCATTACAAGTGATTGCAAACAGGTGTGACATCGCATGAACAAATGGAGACAGTGGTCTGGGGGATGCTGATTAATATTCATAAGGGACCGGTCATTAGTAGCAGGACGTTTAATAATGCTGCATCATACCTGAAACCATATTGTTCCGGGAATGCCAGCGGGTCAAGGAAAGCCCTGTCCAGCATCATGAGCTGGTCATTAATTTGGCGAACCTTCAGAGGCCTGTTGTGAAGACAGAAGTTTTGTTTATTCCAATACCTGATGTATTGTATTTGATACACAGATATCTCAGCCATCTAAATTACCGACTATATAGCTATATAATCATTGTATTGCTGTGCATTATATCATGCATTATATAGAGCTTATAAAAAAGTTTTTTTTAATAAACTGACACAGTTTAGGTTAGCCTGCTGTATATACAGTACATATATATATACATATTCATAATTTTCCAAAATACTTTATTATATTATTTTTTTCATATGTCAGGCTATACAGTAATAACTTACGCTTCTTTTGCTAGATCTGAATCCCTGATCAAACGGTCCAGTTTAGTGGCTGTGTCACGGAATAGCTGCACAGCTTTCTTCAAGGATTCTGGGATAGGAAAAGGTACTCATTCTTATGCCACTTTGACACTTCTGTACTTCCTTCTTTCTCTCTCTCACCCAGTACGTATATTTAGGCTGGCAAAATTTACTTTTATGATTAACATTTCCTTCATAAAAAGCAGTCAGGAAAATCCTGTTAGCTCACCCATAGAGATTCCTTTAGCCACAAGTTTTTCTTCAAAGCTTGTTACCGCCTGACTGAGGTACTGCTCTAGACTCTCTGCGTAGTCACTGCAGTTGAAAGGTAGGAGAAGACTGTCAGCCAATCGCAGCAGCACATTCCCTGCTGTCCTGGCTACTGCCTGGTGACTTGTGAAACCTGCATAATGGAAAGTCATTGGAATTTAAAATAGAACAGACAAGACCTGGCAGATAAATCTTAAAAGCTGGATTACAGTATCTATTGAGGAGCTCAGTATTCAGTTCACCTGGATCAATGTATCTAGATGCGTAGTCAAAGGTGTCGTAAGCCGTGTGGTAGGCTGGGTAGATGCGCGCTCTTGTTTTGCTCTGCAAAAGGACGGAGAATGTGTTCTTAATATTAAACAACTTCTATCAACTGCTCGATTGGCTCAGCACTGCTGACCACATACCCGGTCATAAAAATAGGAAATGTCCATTGACGTTATTCCAAGGTAGTGCATAAAAGCAGCATAATCACTTCCTGCTCCCGTCAAGAACCCCAAACTGAAAATACAATGAACAGTATTGAGAACACTCACCTTGTATTAAAATATAAAGTCAAATCATGAGGTAAATTGCGAGCATACTTTGGTATAGTCCCATAACTTGGACTGCTTCTGTTGGAGTATTGCTTCCAGTTCTCATAGACTGTTGTGGTTGTTCCAGGTGCTTTGACCTGAAAGCACACGACTCATCAAAGCACGATGAAAGTCACATCTCAGATAAGGTAACAGATAGAGGATTTGTTGCTCACCTGTTTGGAAGCAGTGAATATCACGCTCTGTGCTGCTGGAGAAGCAGAAGCGCTCAGAGTCGCATTAGCTGTGATGGACAGACAAGATTTCAGCAAGTCGAAAACAGGATGAAAATTATATTCTGACGAAAAGAGGAAATGGTACCAAATACTGAGATGTCCACGTTGATGTACGCCACAGTGCGTTCACTCAGCTTACTGAAGTACTCCTGAGAATGAGCGTTTCTTTTAACACCGATATGATGTTTTATGATGAGAGTTTTTTTAATAATGCCACTGATGTCTTTATCAACAAACCTCTGTGTATTCTGCAGATCCAATAAGGCCAAATTCTTCCGCTCCCCAACTGCCAAAGATAATGGACCTCCGAGGTCGCCATTTACCTTTCAGGCAGATGCAAATGAATATGATTCGATTTTTGTTATTCTTTCAGATTGTATCTGACTAAATTTTGATGCATTTTCTTTATTGTTATACCCAGTGCTCAAAGTTTACAGAACACACTGTTTCTTACACAATACTCCATTCATAGCAAATACTTCTTTTGAGACCCAGGACCACAAAACCAGTCCATTTTTTTTTATTGAGATTCATACATCACATGAAGCTGAATAAATAAGCTTTCCATTGTTAGGATAGTACAATATCTGGCCAAGATACAAATGTCGAAATTTGAGGGTGCAAATAAATCTAAATATTAAAAAAAAATAACCCTTAAATTATTCAGCTTCAAATGATGTTCTAAGCAATGCATATTATTTTTAATTACAAATAAAGCTTTGATATATTCATGGTAGGAAATTTACAAAATAGCTTCATGGATAATGATTTTTACTTAATATCCTATTGATTTTTTTGCATAAAAGAAAAATCTACAATCTAGACCCAAATAATGTTTTTGGCTTATTGCTACAATTATACCCTTGCAACGTAGGCCTGACCTTCCTTCACCATCTTCCCCAGCACTCTGGTGATCTCAAGCATCACTGATGTGCCGCTGCTGGGGTCAATGGCTCCATGCACCCAGCTGTCCCTGTGGTTCCCATAAATCACGTATCTGTCTGAACAACACACATACAAAAATATAGTTTGCAAATTCAATTTAGAAGTTCCTCAGAATATATTTGGTTAAATTTAACAACCTATTACAAGAAAGAAATCATCCCAATATGCACATCTGATGCTTAAAAAATTATTTTGACATTTCAAGTGTAACTTTGGGCCTGTGTATATTGGGACAACATGTATTTTTGCTTGTTAACGTTATGACAAATCCAATTTACCTGGCTCCACACTGCCACGGATTATTCCCATAACATTCGCTGAATATTCCAGCCTCTCAGTGTTATAAATGTCCAAGTGCACATTGCTGACAGACAAAACATTCTTTTAATTCAACTTTATAACCTTATAACCATACTTGTTCAGACATAACAAGATTGGGCACAAATATGCAGCATTTACCTGTTGTTAAAGGTAGATGTGGTTTTGAACCCTGGCCCACCAAGTTTGTATGTGCAGTTTAATGAGCCTTGCCAACCCTCAGGGGCCTCGTCCCCATCGAGCTCACTGATACACATAATTCAGTAGAAAATTAGAAGGAATCTTTTTTAAAAGTGATTAATTTAAGAAAGCAAATGCATGTTTAAACAGACTAACCAGATTAATCTTTCAGCATCCTCAAACCCGATTGGCTGTGCTGGAATTGGTGGAATACCTGTTATGTCTTCTTTTGGTATTCTGTAGGTATCATCTACAAATGAAAACATTTACTTACGTAGTATCCTATGTCAAATACCTTGTGTGTTATGATATTAAAAAGACTCAGTTACCCTTTGCAGCTAAGTAAGGTGTTAACAAGTCTCCAAAGTCAGTGTTGTATGAGCCTCGCTCGACACCAGAAGGCGGGAGATACCAGGAGTGAGGGTAAGTTTCATCCTCTGACACCAGGCCATCGTTCATGTCATACGGCTCAGTATACACCAGCACCCCAACGATTCCAAACTTGGCTGCATTTATAGCCTGTTATATTCATGCCACAGAAGAGTAAAAACGTTTTTTATGCATTCAAGGCAATAAAACTATATCATCTAGATCTTGTCAGAGATCTGAACTAAAAGCTAATCCTGCATTGTCCTTATCTTGATAAATGTCCTGAAAGATTCTTCTCACTTTTTTAGATCTCCCTTCTCCTCCGTATCTGGTGATGGCGATGGCTCCCGTCAGATCCAGCGTTTTGTTTAAATGCTCATAGTCACTCATTTTACCTTGGTTGGCATAGACGAGTTTTCCCTGCATATAAAACAGATAAGTCACTATATTGGACTATGTCACAATTTGATTCTGGCATAAATATCACTTTTGTAATATCTGTATAATAATGAAATAATTTGATCAGTCTTTGAAGTTATTGATAGCAAGATATGCAGACAATAAGCCCTTATTTGTAAAGTCAATAGTGAAACATCTGTAAAAGAAAAAGTAAATAACAATCAGTGGATGAGTTTATTACTGTGTCATATGGTCTGATAGCCCCAAAGGTTATCACACCCTCTGTTGTTTTCTAGAACCATCAAGTGTAATAAAGACAACTCTTGCTCAGTTATGTCATAACTTATGTCTGTCATTACGGTGTCATAAGATAACAGATTTTCTGTAATGATATCACCTCCATCACAGGAGGTATATTTTATTTTTTGAAAAACTAATGCTAGAGATGAGGCAAGGTAATAATGAAAGTAATAAAATTAAAACATTTAATGTAAAAAATTATAGTATTTAACGTACATTAAGTACATTTTTAATGTACATTAAGATTCAAAAGTGTGGTGTCAGTAAGATTTGTAATGTTTTTAAAAGAAGCCTATGTTCACCAAAGCTATTTTTATTTAATCAAAATATATTAAAATGTTATATTGTGAAATGTTATTACAATTGAACTGTTTAAGTCACTGTTTTCCATTTTCCTGATTTTGTGCTCCAGAAACATGTACAGTATTAATATTATCAATCTTGAAAGCAGTTGTGCTGTTTGATATTATTGTGGAAAACATGATGTTTTTAAAGATGAATAGAAAGTTAAAAAGTGCAACACTAAAACCTTGAAATCTAAATGGATTTAAACTATAAACATTGTTTATTCAAAGATTTCATTGCTTAAATTAATTGATTCATTGTTTATTTAAGCATGCATGAAATGTAAAGTATATTAACCATGACGTTTCCTGCGGGGGAATATGCAGCGAATGGCTGGACCACCTCTGGGTCTTCCTGTTCTGGTCTGTATGCCTTCTCTCGCTCTCTTGCCACAAACAAGACTGTGTTTGCTGGATCAACTAAATAAAACAGTTTTTCTTCCTTTACCTTTTTTATAAATCATTTTTGTACAGTATATGATGATTTCGACTGCATTCAATGTGCTAAAAGCAAAATTTCACAAACTAGAAGTCCACAGAGCTGTTTTGAAACCATGTAAATAGAATAGATATTCTGTCTTACCAACAGACACTTTGTTGGGGCTTGTTTTGTTTGGGAATGACAGATACACCTTGTAGTCTTCCCTCCATGCACTGTCCAAGCCTGTGGTGGGGTCCTTCCATCTCTTCAGCATAAAATTTACAGTTGCTTCATCTCCAGAGGTGGTGGCCATGTGGGGAACCTTAGTCAGCTCCCTTTGAATAAAGGAGACCAAGTAAAATCTCAATTCAGCTGGAACAAACAACCTTATGCCAAGAGAAATGATCTTAGGTGTTCTACAAAGCTGGTCATTTAATAGCCTTTGCATCTCATACTCATGTGCCTCCATATATATACCTCACCTGAGGTTCTCTTCAAGTTGTTTGGTATCTAGTTCTGCAAGGAATTTCTCAATCATACTTTCGTCCACATCACGAGATGCATCCCGGACCCAGTCTGGCACCGAACTGCCCTTGTCAATGGCGAAGTGTCCCAGCAGAATCCCTATAGTCAAAGCCACTGCTCCTGTGAGGGCACCCAACAACACCTCCTTAAACATAATGTTAGTTTGTCAAAGGCCTCAGTGCACCTCCTGAATGTGTCTTAACCAGCTTGTCCTCCTCTAATATAGCCTGTGATGAGTGGTGGTGGGTAGGAGGGTGTGAAAAATCTTAAGTGTCATGATCATATGGATGAGGGTCACTATTTTGTCATTGTCAGTCCTGATAAGAGAGATTCAACTAAACCATAAAGTTTACTCATTAATGATTTCAGTGAACTTTATCTGTGGTTTGACTATAAAAGTACATGTTCTAGTCATACATCTACATGAATGCAGGCTGAGTTTATAGGCATTGACTGAGACGTTATGACATCCACAAAAAGAAATGTAAAGACTTTGTCCCATTCTATGACTTTTCTTGTTTCCAATTCCAATGTGTCCAAAAGATCATTAAGACTACACACAGCCAATACAAGAAAACAGAATTTCTTTTAAGTCATGTTATTCATTCATTCATTCATTTATTCAGTTACAATCAGTGTTGGGGGTAACACATTACAATATTACTAATTACTAATATTACTACAACATTATTAATATTACATTTGTTAGTTTAGGTAGACTAAATGTGAATGTGCATTCATTCATCTCACTATCAAAAACAGATTTAGTATTCATCAAAACGAATTCAAATAAACTCAGAATATGACGCAAACCTGCAATAGTTAAATTACACAAATGTTTTTAATCCCATTTTATTAACCAATATGCTTTGATGATCCAGTTCAACCATACTTATAAGCAAAAAATGACTTTAACAAATAACTACTGTGCTTTAGTGTTATGTTTTGTTTTTTATTGCTGAAGAGTATTGAACTTTTTTCTACTATTCTACTTTACAGATGTGAATTTACTTTTTCTTCAGCCTGAGGTTTATTCATGATTTATTTATTTATTTTTTGTTGTGAAAGGGCTTTTACATTTGCCATAAATAGAACTTGTTATATTAAAAACAAACACTCAAGCTCGGCCAATGTTTAAAAAGTACAAAAAAGTAAAGAAATGCACTACTTTCCATAAAAAGTAAAAATGACTTAGTTTTTCAGGGAGTAACGCAATATTGTAATGCATTACTCTTGAAAGTAACTTTCTCCAACACTCTTTACAATACAGTGTACAGTATTCTTCCTGGTGGTATTTGAAGGTTCACATGGGAACTGTGAGGGAGGATCTGGCAACATGCATCAACATGGTTACTTCACATTAAATGCAGCTTTACCTACTGGTTGTATTTATTTTATAATGTTACCTTAAATTTAGAATTAAACTGTCTTACAGCTAATCGGCTAGTGCTGCGCCTTTAATTTAAAAAACAACTTCCCATGATGCAAATGTTAAAGAATTGTATTTTCACTTTCACATTCATTGATTTGAATGCTCAGCTGAACTAAACCTGAAGACTTTGAGGATTTTAACTGAAAAGCGTAGTTCGTGTTCGTAAGTATTCTGTGATATACAAATAAATTTAAACTTTATCTCGGGCACGTGACTATATGGTACAGATGACGTTTGGCTAAGCTTAGGTATTGCACGCGCAGTTCTGTTTCGGTTTACATCACAGTACACGACGTTGCTTTATGCCTTACCCAATGTAGATTTTTTTTATTAAATATAACGCGGATTTGATCAGGGACTCGCTGTGCTATTTCATTTGAGTCATTTGAATTAATCTGTTAGTGTTGTTCACACCGGTTAACAAAGACTATGGCTCTCAAACATGCATGCTAGCCTAGACTAGGACACCGGTAACGTAACGTTAAGCTGATAGTGAAGCGTTTTGCACTTGACTGCGTGACATTCTTATCACGTGCGAAATGCAGATTTTTTTTAACAGTAATATAAACAAAGGCGTAAACAGAACTTGTTTAAAGTAATCAAGTAACGTTACATATTGAGCTCATGGGATTGTGTTGTTTTTCACTTTTCCCCTTCAGTGTTGTAGTGGGCAGCCATGATTCGCTTTGCTCTGCTTGTGAATCTCATAGTTTTGCCAGTTCACCTCTGGGGTCAAGAGACCATTCCATTCCCCACATCAACCAATGGAGAACCCTTCCCATGGAACAAAATGAGACTTCCAGACACAATATCACCCCTTCATTACCATCTCCTTATCCATCCCAACCTTACAAGTTTAGACTTTACTGGAATGGTGCAGATCCAAATTAAGGTCCTTGAAAACACCAAGTCTATCATATTGCACAGCAAGGATCTTCATATTTCTAATGCAAGGTTGCTAGATTCAGACCTAGGTCAGCTACAGGCCCTAAAGGTGCTAGAGTACCCATACTTCCAACAGATTGCGCTTATATCTGAGCATGCTGTGCTGAAGCAAGGCCATGTATATTCAGTTCAGCTGGAGTTTGCCGCTAAACTTTCTGAGAGCTTTCATGGATTTTACAAAAGCACATACCGCACCAGCAAGGGAGACCTCAGGTGAGAACCCTTATGTAAGCACAGCCTGAGTGGCTTTAAGTATTATCTTTTTTTTTTAAATGCAATAATCTGATGTTATGCAAATCACATTCTCAGGGTTGTGGCTTCTACACAATTTGAGCCGACTAGTGCCCGGGCAGCTTTCCCCTGTTTTGATGAACCTGCCTTCAAAGCCAACTTTTCCATGCGGATTCGCAGAGAAGCAAAGCATATTGCCCTCTCAAACATGCCTAAGGTGTTGTTATAATATCCCCAGAACCACCACTGATCAATCCTGCTGTTTTCTGACTAAAACCTGAATAAATCATCAAGTACATGAACTATTAATCTGCCGCTGGAGACTCTGATTCTTTTGTTGAGTGTGCTTTTTGTTTTTTCTTTACTCCAGCTGAGAACATCAGAGCTGCCAGGTGGCCTGTTTGAGGACCAGTTTGATATAAGTGTTAAGATGAGCACATACCTGGTGGCCTACATTGTCTCAGACTTTCTGTCTATCAGCAAAATGAGTCAGCATGGAGTCCAGGTTAGCAGATGATCCATCTTATATCATTAAAACCCAAACCAAGCACTTATGTACTTTAAGATACCACCTCCATCAATTATTACTTTTTGTGATGCTCCATAAATGTATTTATTTGATGTGAATTTAGATTTCAGTGTATGCTGTGCCAGAGAAGATCGACCAGGCAGAGTTTGCTCTGGATGCTGCAGTGAAGCTGCTTGACTTCTATGATGACTACTTTGACATTCCATACCCTCTACCTAAACAGGGTTAGCTCCACATAGGCATTTTTGTCTACTTAAAATGCAAAAGGCATGTTTCTGAGTTCACTATTTATATATAATCTCCTCTGTAGATCTTGCTGCCATCCCAGACTTCCAGTCTGGAGCGATGGAGAATTGGGGTCTGACCACCTACCGGGAATCAGCCCTTCTTTTTGACCCACACAAGTCTTCTGCTTCTGACAAGCTGGGCATCACAATGATCATCGCCCATGAACTGGCCCATCAGGTGAACTTAAGACATCAGTTAACTGTTATGGTTATTTATATGTTGCTTTGGTTAATTAAGGAATTAATCATTCTTTGTATGTTCTTGTCAGTGGTTTGGAAACCTGGTGACCATGCAGTGGTGGAATGATCTGTGGCTGAATGAAGGTTTTGCCAAGTTCATGGAGTTTGTGTCCGTCAACATCACCAATCCTGAACTGCAAGTTGTAAGTTTTTGTAATATTGATGGGCCTTGTTGCAGGACTATTGCCTTCTTTTTGGGGCTTTTTATTTTTATCATTTTAAAAGGCCTTAGCATGAGTTGGATGAAGATTTTTGCTAATACGAAGCCCAATCTTCTTTGTGTCACAGGAGGATTATTTCTTAGGCAAATGTTTTGAGGCCATGGAGGTAGACTCCTTGAGCTCCTCTCACCCAGTGTCCACACCAGTGGAGAATCCTGCTCAGATACAGGAAATGTTCGATGATGTTTCCTATGACAAGGTGCATAATAAAACTTTGTGAAGTTTCCTGTGCAATATGTTTTTCTTGTTATACTCTTTCAAAAGCTTTTTAAATCCATTTGTTCATGCCATTTCAGGGGGCTTGTATTTTGAACATGCTGAGAGAGTTTCTGACTCCGGATGCGTTTAAATTGGGCATTGTGAAATATCTTAAACGCTACAGTTACCAGAATACAGTCAATAGTAACCTGTGGGAGAGTCTGACCAATGTGAGTACAAGTGACGTGTGTGCAGATGCCGTAAACCATGTGGGCTTATTTTACCCATTATGTGTCCAAGGTGAAATCCAGTCATCATTCCATGCAACTATAGCTGGTTAAGCAAATTTGCCACATTATCCAACAGAAAGCTGCTTATTTAAAAAAAAAGATTTCTTTGTGATCTGTGCTTCTTGCTACACTGTTGAAAATGAACTAGAATTTAAGAACGTTTTTAGGAGTACAGGATCAAAATGTCTTATGATATAGTAGTGAGTGTTAAAACGATTTGTCTCAATGTCTCTCTCTGGTATAGGTGTGTGAGTCTGATGATCTGGATGAAGGCAGACTGAAGGGTGATGAGTTCTGTCAGCGCTCAGTCTCACATTCTGGAGCTTCTGTGGGTTGCTTTGTTACATCATTAACTCCCTTTATTAACTGGTGTTGTGATGTATTTCTGTGATATTTTATCTTTTAGAAATGGCACTCTGAGGACGAGCTGGATGTTAAGGCTATGATGGAGACATGGACATTGCAGGAGGGCTTTCCACTAATTACGGTGGAGGTCAAAGGTCGAGAAGTCAGACTAAGTCAAGAGCGTTACCTCAAGAGTGATGACCCCTCACAAACATCCCGGTTTGAAATAAATATCAAAAATCGACAGCTTCTTCATTTTTATGCTTGTGATACTGATAGTGTTTTTTTTTTTAAATATGGTTTATTTAGAATTTATACTTTTAGCCCATTACACACACCATGTACATGTACAAACATGCATTGAAAATGACCACATTGGAAATTATTTAAAAGCTAATTTAATCTAGTATGGATGTATGGTACTGTTTTCAAACCAAATCTTACTGAAAGCGGTTTACCACAGTTTAAGATGTTTTCACACATCATTTTTTTTAATTTAATGCTTTGTATGTGCACAGATTTACATCATGTACAAAGTAAAATCACTCACAGTAACAAATGTCTCTGTCATGCAGATATTTCAGACACATTTCCAGTGATCACAAACTCTTGCTGAAAATGAACATTTGCATCCTTCTTTGTGTACACAGGGGTTTATAAAGATTTGAATTATTTTCAGACTCTTTCAGAGTTTTTTACACTTGTAAATTCTTGATCTAATAGCTTCCTGTGGCACGTTCCATTGACTTACATTATCAGTGACTCAACCACAGTGCACCGCTTCCTGCTTAAGACCAAAACAGGTATGATTATTTAATAATACCTGAATTATTTTACAATATTATTAAATTATGATAATGCTTACAAATTTAAAGTTTATAAAATGGCATGTTTAAGCATCTCTAAACAACACAAAGACTGAAAGATCATTGCTAAAACACTATACAGGTAGCACTGATTTCTAACAGGTCTGTTGTGTATGTTGTCACAGATGTTCTGTATCTGCCAGAGGAGGTGGACTGGATCAAGTTTAATGTGGACATGAGTGGATATTACATTGTGCATTATGAGGGTTCCGGCTGGGATGACCTCATAACGCTGCTCAAACACAATCACACAGCGCTCAGCAGCAATGACCGGGCCAGCCTCATCAACAACGCCTTCCAGCTGGTCAGGTCAGTCCTCATCCTCCAGCGTACATTAGGTGCTCTTATTGGTCAGTGGGAAGAGAATATATCAGAAGTCACTGTAAAATACCGCAGATCATACAATAAATGTGTTGCTCTCATACCCTGGTTGGTTTTAAAACATCCTCCCTCCGTGTGTTCTGGACAGTGTTGGTAAGCTTCCCCTGGATAAGGCTTTAGACCTGACCCTGTACCTAAGCAAGGAAACTGAGATCATGCCAGTGACACAGGGCTTCAGTGAGCTTGTGCCTCTGTACAAACTGATGGAGAAAAGAGACATGCTGGAGCTGGAGAACCAGATGAAGGTCAGTCAGTGATCATCCTAGCTTGTGGATTAATTCATTCTGATTTAAAATTAACTTATTTTCAGTCTGTGCAATTCTGAGAATAAAACTTAAATGTATCTTGACCTTTAATAATGCATGAGTCAATAAAAATAATAATACTATAGTGCAATAAAAACAAAAAAATATTTTTCATTCATAAAGCTGAATTTTCAGCGGCCATTATTCCAGTCTTCAGTGTCACATGTTTGTTCAGAAATCACTCTAATATGCTGATTTAGTGCTTAAGAAACAAAAGATAATTTATTTGGAATAGATGATCTATAAATGTTTACCGTACCTTTTAATCAATCCAATGCATTGAAGGATTAATTATTTTTTTCTCTTACACTCATGCCAAACTTTTGAACAGTATTATACATTAGTTTTGGGTTCGAGTCCACCTAATTTGAGTCTAAAATGGGTCTGATTCAAGTCAGAGTCCCATAAGGTTGAGTCTGAGTTCAGTGAAACACTACCATTTGTCATTATTGTTTAAATCTTTACATGCTTGAAAGTTAATATAAAGCTATAAAAAAATAGCTATTTAAAATTTAAATAACAAAAGCAAGCCTCTATTGCATCTTGCCATTTTGATTTTTGATTTTAAGGCTTTTGGGTGACTGTCTATAGATGAGCCACACCTGCATATAATTATATTTACATATTTACCGTGGTATAATCTGTAATAATAATTAGTGAATAAAATAAAAAAATGTTCACTGTTTGGACATGTTTTTCACAAAAAGAAAAAAACAGTTACTATTTCAGTTCTTTTAACTCAAAACCTCTACAGAAAATATGTTAGAAACATTCTTTTTCTAAAATCCACCATTTTAAAAAACAAAACAGTAATTGAATTACTTAATGTACTTAAAATGTTATAGTAGGTCTACATAAAAGTAAAAGGGAAAAGTTGAGAGTGCATTTGTTCTGCTATGAACAAGTGCTGATCAGAATCCTTCTAGATGCTGGTTTATTAAAAATGCAATTATTGATTCTCTGCCAGCAGGAGGCGCTTTTGAAATATAGTGGTTTCCCTGGTAACAGCAGTAGCCTATGCACAGCAGCGCTGCGCTCATAAACACGACTTTACCAGATATCAGACATGCATACAAAATTGTCTTTATAATAATGTACAGTAGCCTAATAAACAATATTTTTTTGTCTGTTATAGAATATGATTGAAGTGTAGTGTAAGACGTGTAAGCAAGTTCAAACAAGTTTAGTATGAAAAGCTGAATAGTAAATAATGCACAAATATCAAAAGAAATATTTATTTGCAACAACTTTGGCTGCACAAGGGCTGAATGCTGCATGCATGCGTAGTGTTGTCAGGGTAACATTTGATCAGTCGTTTCCAAACAGACAGTAATGCCCTGTGCCTTTAAAAGAAAATGGACAGAAATACCCTCCTATAAAATATGCATCATTGTTCGAATTGGTAAGAATGAGATAAATGTTTAAAAATATAAATTTAAGAGGAATCCACTGATATGGCTGCGCAAGCCCAATTTAATCCATGCATTTAATTAATAAATGTAAAAGTAAAGAACTGCACAATCTTCACTGTTTAATAGAAATGATTGTATTAGTCAGTAAAGTTACTAAAGTGATTTAGTTAAGAGTGACTTTCTCTTGTTCTATTGTTGTTTGAATCACGTTCAGTGAGTGCGTACATAAACCCACCGCTTTCAAATACTGGATAAGACTTAAAAACAAAAGCAAATACTGAATATCGTGATAAAGTATCGAGTCAGTGACATTTCCTTAAACACTCGGTTGGACTTTTTCACATTCCTTAAGGTTTGAGTCAGAGTAAAAATGCGTCCGAGTCCATGACAAGTATGAGTCTTCTTAAAAACTGTATTTGAGACTGGACTCGAGTCCGAGTGCAAGTCCAAATACCCCAACTCCAAAATTTGGTATGGAAAAATTGTAATTGTAATTGTATTTTTGGCCTAGAGACTTCCACATAATGCCATGGACATTTCTGTAATGAATTTAGACTTTATAGTAACTTTCTAAAGTATTTAATTATAAAAGTGCTCTGTGTTAATATGTGATTCTTAAATAATCATGACCTTTGGAACAGTAACTGAAATTTGTTGTTTAAAATGTGTGAAATTTTAAAAAAACTGACCAACAGGGGCTTTTATTATTGTTGTTGTTTTTATTGAGCTGTACAAGTAATGCCTTGTTCCCTGCTGTAGATGTGTAACTAATGCTGATTCTGTCTGTGATCCAGGGCTACATACTGCAGCTGTTCAGGAAGCTCATAGACCAGCAGTCGTGGACTGATGATGGCTCTGTGTCTCAGAGGATGCTGCGCAGCTACCTTCTCCTGTTCGGCTGTGTGCGGGGTCATCCTCCCTGTGTCAGCACCGCTACCCAGCTCTTCAACCAGTGGAGGGACTCGGATGGAAATATGAGGTGAGCTCATCATTCTTTTCTTTCTGAAACTTCCTTTTGAACATTTTGGTCTATACTGTTACTCTGGGGAAAAGTAACCGCGCTTCTCTTTCCTTAATGAATGAAACTATAAGGAGAATTTTTTTTTGTTCTTTTTTGCCTCTAGTCTTCCTAATGATGTTACTATGGCTGTGTTTTCTGTTGGCGCCCGGACTGAGGATGGCTGGAATTTCCTGTTTGAGAAGTACAAGGAGTCTATGTACATCTCGATGAAGAATAGGATAAAGATGGCCCTCACGACCAGCCCTCTCGATCACAAACTTAAATGGTGAGACATTCAGATAAACATTAGTTTAGACAATAATAATATTTACTAACGTGATCCTTCATTGGTGTCAGGATGATGGAGCAGAGTCTGGTGGGAGAGGTGATGAAGACTCAGGATCTGCCATATGTTGTGACTTCAGTCAGTAAAAATCCTAAGGCCTACAAACACGCATGGGACTTTTTAAAAGCTAACTGGGACTCCCTGATTAAGAAGTGAGATACTGATTTAATTAGACACACAGTAGTGGTATATTCCGAGCCCTTTAATGACTTCACATATATGTTTATAGGTTTGATCTTGGCTCCCACTCTATAGCGCACATGGTAGTGGGAGTGACCAACCAATATTCAACCAGCAAAATGCTAACTGAGGTAAGTATTGTTTATAAATATATATATATATATATATATAGTAAGGACAACAGAGAATTGGGAGTTTTCGTCATTTGGTCTAGAACAAAAACATATCTCCATTACATTGATGCATTTCTCTGCTTCATCAGATTCGTAGTTTCTTCACTTCATTGCGTGCTGAGACCGGAGCAGAACTGAGATGTATTCAGCAAGCCCTGGAGAACATTGAAGAGAACATTCGTTGGATGGACAAGAACCTCCCGCTGCTGAAGGCCTGGCTGCACAGACACCATGAGCAGCACAAAAATACAGAGCTGTGAAGCACTCTTTCTGTGAATGTCAAAGTCTTAGGCGTGTTCATTTTATAATGCAATTTAAAATGATTCAAAGTGTTTTGAAAAGAATTTTGGTGTGCTAAAGTGTGTGAAATAAGCAATACTGAATTTGTGAATATGGGGTGAATATTTTTGAAGAGCTGCACTGTTGCTTGTACAGGTAAATTGTAAGAATCTCATCTGTCTCCAACCGTTTGTACTGAAATTATATTCTTGTGAATTTGATTACTTTTGTGGTATCTTTTATTTTTTGTCATGTCTTTTTTACTCTAGAAATCAAGACATTTTGCTGCAACACCTTAAACTCATACCAGCAATAATTTATATATATATATATATATATATATATATAGTATAAATTTATCTTGCAAAAATGTCAGTACGTTTTTAAAAGAAAAATTTTATTTGTTTGAACAATTAACAAGTATTTCTAATCTGCATAATTGAGCACAGGCAGGTATATTAACATGGTATGTAGAAAACAAAACAGCTGTCATGTTAAATCTAGTACAACTCAGTGGCTCAAACAAAAATAGGACAGTTGAAAAAACAGCACAAAATGTTTTTCTGATGCTGGTTTGATTTGGTCCAGTGAGACACTTTTCCCCATAGGGGGCGCCATTTCATACAGTAACATCTTGAGCACTACTATGATGCATAAAACCAGAAAGATGCCAAAGACGCTGACAACCATTATGTGATGGCTTTCATTACATTAAGCCTAAATTATCAGTAAGAATCTGAATCCGTGGCTGATGACTTCCTCTTTTCTTCTGCATCTCTTAGTTTCTACTTGTACTGAAGTTCACAGATGTCTTGTGTCTGTAGGCCATCTTACATCAGGACGTCCTGTCAGTCTGCATGCAGCCAGGACAGCAGTGCAGTGTGTCATGTATGAAGAGATCACACTCCACGCAGAACACTTTTTTACATGCTAGACACCTAAACACCTGCAGAGAGGAGAAAATAAAGAGGCTAAATGTTAACAAGAAGTTATTAATGCTCTCATGCAAAAGATCTGGGAAAACCTACACTTTTGTCTTTCAACTCTCCTTGGCAAGCTTCACAGAACCTGAAAAGACAGATCAGTGCTATGAAATAGGCTGTGATGAGACAGAGTGGTTTTCACAGAGTGAGTGTAGAGCTCACCTCTCGCCCTCATACTCCTCCAGGGGGGTCTCCTGGAAGGCCTCGAGGGGAAAGAGGTGATGGAAAGAACGGGCCAGGTGAGGAGCGGAAACTAGAGTCAGACCTGTACCAGAGAGAAGACACAGACCGTGAGAACTGAAGATTAGTGTACAGACTGAAGAATCGGGACACGCTGAAAACATACCACACACTTTACACTCCACTGGCAGCTCAGTGTATTTGGCTCTGCATTGTGGGCAGTAGTAGCCACCAAGAGTGAGTCCTGGTTCACCAGCGCTGTCTAGGTGCCTGAAATATATTAGAAAATTAAGCATAATTAATCATTTCCAATGATAAATAATACAATTAGGTATACATTAAAGATACCATGTTTAGAGTCAGTAAGATTTTATTCTAAATTAAATTCAGCAGGGATGCATTACTGTCACTTTTGAACAATTTAAAGATAAACTAATTAAAATTGTTTTTAATTAATGCCCGTTACTTTGTTTTCCTATTCATTAACTGTAAAAGTCTCTCTCATGAAGTGCAGAGGAGCTGTGTGCACTGTGTGAATACAGTGTAGTTCTAGACTAAACATAAATGAGCATTATTTCATCTCACTAGCAAATGATTTAGTATTCCTCAAAATTATTTCAAACTGAAATGCAAACTCAGAATATGATGAAAATCTGTAATGATTAAATATGTTAAATAGCACAAATGTATCTAATCCAGTTTTATTAACCAATGTCTTTGCTGCTGATGATCCTGTTCAACCATACTAACAAGCAATGATGAATTTAGACAAACTGAAAGTTTGTTTAATTGTTGAAGAGTATTGAACCTTCTTGAACCTTGAAGAGTATTGAACCTTATTGAATACCTTACTGTATTATATTGTACAGATTTTTCTTGAGCATGAGGTTTATCCATAACATTACTGTGAAGGGGCTTTTACATTTGCTATAAATAGAACTTCTTATATTAAAAAATAAACAATCAAGCCCTGCTCAGATTTAAAAAGTAACACAAAAGTAATGCAAAAGTAACAATTGCTTTCCATAAAAAGTATGCAATTAGTTATTTTTTGGGGAGTAATGCAATATTGAAATGCACGCCTTTTAAAAGTAACACTGTTAATAACAATAAAAATTCTTTCTTAGGCAGCCAATCAGCACATTAGAATATTTCTGAAGGGTCATGTGACATGTAATTCAGCTTTGCCATTATATTGTATTACACTATATTAAAACAGTTATTTAAAATTGTTGTAATATTTGATAACATTACTTTTTTGCATTGGTGAGCGTAAGATTACACACATAAGATTAAAACTGTACTCACGACATGCTGAACGAGGGCTTGGCATCCTGATCAGACATGGAGGCTATGACATGCTGGGGGAAACCTAAACAAATTATGCTGCACATTAAAAATATTGTAGAAGAATACATATTCTGGCTTACACTAAGTATTTCCCAGACATTAATCCCAACAAATCCATGACACCTTTACATTTTTAGTGCAGTGAACGCATAAAATATATACAAACTAAAACTAAATTCCCAGTTCAACATATTTATTAAATACTTTGGCTAATTTTGAATTAAGCATTTAGCTATCAGTAATAAGTGTTTTACTTTCAACATTTTACTCAGTTGAAATAGTGGTGACAATGGTTGTGTGATTACCCATGCGAATGAGGGAGCACTCGGAGGAGGAGCTGGCTGGAGGCGGCTTCACATGCAGCATCAGCAGCTCTTTAAAATGACTCTCATCCAGAATCACATTGTAGGATCCTATTGGGCCAAACAGAATTTAGCAAACATTATACAAGTGAGAAAACACGTTAAAGTAAGACTACCAACCTCCAGTTTCTCTTGTGAGGATTGTGCACACCCGAACCTCTGCAGACAGACCGATCACAGACACTCTGATCTTCAAACCATTTAGAGTCTGTATATATATATATAAAAGCACAAGACAACAAAGAAATCAACGTTCATCCAGCCAAACTAACCACTGAAGCATTCGGCCGTTAACAGCATTTAAACTCACTTTAATAAGCTCGTAGATGTTTGCCGGGTCACAGGTGGTAAGACTGCTGAAAACAACCAGGATCTCTTTACTTGTATGAGCAGGCATGTGTCTGCATGAAAATAGTAATATAATTACTGCATGAAAGGGATATGTAGATTATTAAGCCCTGCATCCAGGTGGAAGTGACAAGTGCCTTACTTCAGAGTCTGCATGGCCAAGTTCAGAGAGTTGTAGAGAGATGGTTCACCAACACATGTGGAGTCCACGGCTTTCTTCAGAGCTGCTATATGCTTCTTAGGGTTCCCTGGCAGGAGTAAAATAATGTCAAGTGAAGATAACGATAAAGAAAACTTCTTAAAACATGCAAACATAATACCAATGCATCAACCTGCAAGATCAGTGAGCTTCTCGGCCCTCTTGTTCTTAGTGGTAATGATCCCTATCTGTGAAGATATGGTACAGTTAACATAAGGTGCACAGGCTGTAAACACTGTCGGACAGATACAGAGACAAGTGCATTACCTGACTGATTGGATTCTGGTCAAAGTATTCCTCTACAAAATACTCCATCAGCTGAAGAACGCAAAATGAAAGGTCAGATTTCATACAATGCTAGGCTTCCGTATGCCACTACAGATGCAGTGCCACTAACCTTCAAGGTGGAGGTGAGCCTGTTGGGCTTCAGGTCTTGATCTTCCATGGATCTAGATGAGTCAATGATCACGAAGAGGTGTCGCATCTGGGTTGGTGGAAGTTATATGCATGATTATGATCCTTCTCTATCAACAAAAGACTATGGAGGACAGTTAAATGCATCTTACCATTCCAAGCCGAACTTGTCCATGACTCTCAAACACTCTGTAATATGACAGTAAGTGAATATCAAAGCAATATGCAATCAGCTCAAACTTATTTTCATATTTTTGCATTTGAGTGGTGTACCTTTTCCTCTTCGCCTGGAAAAGAATATCCTCCACAGTGGCTTTGAGAGATCCAGATTCATCCTCCTTCAGCACCTCCCTAAGAAAGACACGTCAACTGCTCATTAAAGCATATGTGTTCCTATGTGCTTTAATAAATATCAATCTTGCAGTCTTGTGATGCCCCTTACAAACGCACTAGCCAAGCCATTCTCTTTTACACAGTTATTGACAGTACGTTATTTTATAAAATGTATATTAACAATGACCACTCATTGATGGCAAGTTTAAAAACGCACACAAGTTAAAGCAAGCATAAAGCTCAACTTCTCACCATGTTCGTTCGTATCCTCCTTCCCAGCGTTTTGCTCTTTCTGGTTCTTCATCCATGTTTTTTTAATTTTAAGAGATTGTAAGCTTTATTTAGGGGAAATGATATACAGCTATTCTATTCTTCCGAAACGAGTGCCCTCTCGGATGTTTCAATAGATTTCTGCATTTGATCTCCTCACAGAGATTCGCTTGTACGTTGTATAGATTTTCGTACTTTTAAACTTATAACAGCAAATACAGAAAAAATGTCTATCAACTGGGGTTTTGTACTAATGACATACTAATTATGTAACTTTCTCAGTGGACTATAAAAACATCCCAATACACCCGATATTTACGTTCGGACAACCCTTGTCCGTCGATTTGTTGTGTCCTCCGGTGCAAAAACTAAACAATAGTTCCGAGTTATGGGAGGGACTACATGTTCCGTAATCCGATCCAAAAAATTAGATTATGATTAACTTTTAATTGCACACTTTAATTTCAGAGGCTGAAATGAATACAAAAGAAGTAATTTGGAAATATAATGGTTTTATTTTACTATGTACACAAATAACAAGCAAACATTGTACATTGTACATTCAACAAGTCGCCTGCCACATAAAAATAGTTGAATTCTCTATACATTTGACAGAATTGATTTCAATAATCAAATAATGAAATGAAATTGAATTCACACCTATAAATGAGTACTTTAAAAAAACAAGACATAGCTTGTTATTCTGGTGACAGATTAATCATTGAATTAAAAATGCAAGTAAAGAAGTATTATAACAAACAACATTAGAATGCTTTGCTTTAAGATCCTTGAAACTACAACAGTGGTCACAGTCTTGCTCGTATTTAAGATAGCCTACACTAAATTTAACTTTACTACATGTCTTCGGAAAAATAATAAATGTTAAAAGAAGACTTTATCTAGCTTAAAAATTAAAAAATTAAAAATACTTCATTGATACCACAATATTTTGATCAAGCTTAGTTTGGCTCAAAAGCAAAACCTGGCATACAGCAGTTCTTGATAATCATACAGTGATTTATAATACAGAAACAGTAAAGTCCCAAAACAACATGTGACAACATACTCTCCTGAGTTTCTGGTGCCAGGTTTTATTGTCTGTGGTCATAGTCGCTGACCCTTCTTTTGATCAAGGACAGTTTTGTCTTCAGCTCTTTACACCTTCTCTTTTTCATCTGATAGTCTGAAGACTGTGGGAAAGGAAACCGGTCAGCATTTAAATTTTCACCAATACACACTAAATTTCTTTTTTTTTTTTTATTAAATTTTGTTTACCTTCTTTAAACTTTTGAGCCTGTTGTATACATCCATGGCATCCTTTTTATAGAAGAAAACAAGAGGAATACATATTAATGCAACATATTTAAACAACAAGGATTTTTATCAAAACAGGACATATATTATTATTTGAATGTTTAATATTGGGAAATAAGTTAGTTTTTTTTTTATTTAGGAGGTAAAATGATATTTTTTATTTAAGAATGAGTGATTGTAAAGAACTTTATATAATGGTGACTTACACTATAAATATAATGAATTTATACTAAGATGTGTCACCCCTAGCCTAAAGCATGTGAATTTTGGTCACATGATTTGTGAATTTGTGTTTAACTTAATATATTACATACCATGAACTGTGGGCTGCCTTCCTGTAAGCTATCCAGCTCTCGATCCGTTTCTGCCAAGCCCTGATTAATATCATCTAGCTCAGCCTGAAGACGCTTGTACTCCATGTGGTCTCTGTCAAACTCTCTCTTGTACTCAAGCCTCTCCTGCTCGTTAATGATGGGAGGATACTCACTGAGTGTATGGCAGCACAAAATAGAGGTAAAGGGGAAAATTTGAGTGTTACTGATTAGAAATATTCACAAATGCTGAGTATGTTTTAAAAAGTGCTCCAATACAACCAAATATAACTACATAAAGATTTCCCTTACCTTTGATGGTCAGTATCTAGCTCATCTCCAGACTCTCCAGTGTCATAGTCTCTCAGTTTACTCTTTAGTCCACTTAAAGAGCTTGTCACATCAGAACCACTTTGATTAAGAAATTAAAACAAAGCAATACATTTTGTTAATTACTTGGGTGTGATATTATTACAATTTTGATTGAAACTGACAAAGTGAGAATAGCTTTCGTATTACTATAGTTTCAGTTAGTTCACATAATCAGTTTGTGAAACTGGTTATTCATGTTCATGACAAAACAATTCATACAGGGACAAGATTTCCTGGATTCCTTCACTCTGTGGCACGTTGTCTAGTGACAGACTAATACTGAGTCAGTGTGTTCTCACTTGGCGGATTAATAGAAGTGGTCATTCTTACTTTTTTGTGATTATTAAATTGCATGAAATATCCTCTTTATAGTCAGCCACTTCATATGTAATTAATATCTATAATAACTTATTATATAATAGTCAAGGTTTATTAAGGCAAAGTCACGTAAAGTCTACAGAAGGATGAAAAGTTATTCATTAGCTATGCATTTGTTTTTTGCAATGAAATCTTTAAAAGCATTAAGATGAGCTACCTTGGAAGGTAAATTGGTTTCTGGCTGTGTACCATCGGCTGTGCAACTGCGACTTGATCATTGTGGTCATTGACAAAAGCCTCTGGATCTCCAGACACATTATTAACCTGAAAAAAAAAGAAAGCCACCAGTTCATATAGAGACATTTTGAGAAAATAAATAGCATGCATGCAATTTCAAATAAAAAATATGTAGCTCATCCTTCAACTGTTTCAAATTTAATTTGTATGGTTTAGGCATTTACCAGTTTTAAATCTGTCCTGTTTGTAGCAACCTTAACACTGCATCAAAAGGTGTTTTTCTAAAGTGTTTTTTAATACCTCATCGAGACATAAAAGTAGCATCTCAAAACACTTGAGCTCTTTTACTTAAGCTTCTCTGTTTCCCCAACGTGCTCAGTTGCCTTTGTGTATGGTAAATAGTCTGGACAAACATTAAAGCCAGGCAAAACCGGTTCCACCACTTCCACAAATACCATCATGACATAAAGGACAAAACTTCCACTGCTTACATGGTGATTTGTGTAACAACAAATCCAATGAAGCGACCAAGTAACACTAGAACATGATCATGTTTTTTGGTCTAACAATTCCCAGCGACCAGTTCATAAACTCTTAAGTCACTATTAAGTGTTCCATGTATTTCATCATGACATTTTGGATCATAATCATTTGTTTTCCCATCAAGTGAAAGTGCATAAGAGGACACACCCAGAAACTAGACATAAAAACACCACTTCGTGGAAATCTTGCTCTGAAACTTCCATTCATGGAAGAGACTTAATAGCAATGTTCTAGACCAAGGATACTCCTTAAAACAGTGGAGCAATTATCAGCTCGTAGCAACATTTGGAAATAAACAAAATGTATTAAGATGCATTCTGGGGGTTTAAATAGTACCAGTAGTACAACAAGTGCTACACATTAAGTATTACATTTCATGATAACACAAATCCATGTGTAGTACTGTCTTAAGAAAAAGACAAACCTAACATGAACACAAAATAAAACATATCTTTTGGGAATTTTGCTAGTGAAAATTCTTACCCATTCGCCGATGCCTTGAGATGTAAGTCCATCGTGGATGGTCTTCACGTCATACCAGAGAACACGCTCCCTGCCGTATCTCCTAATCTGCCCTCGGGTCTTCACCGCAAACACAAGTAAGATGATCAATCCAATCACGACTAGAAACCCAAGAACAATGGCAATGGCCTTGACGAGAAAGAAAGAAATAAAACACTTGAAATAACACTGTAAATGAACACCAATATAGAGGACAGTGTGGCAGACTGGTTTCTGTGTTTTCATAAATATTAACTAGCATTTCTACACAAATTATAAAAGATGGCCTGCTCCCAGTCAGGAGAACACACTCACCTCTTCAGGCTCCACTACACAGTAGTGGTATAAATATTGATTGAGGAAGATGCCAGAGGCCTGATCTTGGTTCTGGTATTGTGCACACAGCTGCAAGATCTGATTATACATCATAGATCCAGACGTCTGAGAGGTGGGGTTAACAGCGACCAGGTACACTATGGTGGCGATGAGCATGAGTGCAGCCAGGATGGCACAAATAATAATGGAGGCCAGATAGAACGAGGGAGACTGTGAAGCGTTCTGCCTCGACACCACCAGGATGAAGATGATGAGCACAGCGATAAAGGTGATACCCGCAATCGCAATGATAAAGCCCTTGCCTGATTTTGGGTCCATGTACGTGCCTCCTCCATAGCCACCCCCACCATAGCTTCCACCAAGCCCACCGCCATATGATCCGCCGCCATATGATCCGCCGCCATATGATCCGCCGCCATAGCCCATGCCTCCAAGACCCCCAAGACCCATGGCACTGGCATCATAGTCCCATGCCAGTGTGGAGGCTACGCAGGCAAACATAGCCACACAGAGAATGATGATGATGATGCACAAAATTTTCATGACACCTGGGGGTGATGTCCAGCGGTAAAAGTGAAGCATTTCATCAGGGTGATAAGAAGGTGTGCGATGGGAGGATCGGTGGTGACTGAAACAAATAAAGTGAGATAATATAGATGATAGATATTATAGATATTATAGTTAATTAAAACTAAATCTAAAACCATAAAAAAAAAATAATCTAAAAAAAATAAAAATGTATTAACTTATAAATAATTATAATAATATATATATATATATATATTTTTTTTTTTTTATTTTATATTTTTTTTTATATATACACACACACAACAAAAATATATATTTAAATATATATAATATACATTTAAAAACTATAGACAAGCTATAAAACGAATAACAAAATGTATCAAACTAATAAAAAACACAAGATTAAATTAAACTTGTTAAAATTAATTCAATTAATAATTAATTCAATTAAATAATTTACTCTTATTTTTTAAAACAACAACAAAAAAAACTAATTCAAAATATGAACAAAAACTATTATAATATATCAATTATACTAAAACAACACTGCTCAGTTCATAACACCATTACAATGATGTATTAAAGGGTCCATAAAGAAAACTTGTCTGTACTGATAATGGATAATTACATGCTTTCTCTAATATGCAACTTACTGTCTGCCTCCATATGCAGGAGGACGACTTGATTTTTTTGGCATGATGTTAGCTTCCCAGACAAACTTCACAGGGTTATCTGGGTGAAATCTAACATAAGAAAGAAAAATATGAATCAATGTGATATAATGACGCACTGTTGAGGAAATAAAACAAAAAAAAAACACAGATTTGAATCTGGATACAAAGATGGTGATATAAATTAAGAAACTAAGTAGCATTTATATTACAGTTATTGACGAACTCTGCACTCATAATTGTATTTGGTTTTAACATCTTTATCTTATTTTAATTAAAACGATGGTTTTCAATTATTTTCAGTGGTTTGAATTTAAAATGTGTATTACATCACAGCCTGGTGGAAAGTAGGTTGTAGCAAAACAACGTAATATCAGTTTTAATTAATTTATTTTGTGCATGGATAAGTTGCAGATTTCTAACAAGCTTTCTTTTGTTGCAAAGACATTCAAGCATATTACATCAACTTTTAAGGTCAAGTGAACATTTTAATAAATCAGTAGTAATTAAAAAAAAAAAAGGGTACGTTAAAATATTCTCAGAATCAGGAAAGATGACATCTGTAATTTTACATGAACAACCACATCATGACGGTCTGGAGACGGTTAACGTTACCGTAAAACTATTTCAATATCCTAAAATTAGTTCTGCGCAACGTAGTTCAGCTACGTAGGTTATTAGTAATCAACTTAGCCAACAGTGGGCTACAGTGTTCAGCTGGGAATACTGAGAAATAAATTAGAATATAAATTAATCGCATCGCGGTAACTCACCCTCAATCCTTGGCAAAGCAGTCAAAGACGGTAAATGATTTGTAACCCTTCCTCGCTCCTTACAGGAGTATTTCACGGACCTTTAAGGCGCTCAGCCTTCAGGAAACGCCCGCTAAATACCGAGAGAGTTTCATAGATCTGCAGTCTCCCTCACAACACATCAGTGAAACCAGCCTCCCCCAGCCTCACCTGCACAGGTGTAGCCCCGCCCTGAACGCGTGAGCGGCGCGAAAACAAGCCACGTTCATTTGCATAGCTACATTCACAGTACATATCTTTTATAGTTTTAAAAAACATTCTCTTGAGGCATTTTATGTTTAAAACTAGCTAATTAACAAACTACCTTACTTTATGTCAGATATAGGCCTAGTTCAGACAATTTCTGTGATTTCTTTCTCTAATGGTTTAAAATATATAGCATATGAGTAGTGGTTTCCAGTAGTAGTATTCGCATATAATGCAAATAATGTATAAGACCAATGGAATTTCTGATCGCCCAAATCATGAGCTTGTCATCTATGAGGTATCTTTAAAATACACTCCAGTCATCATTTAATTAGAAATTAAAAACAAGGGTTGTTCATAAGTGCATTGCTGATTGTCAGAGTCTTCTTAGTGTAAGATATGGCTCATTATTGTTTTAATTGCTACAGTCATATAAACAGTTCTAGATTATTACACACCAAATTCAATATTCATGAGGCATAAGGTTATTTGAGCAGCATTTCTTCCTGGAGTCCACTCCAGCTTGTAACCTGATGCCTTCAGAGCCATCAAGCCAGTAAAAAGTGTACATTGCTTTACCAGTTTAACTATAACAGCAGGTCTATAATGCTCAGAGCCATTAAGTATAGTGTGTTAAAAATAAATGAGAGGTGATATGTATCTTCTTTAAGTATGAACTATTGGTTAATTATTTTGTCAAAAAGGACACACTTGCCAGAACAATGTAGAAGCAGGCCTGTTTATTTTATCTACTTTCAATATCAATGAAAAAATAATGAAATTGAAGGTAGATGGACACGGTAATAAAAAAATTACATATAACTCACACATGACTGTACAGTATAAAATACACAAAAATGTAAAAATAAAACAGGAAAACTATAAATGTACCAAGAAATCTAGGATCATTTTAGAGATACTGATATTTAAACAAATACCATTTTGAGAGCTATTTACATCTTCACTTAACTACAGGAAGCTCAAAGACTCCAGTGATTTCCTTCAAATTACCTAGATCTAAAATAAAAAGTATAATATATATAATTAAAACATTGCTGATGTTGTGCCACATGATATGTCAGTAATAGAGGAGGTTTTTAGTGCTGGATTTGAAGTAGTAGGTAGCCTTCATTGCACTTCCTGCTCTATCAAAATCAATATGAAATTATTTCAGTACCAATCAAGACCAAACTAAATTTTAAATGAATTCCAGAAAATATAGCCATGGACAATTTTCCTTCGGCCAGTTGCTTCTGTTCTGGGAACCTCTATGAAGAAAGTCAAATGGAGTTCTGTTTAGCTGTAACCATCATTCCAGTCCATCACTTTGTCATACTCTTGAATTTTCTGCTTTATATGTGCAAGTTTGCTCTTTAGATATTCACATCTCTCCCTTTTCTCCTGGTATGTCGGGTCCTGCAAACAGAAACAGTTAAAAGTTATCTCTGGCGTGCACTCACACACAGACAGGAAGAACGTAAACTTTTCAATAGTTCCATTTATGTCCCCCTAACATTTCCAGTTTTTCAGTTTCTACTGTTTGTGGCGCTCAAACGGAGGCAGATGTCATTCTTTTGCAATGACTAAAGAATGTAGAAAGGCAACAGGCAGAGGAAGGTTTTGAAAGAGGTCAAAGAAACTTGTAGAACACAGGTCATAGTTTAAAGGTAAACACCACAACATGTATTGTGGATATTATCTTAAAACTCCTAGAAGTAGAATAGACAATAGTATTAAACAGTACTTACAGCTTTTTTTCTGTTATACTCTTGAATAATGCTATTGATTCTCTCTTCCTCCTGTGGGAGGAAAACAAAGATTAATCAAGTATTTCTCTCTCAATATAAATATTTTTGAGAAATGTATTTAGATAAATTGTAGTGTTGTGTTTGGTCACCAACTCTTTGCTGTTTTTAATAATCTTTGAGTCTAATTAATGTTAATGGTGATGCGACAAACAAATTTTCAATTACAAATATTCCACGTAGGTGGTTAAATAATATAAGTTCATAACTCCCACAAGTATAATCATTATGAAAGAATTTGCCATTTAAAAAAATTACCATTTGACTGGAAGTCTGTTGTGGAAGATTTCTCATCAGATTATCCATTTCCTCAAACTTCTGCATTAAGACCTGAACCTCAGCATGCAACTCTTTATATTCTGCGTATTGATCATTAAACACAGCCTTGTACCGCTCCCTCTCCTCATCAGTCTTGATTGTGGGATATTTCCTGTGAGGAGAAAGATGAGACCGAACTTTAAGAAACAAAAGCGTTAAGAGATTAAAAATCCATGAGGTAACAATAACAAATCCTTCATATGTGGTTAGTGTCTGAACTTCATGAAAATACAGTTTATATATTTCATGAATTCTTGAAACTTACGCCACATAGTCTGCAATGACCACAGGTTTGGGAATGTGGCCAGCGGGAATATGACCTCTTAGAATCTCTGGTTCCATCATAACTGGGTTAACAGGCATGCCATCAAAAGATTCAGCACTGGCCATTACTGGAGCGGTGTGGATGGGCACAGAGACACTTGAGCCAGCACCAATCTGAGATTACAAAGAGTAAATTACAACAATGATTTTAAAATCTGGAAATGTTCTTACTATTAAAATTCAACGGCTTACCATATTGAACGGAAGTCCTTCTGATTTCATCTAAGTATGAAAAACAAGTAAATTAGATTTATTTAGATGTATTGCTATTATCATTTTGAGTATTGCATTTCATTTTGTATTAATATATTACAAAGAAAAATCATTTGAACTTTACATCTTGACCCATTCTCTCTCTTCGCATCCTTGCCGCTTCATGTCTCCACAGCTTCAGACACACGCCTGCTCCCACGAGATACAACAGCGTGTTGAGAAAAAGGAAGATGATGGCAGCATTCTGCCCAGCCTCTGTTCGGCAAAAACCTGCATTGGGCCCAGCGTTGAAATGTGGATAATAGCAGAGACCTCCACGCACGGTGTCTCTCACATACACAATCGCAGCTATCAAGTAGAGCAAGGCAAGCGTTGCGTTTATCACACCCTCTGTGATTGGCCACCAGCTGGAGTCTAGTAGAATGGTACGATAATACATGGTCAAGCCTAACACTACTAGAATGACAGTCACTATCCAGGCCACTCCAGCCACAACAATAACAAAAGGAGTCAAGGGTCCCGAGTAGGCAGATCCACTTCCTCCATACATCCCACCCATTGATGCTCCCCCATACATACCACCCCCATACACTGACTGCATGGAGTAACCAAACATATTAAACCACTCATTATCTTTGTGTACATACGCACAGACGCATGCAAAAACAGCAGCTCCCAAAAGCAACTCCACACATCCCAGAATACGCAAAAGTCCAGCCCAGGACTTCATATACGCATAGCGCTGATTGTATTCCTCCACCTTTTCACTGTAAGTCATAGCCGTCTGCAAAGAGCGCCCAGAAACTGATTCCAGCGGCTCCCCTAATAACATTGCCTGCTCCTTCCTTGAATTGTAGCTGCCTCCAGAACCTCCATAAGGGTCTAGGTAAGAGCTGGGGGCTGTAGGTGAGGGTGCACGTGAGTGTGGAGGAGAGCACGGGACGCCTTCGGTGGTGGTGTTCCCATCAGGTGGTGGTGGCGGAAAGGTCCATTTCTTGCTGCCTCGGTTGCCACTGGCCCTGAAGAAGTTCTTCACGGAGTCAGGAATGAATTTTCGGACGGGTTTGATGTCCATTGCATCATCCACCTGGTCTTCAACATCACTCGGGTAGAAATCTGGGCCAACAGGAGGGTTTTCAGGGAGAGGCGGTGGTGGTAAGCTATCATAGCTGGATGCTGCCACTTCTCCGCCAAGTGGGTAAGGAGCCTGCTGACCCCACGGCAGAGAGCCGATGGGCACCTGATCGTAGTAAGGCATATCGCGGACCCGATCAAAGCGGGATGCTGACCCGTTTCCAAAAGACATGGGGATGGCTCTTCTAGCAGCTTGAGTGAACTGAGGATCAGAAAAGTTATCCACATTATTATAGTCTATTTAGATTTTACCTGTTATGCCATGGCCTATTATAACCAACACTGTGAATGTAATTTATAGTATCTCTAACAATTTAAATCGTTTAAAATATTTTGATCAATGTGGGAATTACAACATTAGGATCTACATAAAAAATGCACGATAAAAATTCTGATATGCGCCTAAAAAATTGCATACTGTAGCTTATACTACAAAACTCTGAAGTTAGTAACTTACCTGGGAACGGTAGTTACATTGTCATTGCCTCACAGGCTGAAATTAAAACCGTGTTTTTCCCCTTACAAAGAAACCTGACATAAAAATAAACACACGAGTTAAACACTGGTAAAACAAACTTAAACAGCGAGTTCAGAAATCTACCCAAAAATGAGAATTTATATCGATAGCACAAAATCTGCGTTCCATGACATCATCTTAACGCGGTTTGAAACTAGCCTGTCAACAAAAGAACATGAAGAAATAAAACGGAACTAAGCTTACAAGCTCTGAAATCATCCAAAATCAATAAAAGCTAAATCATTTTGCACTGTAAGAGCGTTCATCTAGTTGTGGGAGTGTTGACTACATATTTTTATCTAAGTACATACTAAAAGCCATCGCTTTCTTACCTGGTACCGAAACTTACACCTGTCTTCCGCCACTGGTGCTGCAGGTGAAGGGGAATCGATCACGTGACTTCTCCTTCCCAGTGTGTGATGTCACAACACAAACCAGTTTGACAAGAAAAAGATGAAACATCAGAAGAAACGCTTCATTATGAAAAATCCGTCATTTATTAACACTGTTTGTACTGCAAATGGTCATATGGAATTCATAAAAGCTTCTAATAACTGTTCGTGTGGATTGCTAAAATTGCGTTGTAGGAAAAACGCAGCTGTCTAAAGTGATTTGAGCAATTTACATTTCTCACTCAATATTAATCACTCACTGAATATTGTAAACGTGGCCACGTTAATCCAAGTACAAGGATTACGTTTATTTTAATAACATTTTTTTGCAGCCTGTTCGAATTAGCAAGAAATAAAAAATACTGCACAGCACCAACTGTAACAAACATCTTTCATTCATCATTCTCAGTTTTATTTTTACACTTGCAATTGATGATATGCCAGAGGAAATGGATGATCCAGGAATTTTAGAATTGGATACGATGGTTTGATTGTTCATAGAGCATTAACTGAAAAAATTGAAGTATAAAATTATAAAGCAACTTTTTCGCTTCTAGACAAAACACTTGGTGTAGCTATGCCTAATTATGTACTTGTGATCCACGTTTTGAGGAGAAACACCCAAGTATAATTTTTGTGAAATAGATTTAATCCTAAATTCCACTTACTATTATTTGGTGGCAGCTAAACGATAATTTATCAAAAAAATTATATTTTCTTTGATAATTTAATCATGAAAAATAGAACTAGTCAACGGAAAGAGGCTCTTTTAAATACTGTATAAAAATATTTATTCCTTCGAATCATTTTTAAAGCGGATTTAACTTCTTTGAGATCAGTTCATTTTTAACAGCCCCACATATTTTAAGTCCTTAGCTCGATGATAGTGAAAAGAACACCACTCTGTCTTGGTAAACAATAACTATGTAATGTGATGTCTGTCTACTTTGACATGAACTCATAAGTGTCTCAAAAGCCTTTCACGTATAATGTCCCATGTCAATTGTTGTCTTTCATCCATTGTTCAATCCACTGAACAATTTGCTCCAGATTCCTCTCCAGGTCTTCAGGAGTGTTACTGGGGAGCTGGTGGACTATATCCTCCTTGTAGGCTTCCATGGCTTCCTCATAGATAGTCTGGAAAATCTCACACTGCACATTGTCCTGAAGCTTCTTTCCTGTGTATCCTCTGAATAAAGAAATATATACAATTAAAATCAATGAAACAGGAAGCATACAATATGTAAATGACTGCTGAACTGTACATTAGGCCCTTAATTACATAACTCATATTTGTAATGATTTGAACTGTTGAACACAAACCTGTTTTCAAGACGATTGTATAGATTTGTGTTGTCTGTTCGGAGGACGAAAACAATGTCAAACCAGCGTTCGGGAAAGAAATCACAGCCATGGTAATCAATAATTACGCCTCCATCTCCCATTTTGTCCTCCAGCTCATCCACAACCTAAAACAATGTAATTATCATTAACTTTTTGTTTTATTACATGCTCTCTGTTGGATTTGCTTTTGACTGGAGACCAATGTAATTTCAATAACCTATTGATTACCCTAACCCTACCTAGTAAAACACTATAAAATTAACTCTGTTCAAGCTTGTATTGAAAAAATTCTGTGACTACATCAACTAATTAAAGAGGGGACAATTATAGCCATTTATAATTTGCATACCCTGTCCTCATCCAATACAGGGCACTGGTATTCTTCATCAAACCCTTCATACAACTGACCTGAAGAGAGAAAAAATATATATTTTTAAAACTGTTACTTAAAAATAAACAACAAACTCTTATGTCAAAGAACAACAACTTACCCTCCTGTGCCAAATCACCAACATTCACATAGATCAGTCCTGTTTTCTGAGCCAGCTCTTTGCCTAGAGTGGTCTTTCCTACACCAGGGGTTCCTGTCAGTTAATAAGGAAGCATATTAATGTTTGGCAATCATAAAAATCAATTTTATTTTATTACTACTACTATTTTGATCATTCTTAATACATCCAATCTACAATTATTATTTGTAACAAGCTAATAAAATATAGACTACCTGTAAGAAGAATGTTTGGTTTTTTCATGATTCTCATTGCAAGGTGTCACACGTGGAAATAATGCTATTAATAACGCAGCTCGTTATCCACAAAGCTCAGATGTATACTCAGTATCAATAAGCATACACAAACATGTGATATGTAAATAATCCGTTAGTGCTATCGTTTTATGAGCTTGCCACCGAACAGATCAACATAAAAACGTGTTCAGAATTACGGCGTGTTGTTGATGACGCAATCAGTATGCGCCAGGCGGAGGGGCGGTTCGCCACAGCTTTAAAGGGATAGTTAGCACAATGTTACTTGTTACTTGCAAACACAAATAGTCGCCATAGTTTTTCTACAAAAATATTCTGTAGAAATGACCAGGGTAAGTATATACCGTTTGCTTAAACAGTTTTCTAGCCACGGTTTTGTTGATTTGGCTTGATAACTTGACAATGACTGCTAGCATTTGTTATGTCAAGCTAACGGTCAGGAGCGAATTTTTCTGAACTCCGGTTAATGAACTTTGCCAATATTGTTTTTTTTACCAGTATTACTTGTATAACAGTTCTTATTAAACATGGTTTATAGTAAAGTTTGCTCGTAACACGCAGCTGAATGTTGCTTTCTGTTTGCTCCACTTTTGTTAATTAACGTATTTTAATATTGTCATCCTCTCGTGAGTTCGCAGAGGGGAATCCCATCTTTGCCGTTTTTCAGTTTATGTAAATGATTTTGTTTTCATCCCAGCACAGTTTTGCATGGAGTAACTGAATGGGACGTCAGAATTGAGGATGTCAAAGCTGTCTCTTGGAGGAAAGCAGTCCTCTGGAAAAGTATGTAACATCTTTGAAAGAGATTAAAAAAGTTTTTGTATACAAAAAAATCCTCTGCACATTTAAAAACGAATGTGGATGCTCTGAATCTACTGATACAGGTGTATTATGCGTTCTGCTTGTATTTCCTATTAAGATAAACAGCTGGGTGGAACCATCCTTTGGTGAACTTTTGGGAGGAGTCAACAGATCCCTGAAAAAGGGGCCACTCTCAGGGGAAAGCAAAACTACCCGGTGGTCATCTACTGGGAACCAAGCAGAGAAAAGAACCAGGAAGAGGAAAGTAGATCCTAATGTGTCCAGCAACCAGATCAGTGTGTCAAATGAAGCATATAAACCAGACCAGGACGAGCCTTGGGTGGATATATATGCTCCCCAATCTCAGGTACAGAAATTGTGTGAGGCTCAGGGGTGCTTGGTACAAATCTTGGAAAATTCACCTTACTGCAGTTTAGTTTTAATATCCATCTTAACAGTTTTAGGTGTGTGATTAAAGTAAAGCTAGCTTATGACTATTCTGAAGAGTATTTTAAATGCATTTGATCTAAAAACTGCAGTTAAGGAGATTTCGCAGAGCAGGGTTGAGTACTCTAGTCTAGGTCATAAACAATTACTTTAAAATAGATTTTGCACAATTGTCTGCTGATTAATATTTTCACATCACTTTTATCACAATCTAAAAGCACCGCTCTTTCTGACAGGCTGAATTGGCAGTCCATAAAAAGAAGGTTGAAGAAGTTGAAAGCTGGTTGACCGTTAATTTGGACAAATCAAAAAAGGTCTGATATGCACAACATGTACTGTATGTTGTGTGATATATGTTTATTTGTCAATTGTTTAATAATCTGTGTTGTATTTGTGGCTATTGCTCCACAGGGTGGCGCCATTCTGTTGCTCACTGGCCCCTCAGGATGTGGGAAGACAGCAACTGTTCGAGTCCTTGCCAAGGATTTGGGTTTTCAGATCCAAGAGTGGTCAAATCCCTCCACCACCTCTCAGTACAAAACAGAGGATTTGTTCACACAAAGCTTTGATCCAGGTCACAAATCCAAATTTTTTCTTCTTTTTATTTGTCGTGACTTATGTATGATATTATGTTATGATATGTAATATCTAGCCAGTGATAATTATTGACAAATCAGAATCATATATGGAAGAAGTAATATGTCCAGCTCTCTGTATATTATCAAATGTTTTTTGTAAGTGTATTCCTTTTTATTCTAACAGATTCAAGGTTTAACAGTTTCCATGGTAGCTCACAAACACGGATGTTCCAAGAGTACCTGTTAAGAGCCAACAAATACAACCGTCTACAAATGAGCGGAGAGAACGTGACTGAAGACAGGAAAATAATTCTCATAGAGGTGCTGTACAGAACTACTCTTCAAAAATAACACTGATTTTGAACCCATCCTTTTTTTTTTTGCATATATATGAACAAATTATACAAAAGAGAAAGTGTTGGGTAAATAAAAAAACAACTGATAAAAAAGATGAGGAACTGAATGACAGTTTCCCATTATTTCTTGCTTTATCTTAGGAATTTCCTAACCAGTTTTATAGGCAACCAGGGTCCTTGCACGATATACTCAGGTGAGCACTACTTCTATATTTTGAAGTATTGTTAATAATTAGTTTTCACTAATATCTTGCATATCATTGTCTTAATTTTTGGTTCTTTATCTAGGCAATTTATCAAGACTGGCCGGTGCCCACTTGTCATGATTGTGTCCGATAGTCTCAGCGGGGACAAGAACTCCAGACTTTTATTTAAGGATGTTCTGCATGAACTTGAAATTCACAACATTAGGTAGAAATACAGCCATTCTTTAGTTAAAAACATTCAAACCCAAGGTCATCATTAGTAAACATCTTTTCCCCCCCCAGTTTTAACCCGGTGGCTCCCACCAGTATGATGAAGGTCCTAAGCCGCATTGTAACAATTGAGGCAGTAAAGGTAAGTTTTTCTATGCCTCCTGAGCAGATAGTTTTCACCCCGAGATTCATATTACTTCACTTCATCCATAAAACTTCACTTCATAGCATATCTATATCTTGAAATGGTCTTTGCAGAGTTCAGGGAGGATTTCTGTTCCTGATAAAGGTGCTCTAGATCTTCTTTGCTCAGGAAGTTCAGGAGATATTCGCAGTGCCATCAACAGCTTGCAATTTTCTTCATTTACTGGTGAGAAAATAGTTACATAACCTGTTTATGTAGTTTTTTTAAATGTATTTAAAATGAATATATAAACTCTTATTATACTGTTTTTCTTTCTCAGACAATTGCCTGGAGAAAAGACTCTGGGCTTCCAAGAAGGGCAAATCCACTGCAAAACCAGTCGTGAGGACAAAGGGAAGGAGCAAGTCTTCAAAATCAACAGACATGCAGGATGAAAGCCCAGCTATTGGAGGAAAAGATGCTTCACTTTTCCTTTTCAGAGCTTTAGGGAAAATCCTCTACTGCAAACGTTAGTCAGCTCACATTTTTAAATCTTTCCTGTCAAAATGTTTTTCTCAGATTACTATATGTTGTACATCATGAACCGTGTGTAAATCCACTCCTATTTATACCAATGGATGACATGTGATTTTTAGGTGAAAGCTATGAAGGCTCTCAAGCACCCAAGTTGCCTTTACATTTAACAGATCATCAGAGGGACAAGCTACTTGTTGATCCTGAAGTAAATATTCATTTATGTGGTAAATTGCACTTTGTGAAAGTAGAAACTGCTTTAATGCTCCAACAATCTTTTGATTATGATATTTTCCTCAGCTTGTCATTGAGCGTTCCCATATGTCTGGGGAATTCTTCAACCTCTACCTGCATCAGAACTATCCTGATTTCTTTTCTGATGTGGAGGATATAGCGCGAGCCAGCGAGTACCTCTCTGATGCAGACTTCCTGACAGCAGAGTGGAGTGTGAGTGCAAATGCTATTGGACATAACATAATAACACACATAGTGTTATTATTAACTGCACATGTAACATTTGATTTCTGAGGACTATCATTATGTAGTATCTTAGCAACAACTTTTTTGTTGAAATGGTGCTCATCTTTTCACAGTCAAGGTCGACTATGTTGGAATATGGCTCATCAGTGGCCACTAGAGGCCTTATGCACTCAAACTCTTCTCGAGCACAAGCCACCAGCCAGTCCAATGCCGGATTCAGGCCTCTTCATAAACCGCATTGGCTACACATAAACAAGACGGTATATATCTGTCTGTTCTACTTTTGTATTATTTAGCATTTTTAGTCATGGTTAAATGTGTTATATTTATTTTAACCCTGTTTTTGTGATAGTATCGGGAGAATTACCTGACGGCACAGTCACTCTTCTTAAATTTCTGCCTTACTCCTGTGAGCCTCCTGACAGAACTGGTGCCTTACCTTGCAAAGCTCACCAACCCAATGAGAAATCAAGGTGAATATGTGACATTTAACATTCTCAAATACACAATTATATATATATATATATATATATATATAAAGAATCAAGCTGCATACTATAATCTTTTAATATTTATTATTTACCTGCCTCCTATACAAGTATAATTCATCTTTGCCTTTTTGTTCCATTAAATATATCTTTTCATCTTTCTCATATCAGCACAAATAGCCTTCATCCAGAATGTCGGACATCTTTCTCAAAAGAGGGTTCCTGGAAGGTGAGAAACAAAACTTTTAATTATTGCATTTAAAAGATTTCACAAATGGTTTAATACAAGTCTTTATTTTCAGGCTGAGACTTGAATCACTTAATGACAAAGACCCTGGCATTTTAGATGCTGATAGTGAAAATGAAGATTCTGCTGCTGCTCAGTCCCTTGACCCAGAATCCACAGCAGGAAATGTCACAACTGAACCCACATTGCCAAACAGCCAGGATCCTTCTGGGGAACTCTCTGCCAGCCAGCCCCAGCCCACAAGCACTGAAGCCCTTTTGGATGAGGAAGACCTCTTAATTGAGGAATACGACAGTGATTGACTGCCATCACTGGCCATGGACATATTTAATATCACTTGCCCTGATGCAGTTGTTGTACCTTTAGGTTTGCTTTTGTTTGTTTATGTTTTAAGATGGTAATTATTAGTAGATATTTATGTCACCCAACACAGTGTGTTGCTGTAGAGAATTGTTCATATGTTCTTACTTGTGTTGAAATGTATGTGTTCTGTACACAATTTCAGCTTTTTTTCTTCTCAGAGGATATTGGTAAAAGAATCTAAAAAAATACAACATAGTTCACAATTTACAGCCATAATTAATGTCTAACGTTGTCTTATTGTAACAGTGCTCTGAGACTGAGAAGTAGACAATCTACACTTCAGTCTAGTAAGTGACTGCAATAAATTAATGTTTGCAAATGTGATGACTGTTTCGTTATTAATTTATCTAGTCAATTTATTACTGTTGCTGAGGGCTGAAGATATAGCGTTAAATCAGTGGAAACTATGTGTCATGTATTTGTTATTGCATGTTTTAAAATAAACGCTATTTTAGATGTACAAACGTGATTAAATTTGTATACAATGTATATTAATTTTATTCAGTTTTATATAGGCTGGTTAAACAATAATCTTTGGTTCTTTTTTTTATAGTTGTTTATCTACTTATTTAACTTAAGGCAGTCGTTTCATTTGGAAACTTAAAATGGGAGGAAACTAGTAGCGCTTATAAATGATTTTAATAAAGGTTATTTTTGCTACTGTCTTTTTGAGGGATAAATGGTTCTGAAACACTTGAAAACTCTGCTTTAGAGTGATATATTTCGCATCTGTAGTCTATATGTTACTTAAGTAATAAAGCACCGTTTGTTAAGACACGCCCCTTTTACTAGTTTCAGTTCGTCAGTGGAAAAGTCTCTCAGTGGAATTTCGTCCTTGTTCACGAAATACGACCCCTCAAGGTTTCGTAAAGGTTTGTAATGGTTATATTTTCTATTGACTAACTTTGTTATTCCAACTTATATTACAGCTACTTTCGAGGAACGAGCTCGGTTTAACATTTCCATATCTTCTGTTTTGACTGTCAAACATGATATTTACATAAAATGAGTTTTAATGTCAGTATTTAGACGCACTACTTCACATAAATTCTACTTTTCTGTCTAAATGCACTCTGACTGTTTTTATTTTTAAATAGATTATTGTGATGCAAGGCGAGGGTTTATGTCCTCAGTGCCCCACAGAAGATGACATGAGAGAAGGGGATCTGGGTGATGGCATGGGGGCCAGATCCAGGGCACATCATGACCATCTCCCACAGATGAAAAGCAAAGGAAAGTTTCTGAGCTTCCTGTCTCAGTCACGACCAATCAAAGAGGGCAGCGAAAGAAGCAATGGACCCTTCTCTTGGACATCATGCAGAGCCATGTATGCTGTTTTTAGGGAAGAATTGGAAGCTGAAAGAGCTGCACGGTGGGAGAAAAGCCAGTCAGGTCAGTCTTCTGAACTGGTATCTAAGGTTATTTAAATGCTTCAGACCTCTTATTCTTTCTAAGAAGAAGAGCTTTATAGATTATTTTACATTTTTAACTATTGGTAACTTCCTGGTAATGTCCAACCAGGGGATTTTAATATGCATGCTCTGTTGATTTGCAGTATTTGGTGAAGTCAACACCTGCTGTTTCTTATCAGGGAGGGAACTTTGTGCACTCCCTTGAGCAATTCTGTAGCTTACTTAAACAAATATTCAACAATAGTCATTTGAGAAGTACTACCAGGATATGATGTGTTGGCAAACCTAGAAAACCATTTGCTGCCATGCAAAAAAACAAAAGTGTGGGTTTTTTACATCATTTTTTTTTTTTTTTTTTTTTACATCTTACTGCATTGTGTTGTAGAAAGCTCTTCTGAGGACACAAGTGAAGAGCTGCAGAGAAGACTACAGGAGGTCACAGAGGTAAACTAACTAACTAATGAGAACTCATGTGAGTTTTTGCATGGAGTAAAGAAAAGATATGCATCTCCTCATATGAACATGCCTCAGGTGTATGTAAATATTCGCTCTATATCAGGAAGTGGAGCTGTTACGCACAGAACTGGAGGTCACTCATCGCCACCTGGAGGGAAAACATGAGGCTCTTAGGATTTTGCAAGGACAGGTATTTCAATATATTTATTATATATACATTATTAATATTATTATTAGGTATAATTAGGTCATGTAACGCCCTGTGCAACATTTTGTCAGGCAATCTTGGACAAAGCAACTTGTCATACTAAAATATTACTTCAGAAGAGTGAAGAAAGGAACAAGGCCCTAGAAAAGGTGCCCTACGCATACAATAACTTAACTGCTTTTAATAATTCTTAATTTAAGCATTGACTTAACAGATACAATTTAATTTCTTTGCACTTTTTTCCACACAGGAGGTTAATGCGCTGCAATGGGAGATCACTTTCAACCAGGTGCAGTTCAAGAATGTGGAAAACTCATGGAGTTTAAAGCATGAGAGGTATACCCATGCAAAAAGACACTTTTATAGTTGGCAAAAAATAGAGTCAAAAAGTCTTCTCTCTGGTGATAGAGAAGTAAAGATTTGCCTTTTTCCCGTTTTATTCCTAATAAAAGGTCAAAGTGAAATGCTATCCTCAATCATTTATATATATATATAGCTATATATTGAAGGTTTTTTATATAAATGGGGTGTGTTTTTGATTCACGTCACTTTAAAAATGGTTCACGTCTATACTTCAGGATGTTGGCAGAAAATGAAGCCCTAAAGAAAGCACTAGAGGAAAAAATGAAAGAGCATCAAGAGCAAAGGACAGAGAATGCTTGTAAGTCACATTATATTTCTTGCTTTTATTTCAGGACCCATTTGCAGGTTTGTATCCAGTGCATAATTATGTTTTGTGTCTTAGCTCTGAGCCAAAAATGTCTGGAGCTTCTGTCCATGCTCAGTGCCAAGGAAAGAAGGGACTACCAGAGGACCCAGCCTCCATGCAGCCTGAGAACAGACGGTTCGGCACTAGAGGTAATGTTGATGAATTGTAGTCTGTGTTAAACAGCTTTGTTCAGGAGTAAACAGCTCTCTGTCCTCTTTTCTCTCAGATGGCAGTGTATGGGGCATGTCAGTGTAACTCTAATGGGGGCGAGCCGTGCTCTTGTGCTAGAAGTGCTGCTGCAAGTCGCAAACAGGTTCTCCAGCTCAAGGAAGAGGTGCTTGTCTTGTATTTTTCAATACTTCTGTTCTATTACCTTGCAAATTAACCCTCCTATTCTGTCAATACATGTATTAAATCCATTACACCGCTGGCTTTGCTCATTTGTCTTTGAGGGTCTTGTAACACAATGCATTTGTCTGCATTAGCTGGAGGAGCAGAAGAAGAGGAAGGAGGAGGCTTACGTCATGATGGATGCTTTCCGCATCGCCTTTGAGCAGCAGTTAAGGAGGGTCGGCGAGAACATGCTCCGGCAGGCTGAGACTGACATACAGCAGCCACATTACCAAAGGCACGAAAGAGGTAAAGTGCTGCTCACCTGTATAGCTAAAACTGAGAAAAATCATGCAGTGTAACATATGCCACTTTCATTTACACTGTTGACACAAATTTCCAAAAAATGATATTGTAAACTATACATTTTTGACTCAATTTAGGGCCAAAAGTCATTTATTTATGTGACCCTGGGCCACAAAACCAGTCATACTGTAAGTCAAACAGGTCTATTTGTAGCATTAACCAAAAATACATTGTATGGGTCAAAATGATTTTTCTTTTATGCCAAAAATCAGTAGGATATTAAGTAAAGACCATGTTCATATGAGCATATTTATAAATTAATAAATCATAAATATATATATATAATATATCATAAATATATATAATAAATCGTAAATATATCAAAACTTAAGTTTTTATTAGTAATATGCATTACTAAGGACTCGCTAAAATGTTGACAATTTTAAAGGTGATTTTCTAAACATTGAAATTTTCGCACCCTCCGATTCCAGATTTTCACATAGTCATATATCTCTGTTAAATATTGTCCCATTTTGTGATTTATTTATCTTTCAGATAATGTATAAATCTTAATTTAAAAAATAAACCCTTATGGCTAGTTTATGGTCTAGGGTCACATATTATTAATATCAATATTTTTTATATATGATTAATATATAATTGTTTATATAAATGGGATGCTCAGATTTCATTCTTATTTTCTGGTTTAGTAGTAGTTCAAGTATTAGTTTTTATTTATTTCTAGTAAATTATTACATTTTATGTAATATTTCAATCAATCAATTAATCATTAAATAGAGGGGGGGGGGAGAGGTCATACATGTTCTAAAGCAGTGCCCTGACCAATAAGGCCACTGCCTCATTTCTACAACTGATCTGTCTCTACCTTGAACTCTCTCTGCTAAGACACCTTTACTGCCATTGTGGCACTATACTGAAATTTTGCTATGATTTTTTTTTATTTTAAAGGAAAGCGAGGGTCTCTCGGTGTAGGTGAAAGGCTAAAAAAAATTCTGCCCACAACAAGCGAAGTAAAGTTATCAGCTGATTCAAATGAAACACTGCATATGCTTCTTGATCTGGTTAGTATGCATTTAATTATAACCTATGTTATACAATTTTGAGCTCACTATTTTTTGTCTGTCTTCCCCCTCAAGTTAAATGACAAAGAGGAGGCTTTGGCACATCAGAGGAAGGTGAGCTACATGTTGGCGCGAAACACTGAAGATCTGGAAAAGCGACTCCAGATGCAGCTAGAGGAACTGGGCCTCTCACACAAAGACAGTAAAACAAAAACAGAGTCTTCTGATGAGAGTGAATGGAGCAGAGGAAGAGACTGTAGATGCTCTGCAGACGGCTGTGGATCACAACACCTCTCTGTTTCTGACAGCCCCGCAGCTCATGATGAGCAGTCCTCCAAACCAAACCAAACTAACCCTCCTTTGAAATGAAAGAAACTGGCAATAAAGATGTTTAAAAGAATAAGAAAGGAATGCTGTTTCCTGTTGTATTATTTCAAATATATTTTCATAGATTTTGTACCATTACCTAGGATGCACCAGAATATCAGCTAACCCTGAATAACAGAAATTAAAATACCCAAACATTCTAACCAATTGATAGGATCAAATATGCATAATGCAGAGCTAAACGGATTATAAAATGAAATCCTCCCTCATCTTTTTATCAAAGCCAACAAATAAAAATTTAAGCAGAGTGACAGTGTTAACGAAAACGATGCGTCACCAATCACCATTTAAATTTTTTTTTATCTCTACAGTTTTTTAACAGTTATATAATGCTAAAGAGATTTTTGTGAAATATTTGGACAAACATCATGTACCTTTTCCAACAGCTTATACTTGAGTTTTTCAGAAATTAAAAGCACCCATAAATATCTCTACAAAATAAAAAATGTAAATGCACACAGGGAATGGGAATAAATGTTTTTGCAACATTTGACATTTCGTGTTTGAAAAAAATATGTTTTATGGTTGTTAATAAAGTTTAAATAACCAAACTGGCACTGTTCTTTTCGTGAAGTGAAAGAGAAATACAGAGGACTGAATAACTACATATCCCATAATGCTTCACGCGACCGGTTTAGGAAGTTAGCTGTCGTAATGTAAATATTACGTTCTACATATTCGAACTATATATGGGGTTAGTTAAATGCAAATGCTATCGTTTTATCTTATGTACATCAGTTCTCGCTTCTTTGGTCCTTTGCTACCTTAAATTACAGTCACTGTCAAACTCCAAAGGTAAGAAAGCTAACGTTAACTTGCTAGCTTTCGGTAAGATACCATTATTGCATTGGTCCGGATAAATAAATAAATAAATCAGTGTGTGTAGAAAAGAATCAGTGTTAATTCGTATGTTGCATGTTCGTAGGACCAATGAGCGAACAAACACTGGAATATTTCCTCAACAAGGGGACGATTCAAAGAAAAGATGCTGCTGATATTGAGTGGTATCATGCAGTAAACAGTAAAAGCAAGCTCACAGAAGCTATACAAGGTGAGTGCAAATAAGAAGAAGCATTTGCTTTGTTCATACAGTACTACCATATTATGATTGAGCTTAAGAAATAATGTGTTATTTGATGACGTTTTCTTCTCTGTTCTTCATTGAGGTTCTGCACAGATGATTGAAGCAGATGTACTTCTCAGGGATCAAGATCCAAAAGTCCCTATTATGGCTCACCCACCTGACAGTGACAGTGATATAACTCTGCAGGACTGGCTTAAAGAAGTTGTGAAATCAGACAAAGGAATAAAATTGGATTTCAAAAGGTGGCTGATTTATTAATTTTTTAAAAACAGCACAGCTCTGTATTCTTAAATGTTAATAATGTCTTTGCTGTTGATGAGTGGAAGATCAGCTTCGATTTGCATTTTAATTCATAGCCTCACAGCTGTATCACCATCCATGACTTTACTGGAAGAGGTCCGAGATCGGCTGCAGGGACCTGTGTGGCTCAATGCTGATATTCTTCCTGGTCCTCGTGGCATAGCCACCCCTCTGGACCCTCAAGTGTTTCTACAGCAAGTAGCCCAAAGATCAGAAAATGATGTTCTGTCTTTGGGTTGGACCACTGGATGGGATGCAAATGCAGACAATCCTGGTAAGAATGTTACTAATCAGAAGTTAGCCGTATAGAACTCTGGGGTCAGTAAGAATTTGTATTTTATGTAAAGAAAGTATGACGTTTATTCAGTAATTATGCATTAGGTTAATTAAACGTGATTGTAATGTTAGTGAAGTATTTTTTTATTTATCAAAGAAAAGTGACATATAGATAAAATGACATATAAATAAATTCAACATCAATAGTAAGAAATGTTTCTTGAGCATCAAATCAGCATATTAAAATGATTTATAATAAATCTTGTGACATTTATGAAATTTCAGCTTTGCCATAGGAGGAATAACATTATTTTAAAATAAATATTAATTTTTTTTAATCAGAGTAGTAATATTGTCATCATTTTTTATTAGATTACTGTTTTTACTATATTTTTGATCAAATAAATGCACTCTTTGTGAAAAAATCTCTTCTGAATGGCAGTATATACACACATACAGGTTATTTAGCATTTAAATCAAAATCACAATGAAAAGCAGATGAGCTGCACACTTTTGTTATGATTACTAACATCTATTGGTAGGAAAATAAGAGTACTTTTACTTTTTGACTTTCCTTGGTGTTCCAGTTTTAAAAATCAATTATTATTCAGATCTTGATTTTTGTTGGTGTTGTTTTGGGAAATAGGTTATAGCTGGGAGATGGTTCATCAGATGGAAGAATTATGCAGATCCCTAAAGCAACCAGTCACGTTTCCAGTTCGAGCAGCTCTCCTTCCTGTATCTTTCCCACAGTTCCAGTGGCTTTTGAAGCAGTCAGACCGGTGAGAAATCCTCCATTAATCAGTCTATTTAAATGTATGTCCATATTTACTATTATAGAGGCTATTAAGCCACACATCTGTGTGAAGGAGCCTTTTATTACCTCGGTGATTGATTCGTGTTATATAAGCAAGGACACAATCAAGTTCATTTTAATGCTTTGTAATTTCTTTCTGGATAATTTAGCTCTGTCTTGTCCATTATACTTGTTTGTGACTGGAATAGCAACTCATTGCTTTACTGGAGGTCAGTTCTGAGAGGATGTGAAGGGAAGGCTTAAGCCTCCTTTACAGAGATAGCATTCTTCAACAGTTGTTTAAAGGTGATTGTGCAAGTAATTTTTTTAATTACTCAGACGAGTGAATGGGAAGTATGGTCATCCCATAAAATAGCATTAATAGAAGAAATTCTTTAATGGCAGTGTTGTTTGGGCTTTGGAATATTTGATATTTTCATATTAAAATGCCAAATTTAAAGCACCAATCGTACATTTTCTTTATTCACTGGTAGAGTTTATTGTGTTTTGCCTTAATGTCAGCCTTGTATATAGGATTCTGTTTGACATCTCACTTCTCTCTCTCTCTCAGGTATAGCCTGACTGTATGGACAGGCAAACATGATGTTCTTAAAGTGGAGGATTTGCTGGCCTACAGGCAAAACTTCAGCAAATCCAGGATCTACTATGATCTGTTAGAACCTCAGATAAAAGAGTTTAAAGGATTACCTGGCTACACCTAAAAAGCAAATACACTTAATGAAGTTGTCTTTGAGATTTAAAACAGCAAGAAAACCAGTAATGTAACACAAAACATCACACTATTTATACAAAAAACGGTTTGGAATGGTCCATAAATACGTGTACTGGGATCAATATGTACTGTATTTGAGTAATACAAGAAGCTTTAACAATGCATTTCATGGGTCATCATGCATAATTACCCACTAATGTACAAAGAGGCACAAATACAACTCTCAGGGAATGAGAAATTTTATATATTTGTGATTTACATTTGTGTTTTTTAAACATTTTGTAGAAGTTCGAGTGCGTAGTGCTGAAACCATATTGAAATTGTTAGGATTTTTTAAAATTGGGTTAAAATAGCTGAAAAACGTCACATTCCTTGCATTAGCCCGAAATGCAATTTTCCCGCAAAATCTTTTGCTATATCTCATTCATTTATTAAATCGTTCATTAAATATTCTCAGTTATGTTAAAAACCTACTTATGCAAACTAGTATCAGGGTTTTTTTAACCACGGTAATTGCTGCGTGCAGCTATATTGTATATTGGACTTTTGTCATCACAAATGCTATAAAAAAAATGTTGATGTCTCTAACATTCATCACCACAGTTCGAAATTATGGGCTCAATAAACTTTTGAATGTTTTATAAGAAGTATGCCCAAAGTTTGATTGAAGTACAGCTGTAACAGTAATACTATTTTAAGTTTCCTGTCTTAAAAAAAATATTCCCGTAATGATCCATACAAAACCATTCTTATTTACTGATTTGGTGCTTAAATAACATTCGTTATCACAAGTGACACTAGTTGTGCTAAAAATCGTTTCAGAGATATTTTTTTCACAAGAAAAGTAAAATATATTTTTGCAGAAAATACCTTAACATGTAATTGCATGCAGAATAAAGTGCATACTCTACAACACTTATATGCAAGAAAGCAAGAATTTATTTACAGTCAATGGGTATATATGAGGTCACAATATTTTCTTGTTTTGTAAATACTAAGACACTCCAGACATGAATTAGGTTTAAAGAGAAAGGAATGCCTTAAACAGTAACCAAGAGTCAATTTTCTGATTTAGCACACTTATGAGTGAGAGTAAAGAACAGAAGTAAAGTGCAGTAAAGTTTTTGAACAAAACAAACATATTCCAAATGTCCAGTCTGGAAAGTGCATAAAGGGAGGTGGTTGAGATGTTTATTATAAATAGTATTTCAATCTAACATTTATTCTCTTGAGATTTCAGACTTGATGTAGATTGACATATGATATTAAATCTATATATTTTCCCCAATCCTCCTTTGGAGTGTTTACTGACCGAAGATCTCCTCAAAATTGACCAGCTGCTTGATCTGCTCTGTTTGCATGGAATGTCGTCTTAGCAGACTCTTCTTGTTCTTGTGATCTCTGGGATGGCTCGGTGCACAGGGCACAAAATGCCTCGATCCAGACACAATGGGTGTAGTTCCTGCCACAGGCTTGCTTCCACTGTTGAGGCCAGCACTGGTATTGACTTTGATATCTGGAATGGGTGCATGCGGATTGAGAGGTGGCAAGTAACCAGGCCGGGTCTGAGAGATATGATCTAAGAGCAGGGCTCCGGATCCCCTCCGCTCCAGCATGGCTGGGCTCCTCCTCTGAACGAGACTCTCCAGAGACTCTCTGGATCCAGAGAGAGTGGAGGAGCGGCTGGTAACAAGCTTGCGTTTCTCCGTTCCCCCGGTTCCTCCAGTCTTCCCGAGGTCTTCAGAGGGTTGGCTCCCAAACTGAGGCAACTGAGAGTCAGAACTGTAGTGATCCATTCCAATGTTACGCCGACGAAACACGTTTCGCAGGCTTGAAACGGCCAGGTTGGGAAGACAGTCTGGGTCCCGGTCCACAGGGGCAGCGTCTGAGATGGATGCTTGTTTGAGGTTCTGATGCGAGGAAGAGTGCGGTAGCAACTCACCATCATAAGACATTTTTCTACTGAGCCATTTCTGTTCTTTTGTTAGTTCTCTATCCGCATCAGATGTTGTCCCAAAGGCTCGGAGCAGACCAGTAGAGTCCTTGGCATCGATGCTTTGGTGCCGAGCTACTGTGGCTCTCAGTGGAGGTCTGCAACTGTTGTACCCAAAAGAGAGCTCCTCTTCGGGGGTGATATCTAGAAGCTCCTCTGTTAAGGATGAGGACTTGCTTTGCTGCAGGAGCAGAGATGGAGGAATCTTCAGCCAGGGTTCAGAGTGAAGCCTCTGTAGATGCAAGAGCTTTGCCACACTAGCTGCTTGCAGAGGGTTTAAATCTTGAGTCGGTGATCCTGGCTTCGACATAGGCAGTGTTTGTGTGGATCCTTGGGTCTCAGATTGGTAATCGTTGGGTGGTGGGATAAAAGGGGTAGAGAGTTTAATTTCAGAAGGGCACATACATGAGGCAGGGGCACAATGCAAGCGGTCCTCAAGATTGGGAGGAGGTGGTACGTTCAGATACTGCTTGGTCATTTGTCTTCCGGATGGTAGTTTGTCTGTTGTGATGATGATAACCTCTTTGCCCTTGGCTTTGCAAGCGTCCAGTAGTACTCTCAGCGCATCCTTGTCTCCAGCATTAACGGCATAGACCAGAGCGGAGGAACCAGTGTGGTCCTCCAAACTAGGGTCAGCTCCACTGGAGAGCAGAAGCGACAGCACCTCATCACCTGCCCGCTCGATGCAGGCATGCATTAGGGCGGTCTTACCAGACTTGTCTTGAATGTTAGGGTCCGCACCATTTTCAAGAAGATACCTGTTAAGAAGATTGATTCATTAGAGTGAGCTCATAAAGGAATAGACAGAGTATCCATGATAAAGAAAAATGTAAAAAAAAAAATATTGTGAATAAATGGGGTGTGCCATGATATATACTTTTGGTATACATGTTTGTTTCAAGTGATATTTAAAAACCTTTATGCCAATTTTAAAAAAGGATTTAGCTGTTGGCATTAAGCCATTCATGAAAAAAAAGTCTTCTTCACAACTTGAATATATGTGAAGTTTGGGGTTTGGGGTCGCACACGCATGTTTGATATTGTAAAATGTTGTAAGAACCATTTTCTAAAGAGATAGCAGGCTAGTATTCCAGTCTTCAGTGAGACTGGTGAGCATTTTCAACATTTTTTATTATTGTTGAAAACAGTTGTGAAACTAATGCATTTTTTTCCAGTAGTCTCTGATGAATAAGTAGTTCAAATGAACAGCATTTGTTTAAAAATACACACACACACACACACACACACACACACACACACACA
>JAUCNO010000795.1:10722271-10740320 GCA_032353835.1 Enteromius viviparus | reverse complement strand
TACCGCGCCCGGGCACGTTTCGGAGCACTCACACTAGTCAAACGAACCGCGCTTTGGTGGTCAAACGCACTCGGGCACGGTTCAAAGTGCCTAGTGTGAGTACACCCTTATAGGGAGCAGCTGATGACGACAGGTGTCAATAATCAGGTGATTGGGAACGGGTGACAAGTGACTGAGTGCTTTCGGTGAGTGCTGATCCTGGGTCAGGTGAATGTGACGGTGTGACAGGTCTAAAGTAGGTAGTTTAAATAAATGGGTTTGATTATGAGTGGTTCTGTAGGCAAACATCAGTGCCTTTAATTTTATACAAGCAGCTACAGGTATAGCCAGTGCAAATGAGTGAACACAGGTGTGATGTGCATTCTTTTTCGGCTCATTGAAGATTAATCTTGCAGCTGCATTCTGGATAGAGGTTTGATAGAACTGTCTGAAACACCTGCCAAGAGAGCATTGCAATTGTCCAGCCTGGCCAAAACAAGAACTGTTATAAATATAAGCTAGTATAGCAAATAAAAAAAAATTGTTGTACTGTAGATTGAAATGTTGTGATACCAAAATATGTAGCATTTAAAACTATTGCTTTCAGGTTTTAGTGTTTTATTTCTTTTTTTTTTCTTTTTTTTTATTTAGACAAAATAGTGTGACATTTTAATAATGTATTTTTATTGGTTAATGGACATAACATGAAAACTATTTACCAAACCACGTAAAAAATGTTCATTCAATCAGTGTTTGACTACAATATTTTGGTGCTTCCTTTATATCTCAATCTTCCTTGATATGGTGCATGATTTGCAGAGGAAGCAACTAATACAGTTCTGGAGTCATCTGCTAGACTTTATTTTCCCTCACACACACACTTTCTCTCAGAAAATGGACTGGATTTCACATGAAATTAGTCTCTATGATTAAAATTGTGCTACCCGCAGAGATTTATCTCTATAATTTTGAGATTCCTGAAAAGAGCTGGTAGGTCTTTTAGTACCTCCCGGAAGAACAATTCCAGACCTTAATATGCATGTAATCATAGGTCTGGAATATCCAGTGATGTTTTAAATAATCCACTTTTTTTATAATCTGTCACCTGAGTTGAAAGATCTGTCTTGTTCTTTTGAGCTTATGTATGCTGCCTTTCTTTCTGACAAGATGATGCTCGAAAAATCATCAAATTGTCTGTGAGATTTTTTTCTTTTACAGCAAGATTGGTTTCTTGTTGTTGGAAGATTTTTCATCATTCAACCTGGGGTAGACTTTCAAACGCTAAGAAAGAAGTGATGTAATGTGTGATGTCAAAGTACAAATGTCTTCCATTTTGACCTTAAGCTGAGAAAACCATCCCAGACGTCATCAGTTAAACTTGTAGCTACTTGCTTGTCATATCACATGCCAATATAAGGGTTAGGAATCCACTTAACAGACAAATGATTATAAAGTCTGTATGCAATAACCTCTTAGACCTATTTTAAGCTTTTAATTGTGCTTATTACATAAATGTAACCAAATCCATGGATCCTATCCAAGATACAGTAAAATACAAGTAGTTAAGGATTTGTGACAGTTTCTGCTCCCATGAGGGCTTAACTAAATATTTACAGCAAACATACTCTCACCATAGGGTTTAGTTTGTGTTAAATCAGGGCACAGGGCTAGACAGATAAACTACTAAAATCTCTATTTTTGGATTAAAAGATTCAGAGGTTAATTTAATACTTATATTATACTGACAGTTTCTTATAGTTTCGTGCTGGAGTCAAACTTTTAAATATATATTCTGTGCGGACCAAAAGTCTGAGGCAACTAATGAAAATGCATCTATTTGCATTTTATAATTAAATACATGTTTTCCCATTAAAGAATTATGTTTGTTATCAGCAGAGTAATTTGAGTGTAAAATTGAATTAAAAAATGAAAATTTTTCTTAGCATTTGGTTTTTAAAGCGTTTGCTTTAATACAAGCTGTATGAACTGCCCATTATGCAAAATCAGGTTTCCAGCATTGAGATAAGCTTATTTGATTATTTACTTGATTGTAAATGTTAGGCAAGGCAAGGCAAGTTTATTTATATAGCACATTTCATACACAGTGGTAATTCAAGGTGCTTTACATAAAAGTAGTAGAGTAGAGTAGAATAAGCATAAAAGCTTTATTATTATTATCATTTATTATTAGTATTAGTATTTTAGTATTTTCAAAGAGGTTTCAGACCTCAATGCATATTACAGTATATTTTTTGTACCACACTTAGTTCTGGTCCTTAGATGCAGTTGACTAAGCGGTGTTCCAATATTAGTGACTTTTCACTATTATATAGCTCTGTCTATTTTGGTTCATTATAAGCCAGGCACCGCACTAGTGTGGATCCACACAAAATGAAAACATGCATCTCTTCTTATAATCAGTGCATTAGGCATGAGTAATAATTGTTAAAATTTTGGGTTGGATACAACTTCTTAGTAGAATCTTCCACAAATCCTTTCTCGTAATCTAGCAGCTCACTCTTATTGAAACAACATTTACAGCTCATTTCACACTAAATACTCAAGCTGACTTAATGAACTCTAGAATTGCACATCTCTAAGGAAAAACGAGCGTTTGACTGTAGAGAGAGAGGAAGAGGGGGAAGTGGTAGAACAGTAGGATAATGAGGAACAGAGTATGTTCAACTTGAATGCATTAGCATGCCTGATAAGGGTAGGGATGAGCCGAAGTCAGTGTCCTCTTTGACTCTGAGGTCCTGAAGCTCATTTTTGAGGACTTTTAAAACTATAGCTGTTTTTGAGGAAACTTTTGATGCATTGCTTAACTATCAATACCATTTTTACCAATGAAAATTGGTAATAAGGTTATTGGTTCCATCACAAAATACAGATCCAATGAGAATCCATGCTGCTATCATGAGCTCAAGTTTTTAAAGACACGTAGAAGCTAATTCTGTTATCTTTATATTTATCGTTCTTGGTGTGAATAGGGCTTATAACTCTAAACTCTCAGATGACCTCAGAGGTATTATTTGTGTGTGTATTAAGAGTGTGCTAGAATCACAAATCATGTTGTGTGTTTTTGAGGTCTTTCAGTGGCTTCTATGTAACATCTGTATTGCCTGCTCAAAAGGAACACAATTTCCTTTAAACGGCATTGTTGCTGTGGCCTCGTTCCCTGTGAAACCAACCATTTTGAAGCATACTGTATTTCTTTATTTGTTTCTCTGGTCTTTTGTGTGAATGTGAATTTCAGTGAAAGACAACCTGGTTTTGTTGTGACAGTTCTTTTCATTTCTGTCCCACTAGACTCCAGAGATGTCCTACCACTCTCTTGGGATATTCGTTTTTACCCCTGTTTGTTATGCACATCTTTCGGCAGCAGTGCTCATTTCTAGTTCTAGTTTCTAGTTACAACACCAGTGAGTTGTGGGAAATCCGCCATAATAGCTATTTCTCTTTGTTTTCATTTTTTTTTTTTTTATTTTATTCCTGTGTTTATTCCTATTTCTCCTTTTCAAGCCTCACAATTTTTTAAATACTGAATGAAATGCTTTATTCAAATGATACGAATGCTATTAAAGTGTTACTTGAAATTGAAGTGTCTTCAACATTCTGTGATTTACTATACATCGATTACAGATAAATATAGGGTCATAATCAATTCAAACTGGCATTCAACGCAAAATTTCTTTGTGCTGTGTTTTCTGTATATCTGTGAAAAAAAAACAAAAAACCAGAATAGATAGAAAGGACTAGTGAAGTTTCAATCTCAAATCTCTTCTTTTTATGCCGTGCCTGCATTTACCTCATCTGAACCACATTATTAAGATCTTCTGCCAACCTTGAATCCTCCCTGAACCCAGATTTGTTCTTGCAGTGTTCATGGGGTCTCAGCAGTCCTGTTTAGTTTGATTGAATGCTGTGCAGTCATGTCGTCTATTCTGAAGATGATTTGTTTAGATTTAAAATGAGTGTATAAAGCAAGGGTCAGGCTGCCACAGAAACTCATTTGTATTTGTTGTGATGTCATCAATAAGTGCTATGAAGAAGCGACTATGCTAAAATCATAAAGAAGAGGACTCTTTTGGGTCATTTATATCTCTTTTTATCTCACTTTACATAAACACAATAATGTTGAAGTTTCAGCATTTTTTGACAAGTTTAGCAAGGACAAAATATTTGTGTAAATGTTACAAAGTGAACATGGAAATATGGATTTTTTAAAGTAAGTTGCGCTAAACCAACCAATCAGATTGAAACTGGTGGTTTCAGCAACCACTTGCCATTAGTCTGCAGTACATCAGATGGTCTGTGTGTCACGGTCTGCGTGTGGCGAAGCAAGGAAGCAGATACAAAACTTTGTGAAGTTAATCCTTTTAATAATCCAAATGCAATGAAACAGGTAAGCAGGGAATCCACACTGACAGACATAAAACAACATTAATGACCGGACAACATGAACTTAACTGAACGTAACTTAAATAGACAAGGTAATTAACTCTAATGAGGAAGACACCTGATAATCTACAATAGACAGAAGCTAGGTCAAATTGAGAGCACATGGGTAAGTGAAAACGTAGACAAAACACTGTCCGGGGCGGGACACTGTGAATATAATTGTGGGTTGTCTGTGACTTGACAAGACTAAGACTAGACTGAAGGAAAGGTAGCTGACATGTCAGTGAAAAGTCTGTCATTTCTAAAATCATCTAACTAGAGTCAACTAGTTGTTTTAGAATAACAAGACTCTTATTCTTGAGACTCTGCTGTAAGGCATGTTAAACTCACAATAGGAACGCCTTAAATTTCACATTTGTATTTAACATTATATTTAAATTGTTTATTTTACTGCAGCTGAGATTCAACCTGAATTTCCATCTTAAATATGTCAGGGCAGTATTTTGTCTATCCATTTACCATCTCAAAAATGTTAACATTTATTTTTCAGCTCAACATTTTTCCCATCTGCTATGACTTTTTTTTTTAACCTTTTGTCCACAGATACATTTGGCAACGGCTTAAACTGTGAAATTCAATTTTCGCCTTTTTAATAAGATGTGCTCCACATTTTCCATTGTGCTCCCCCCTGCAGTTTTGCACAGAGTCAGACAAGCTTGACATGCTTTTATGTAGGGCAGTGTCTGGACATGGAAAAGCCAAGAGCGTCTTCTTCAGCATGCCACATCCACCCATGATGGAGACCCACTTGGGAAGCTTAGCTTGCCTCCAGCTTTAATTCCTGTCAGGGGTAAAAGGTAGCGAACAGGAGAGAGAAAACACAAAGTAAGAGCTTGAGGGAGGGAGGGAGGAATGGAACAGACTCAAAGAAAGAGTGAGTGCAGAAATACACTGGGTTATCACAGTATGACCGGTTGCTCTTTGGTCAATGAGGCAGCCCTCTACCTACTGACATGCCACAGAAGTCAAGCTGACACAATGTCCATGACAAGAGCTTGAGTTTAAATGGCTCAAACAATGGAGCTTATTCTGATGGTACGTTAGAGAGGTATTAGCGGTGTAACCAAATGTAACAAACACCATTTAATACTCATAGTCTGATGGAATTTAGATGATTAGTTTGAGGTTTCTGTGTTGATCATTCCCATTTTAATGCTATTGTGGCACACAGTGCAGTTTTTTTGCATAATATTAAAATTGACTAGGAGAAAGTTATATGCATGTGATTTTTCTGGAAAATACTTCCATTAGAATCTTAGTCTGACTAATTAAAATAAAATGAGAAAGGAAAGGCTGTATTACATGATTTGAAAAAGTCGGATAAAAAACAAGTATAAATATGGGCTTCTCTCTTCAAAAGAAAACACTTTGTATTCATTGGTTTCTTATGCACGTCTAGTGAATGGGTTCTTCAATGGCTTCTTTATCTTATAGGCATGGAATTGCCTGCCTACTTGTTTGCTTTGACAATAACAATAGCTTATTTTTTGTGCCTGCTGGTGATGATAGCAGCAACAAACCAACTTGTGAATTGATCAAACATCCCAGGGTTGTGATACAAGAGAGAAGCTATTTGATACAGTTGACCAATCAGAATAACATACATAACAAGGGGGTGTAGAGTGGGCTGTGTAAAAACCATGCTGTATTTATATATATATAAAAGAACAAATTTTCTCTGTCTGAGAGCTAGATGAGGCCTGGCGTCATTCAAATGTGTCATCTTCACTCCAAACCTTACATAAGACCATTTTAAGGTTCCTCCATGAGTGGATGTCATTTAACTTTTTTTTTTTTTTTTCCGGAATGAAAAAAAGGATCTGGTTCAGAAAAATAGGTTGAAAGGGATTTTATGTAAATTAGATGATGTATTTTAAATTACCAGGCATTTTCTGCACCTGTTAGCATTTTTTTAAAAAAAAGGTTAATTTGTACATTCTGCAAATGTATAATAATCAGGCATTTGGGTATGAAGTTTGTTTCCACAGACTGGCGCAGACATATTAATTTGTGTGGGCTGTTATTTTCTTCACTTCTTGTGAGTGAGCTTCTGTCTTTTTGATTTCACCTCATTTCAGCCCACAGGATCCTTTGTACTTCTTCTGTCTCATTCCCCTCCCTCCTTTTTGTTCTCCTCTCAGTCTCTGTCTCCTGGTTGGAGAATAAGCTTTTAAGTTCTTTTGTTGTTGGTGTGTTTGTGGATGGTGCTGTGCGGAAACTCGGACAAGAGCAGAACAAACGGCAGTTCCTTCATCTCCCCTGGCTGAACTTCAACCCACTGTACTCTGTAACCACTACACACACAAAAACACACTCACAAGGGTACAGAACCATTTATGTGTCTCACAATGCCTCCCAGAATTGATCAGCAATTATACAATTACACAAACAAACCTCATCAAGATGACAGTGATCAACCGCTCAACACAGACCTGTGAAAATCCAATTATCAATCACTCTCCCTGAGGGGCCTTGTGTCTTCTTTTACTCTCGTTATCGTCTTTGTGGCATAAATTGCTCACTCGCAACACTGGCAAGATTGTTATAATCCTTCCAGCTGCTTCATGCATGTTATATATCATAAATGTTCTCCACTGTGTGGCTTTTGAAATCCTGCAATAAGCATGGACAGTAGATTTCAATAAGTCGTAAATTAAAATCCCATTTCCCCTGAGGAGCTTTTATTGAATAAGTTGCATAGTGGCAACATGGGATCAGCGGCTTTCAATCAATTTTCACCAGGCTTTGTTGTTTGTTGATAAATTCCCTGCTAAATGGCAGATTATGATTGCAAAAACACTAAAATCTGAAAAATGAGCTGATTGAATTTTTAATTTTTCGCCAGTAACCAAATTTGATTTTCAGCCATGACGAGGCATTTTCAAAACTGGGTTCTCTCTGTTTAAGATCTCAATCACTTGTAGTAACCCATAGCCTGTTGCAGTCTTGTATATATCATCGAAATTGAAAAAAATAATAAGTAATAATTGTATTCAAAGTTCTAATTCTGTTTGATTTTAGTTTTATTTCATAAGTGAAAAATGCATTAGTGAGCAGGACTGCTTGTCTTAGGAATCTGTCTCTTTGCAGTGCTCCAGGTGTGGAATGCAAATGTGTATTTACATGTGCTCCTCAATGAAAGGATAGGGTTAAGAGATTTTTTTTTTTTATGATGTCAAGTAGTGTTGAAAGAGATGGGTTTTCAGCAGTCGTTTAAAAGTTGTAAGGCAGTTAGCATTTCGGATAGTGATGGGAAGATCATTCCACCAGCCAGGAATGGTGTAAGAGAAGGTTTACTTTATGTTGTTTGCATACAGGATTTCATCTTCAAATACACCTGTTACACTTTCCTAGAAAAGTACAGTTTGCTTGTCCATTTGGCACTGCATCATCACTGCATTGAATTGCATGCAGATGAAAATTAATTAAAATGTATTTAGAAAATAAATATACACGTTTATTTATATATATATATATATATGTACTGTATATGGTGTGATTATAATTGTGGGTACATTTTGTGTCCGAAGTCAGTTACCATCAAAATTTGTTACCAAGGTAGAGTAAAAATGCTAACAACAGACAAAAACAGACAAAAAACAAAGAAAGTTTGTTGGGCGCTGAAGTGCCATCCCCAGAACTGGGCTGGCACTTCCAGCTGACTGTGACATAGCCCCCCCCCAAAGGGGCGGCTTCCAGACGCCCGGACTTAGAAGTCGAAGGGACGGCCCACCAGGGCGGGGCAGACGGCGGAGAAGTCCACTTGAGAAGTGGCTACCAGGGCGAAGCAGGCGGCGGAGACCTCCTCCTGGGCGGAGCAGACAGCGGTGTAACCCAACGGGGCGGAACAGGCAGCGGAGACCTCTTTCTGGGCGGAGCAGGCGGTGGAGTAACCCAACAGGGCGGAACAGGCGGCGGAGACCTCCCTCTGGGCGGTGCTGACAACGGGAATGCCTTCCAGGGCAGATCAGGTGGCGGGAATGCCCATCTGGGTGAGACCGACAGCGAGGCCATCTTCCAGGGCGGAGCAGAAGACAGCAGAGCTTCTCTGGTTCCGCCAGACAACGACAGAGCCCTCTTGGGGCCACCAGGATAACTTTGCGCCCTTGAAAGCTCTACTGACCGTGAACGCGCCCTCCAAGGCCAGACAGGGAATGGATACGCCCTTTGAGAACAGACAGGAAGTGAATGTGCCCTTCGAGACCAAACAATGAGGGCTCTGAGGATTCTATGGCCAAAACCGACATCTCCAGAGGTAGTGCAGCCTCTGGTGGACCCGATGGAGTCTTTGTGTAATATACCGGTTCTGGGGGTTCAGGCCATGAGGCCTCAAAGGTCTCGTGGAGCTCGGGTGAGTTCAGTGACACTGGGTCATGACCTGAGTCTGGCGGATCTGGCCACCTAGGTTTTGGATCACCGAAGGGGTCTGGGTCCGGCCACTCTGAGTCAGGGTCACCGGCCTTAGTTAATTTGTCAGACTGTGGAACCAGGACTGACTGAACTTGACACAACCCCTCATGTCGTGCTACGGGGCTCATGCTCGTTTCTGACCGGTTTGACTCACTGAGGGCCTTCTGCAGCTTCGCAGGCTGTGTAACTGGAATCGACTAGGTAGAACACGGCCCTCCATACCGTGCAACAGAGATCGTGAGGGCCTTCAACAGCACATCAGGCTGCGTTACCAGAACAGACTGGGCTGCAACCGACCTCTCGGGCCGTGGTGCAGAACTGACGCCCTCTGCGAGAAGAGCAGGCACCGCTAAGATGATGACAACCCTCCTAGCTGTGGCCCTGTGCCCCACTGATCATCATTCAGCCCCTTTCATTGTGTGACGACATGCACGCCCTCTATGGGCAAATCGGGGATCGCAGAAAGGACAGACAGCTCACCTAGCTGCGGCCCTGTACTCAACTGAACATCACTCAGCCCCTCTCGCTGAGCGATGGTGCCAGCATCTTCTGCGGACGTCTCATGAACCTCCGGTGTAGTTGACAGCTTCCCTAGCTGTCGTGTGGTAACCGACTGAGCATCACTCAGCCCCTCTCGCTGAAGGATGGAGACAGCGCCCTCTATGGGTGTCTTGTAAACCACCAGAGTGGCAGACAGCTCCCCTAGCTGTCGTTCGGTGACTTATTGAACCTCACTCAGCCACTCACGCTGAATCTTTCTTGTCTCGTTCCTTGATGCGATCGTTGGGGGGGAAACAGGCAAAGCAGGAGCCTCGCACGGTGGTCCGGCGGAGCGTAGCGAATGCGGGGACGGCCCCCACGTGATTGCCATGCGAGTGCCGAGCCACAGACTAGACTTGGTGCTCGCGCTGTGGCGATTGCTCTGAATAAAATCGCGAATGTTAATGTCCTCCTCCACATCGCCCACAGTGAACGGGGAACCACAGTATAATAAAAAAAGGCAATCAGCTGGGCCAATGTCCAGTGAGGATTGACATCGGGCAGATTGTAAAGCAAATTGAGATCCAGGCCAGATAGAAAATAGTCTTTAACGATGTCCTCTGCCGCTTTAACGCGGTGGCTGATGGAAATGAAATCTTCCGGTGAGTAATCCTGCCAGCGAGGCAAAGAAAAGTCTCTGTACTCACCTGAATGTCCACCGCTGCTAAATCCTTTGTGATGGTCCATTCTGTAACGTTAGAGGAGTGAGGCGAGAGGCGTGCGGATTTAAATGCAAGCTGTTTATTGAAAAAAACTCAAAGTACAAACAGGCAAGGTTGATGGCAGACGGCAGAACAACGGTGTCAGAGACAAAACATTAGAGTGGTCTAAATTAAGACGAGAGTCGATAACAGGAAATCCAAGAAACAAGGCAGGAGAATACAAAAACGAACAATGAACAAGAACCAGGTTTACAGTGCAATGGACTGTGAGAAACAGACAAAGACTTCCGGAATAAATACACACAAAACTGGGTCAATGGGTGGAGCTAGACAATGAATTGCTGTGGTGACAGATGAGTAAGGCGGAGACATGAATGAACACATTTGACAACACAGAGACATGAAAGAAAACAGAATGAGTTTGTGAACGTCCAGGCATTAAAACAGACAAAAAACACAGAAAGTTTGTTGGGCGCTGAAGTGCCATCCCCAGAACTGGGCTGGCACTTTCAGCTGACTGTGACATAGATTAAGGTCACAGAAAATGGGGAAAAAAATGTAATTAAATGCTGTAAACCAACCTTTAGCGAAAATTAATTCATATTCATATTCAGTGTTCCTTAAAATTTTTACAAATACAGTCAGGACACACACACATACATATTTAGTACAATTTTTATGCTCTTTCAGTCACATAAGTTGTGTATCTACATTCCATTTCACGACACACAACCAAACAGCTCAGATCACGGCGTCCTCCATTCATTGCCTAATGAAGTTCACAAATGCTGTGAATAAAGATATTGCTGTCAGCCAGAGTTCTCACTGCTGGAACAAATGCAACCAGGAAAATGGCCTGAGGGGGAAATTGCTTTTTTTGGAACCACAATGCTGGCTAATTTCTAGAACTAGATATTTTCTGTGACTTAATCTAGAATTAGAACTATGAGGTTGTTAACGAAACTATAATCTAATACAATGAAGAACTCACTATAGTATTATTGTATGTTTATTGTAAAGTGTTACAAAGGAAAGTCTGAAGTTAGAGCACTGCAGATGTCTTTGTCTGTTTATTTTTAAAATTTTATGTGGTTTGGTACATTTAAAACGCATTAATTACTGTGCCTTTGTGCCTCTTTGTTTAGTTGTAAGTGTAACTTTGCACTTTTAATGGTGGTTTCTGCAGAGTAAAAAAAAAAAAGATTTTAAAAGTAACTGGCATGTGCACAAATAATGTAAATGTACAATAAATGTAGTTTTGTTGAATGCTGATACATCTTTAACATTTTAAATGTTTCAATATTGGATTAAGTTGTGCAGGTTCCTAACAAATATATTGATTGACTAAATTAAGATGACATTTTATGAAAATTATCCAGTATTGACTTAATCTGCAGGATATTGCCATGAGAAAATGTTGAAAATGTTTGCAACATCTGACAGCTCAGATATGCTGGAATGTGTTTGTGTCTCTTGAGCCTTCACCCATAGTCATTTGGCACCCCCCTTCCCCCGTTCACGTCACAGGTACTCTAGGGATGTTTGAATGGAAAGGTTGGATGAGTCTCGTGCTGAGCATTCATTAGTAGGATTAAATCAAGAGACAGGGCGGCTATGAACTCTACCCACATTTCTGCTGCTCTGATAGGTGCTCTATCACAGTTGTCTTATTATTTTCTTTGATAAATGATTTGAAAATCTCATGCGGAGCTCAAAATATTGTATGTTATTAGGAAAATAGGCTGAATAAAAAACGTTTTCCTTTCATCCCCTCTGCATAATGTGTATGCTAATGTTAACGTGAGGTTGTCTGAAGGTGGTTGAAGGCCGGGAACAGCTCTCACTCTCTGCCTGCTGTAGTTGATTGGGCTGTTGATTTTAGTGCTCTTGCCAGTTTATCAATAGACCCTCTATGTGTGTGCCTCACCATTTTTCTTTTATTTCCCATTAGGCAGTAAACAAGCCATGGTAATCAATCAATAGGAATTGACCTTTTTCATTTCCAGCACGTCACATAGTACACAGGACACTTTAAATATGGAGGAAATACTGATACCCCATTCGCATGACACAAATAACATACAGTAGTGATGCTTAGAGGAATGCCAATGCTTTCTTCCCACAGATGAAGGTGGATGAATGGAAGGATGGGTACGTGGGAGGATTTCAGCAAAATGAAAGCGATGGATAGTTTCTTTTCTTCCCCACAAACACACAACAATGACAAACGGGACTTACGATGGATAACCTATCACGTAGAGCAGAAAGCGTTTTATCTAAATTCAATTGTTCTCAGAAAACAAATTGGACATGTCAATACTTTTATAGTGACTTTAAAATGTTTCATCCATTATTTCAGCGACATTGCATAAGTGTCTGCTGTAAAGCTACAGCCAGCAAAAGAACCCTTATGTTTTAGTCATCCAATTTTATGTGCAGTAAAAATACTTATATATACCTATAAATATTTTATATATTTTAAATTACATGAGCAACAAACTAAATTATGAAGAGTGTTTGTGGCTATATATATATATATATATATATATAAGCTATATATATATATACGATTGTTTGTTTTGCTGAGTTTTGTAGTATTGTTCTAAATGGTAAAGCACAAAACATTAAGCTACTTTACAATATATAAATAAAAACTAGTTGTTTACAAGTGTAACGGAGCGGACAGACAACTGGAGCTGGTGGTAAGTATTTACAGTGTTTATTTACAGGATACGTAAATAATCCAATGGTAAAAGGTGAGTAACATAAATGCAGACAATCGCTGAGTAACTGGAACTGAAAATAACAAAGTCTTTTGCAGGATCTCATCGAAGGCGAGCTGTGCAGGACCAAACACTATTCATCTGAAGAAGTCCAAGAGATTTCTCAAAACCTGTCGGCGAGTTAAAATCAGGGCCAAAATGTGCAGTCTGAACTCGGCTTTACTAGGTCTAGTAACATTCTTGCATACATACTTGCATTTTCAACAAAATCTTTTTATTACCTAATATCTAATTATGTACCTAATTTACCTAAATAGCCAATTACCTAACATTACTTTGCTGACATATTTTAAGTCTGCACAGTATAATAGCAATGTTTAATGTTTAATAGACAGGTTTGTCAGTGGAGTAAGCGACAGTTCTGTCAAATGCCAAAGGTTCTCTGATGCTTTCCCCAGACTAATTGGCTATCCTTGTTGATGAGTTCAGCTTCTGTTAGTACTCAGCAGATTGTTCAAATTGTCCCAATTCCTATTTCTTATGCACATATACACTTGATTTTCACACTACAGGCAAAGCCTGCAGCTGCACTCCAGTCCTGAGTAATCCTATACATTTTCATAGCCCCAAAGATCATCAAAAATCAACTCCCACTCTCTTGCTCTCACTTTAATGCATGTTCATGTGTTGTTTTTATGAAGGCATTCGCCATTATGATTCAGCTGCCAAGTGTTAAGTCATTCTCTATTATCATATAAATAAGATCTTGCTATGTAAGAACAGAGATACACACATACACAGTGAGCAATAAAATCTCAGATAAATGCAGCTAAATTCTGTATAAATGAAAGGGAATGTCTGGGATTGCAGCAGTGGCAGATGTGATTGTCCATTTCCCTTTGATATTATTGGAACATTTATAAAACCTGTGCTTTTTGAAAAACGTGTTATCGTGTTTGATTTTATTGGTCAATTAGATTGTCAACTCAAAGTGTAGAAACATCTTAAATGTAGTCCAGAGAAGTGGGAAATTTCAGCAAAATTCATAGTAAAATTTGTCTGAATATGCAAGTCAACATGGTGCATAGTTATGGCTTTATTTTTTTATGACAGCTAACATAGCATTGCTAAAACTGGGCAGCAGATTCAGTTCCTAAATTTTTTATTTTTTTTTCTCCTGTGCTTATACATGAAGAATATGCTGTATTTTACTTGACCCAAAAAACTATTTACTACTACACAAATGGCAGTGGAGTGACACTGTGCTTCCTACAAGCACCATACATTACATTTACTGCAAAAGTAAATGAATAAATAAATGATTAATCAGTAATCCTGCATTAAATTTCCTCTTACCTAGAACATCTGGCACATTGCTTTTTCAGTTTCATGCTTTCTGATTCCAGAAATCTCAGAACAATGTCTTAAAATAAAGTTTAAAAAAAAGAAAAAAAAGAAATTGTGAACATTACAAAAGAAAACATTACAAAGTTTGTGAGGACTTGGAGGGAAAATTATAACTGAGAAACAACAGAGTCAAAGACCTCTTTTATATGTGTCCATAATAAATCTTTCATTTAACAGAGCCTTGTTAAAACACATTTCAAACACATTCCTTGTTATCTCAAGGCTTAAGGCAATCCTTCTCAGTGAGACTATAAATTTAAACTAATAGATCTTACAAACTCTCCTCTAGTACAATTTATACGTTTCATCCACCTCGATGAATATAATGTTACAAATGCTACCAAAATACATTAAATCTGAGGTCAAATGAGGCATGCTGATGGTAATCAAGATAACACATATTTATGTTTATACAATGATAAGCTCAGCTGTGGATGTTTTTTCTCTATAGGGATAAATGTTATATCACACAGAAATAGTGGTTTCAACAGCCAGTCAAGGCATAAGTCTGCATGTCCGGTAGGTCTCCTTATAAATGAATGACATATTTGTACTACACAAACTAGAACAAGTTTTCAGTGTCTGCTTTCTCAATATAAGAGGACATGAACACAGACACTTCATTTCCAGAGCTATTCTGAAATCTCTTTTCCAGCATTTCATTATTACATTCATAAAAAGCTACTATCAAATACTCACAAATGTATATACTCACATATATATATATATATGTTTTTCCTTAAAAAATACATATTTTCCTTTCAAAATTATTTTTAAGGAATATTATATAAACAAGATATTCGTCATCCATTTTTCCACAGATATGTTGTGTTCACAGTTTTCAAAATGTTTTGTTGTGAATTACTTGTTATATTTTTATTTGATTATACATTTTAAAAGCCTAATTGTTAAATTAAATTGTTAATATTATTGTATTGTATAATTATATTGTTATTATTAATTTTATTTATTTACATTTCTTCATTAGACACAATTCGTGATGTTAAATTAGTTTTAAATCAAAATAATAATATAAAACAAAATAATAATAAAAAATGGAATGGAATTTCATTAAATTAAAAGATAAAGAGTTTAATTGTGAACAAACAAGATATGCAGTGAGTTACATATTAAAATACATATTATCATGTTTCTCTAAATGTATCCAAATGGAAAGCCAATGAAAATCGACTGGAATAGACATTATTTGGGATTTTCAGGAGCTGGACAAAAGAGGTTGGATGCAAAAATAAGTACAAATTCACTCTTCACTCTGTATAATTAATCTCTGTGCTGTCATTGTTGTGGTGCCAGGATTTTAATTTTCTTTCGGCAAAAAAAATAAATACTTAGAAAACAAAACTGAACTGAGCTAAAGCTGTTTATCTGAGTCATAAAGCCCTGTTTTTAACAAGTTTAACAAGTTTGTGTTCATTCTGATGGACTCTCCTCAAACACACACACACACACACAAATTCACTCACAAAAAGCATTCACAAGATGTACACAAGCTGACAGTACAGCCTCTTATCCGAGACAGCAGCTTAAATTGAGTGTGTTCTCTCATGTTCTCAGAGATTCAGATGTGTTTGTCATGCATAATTGCTGCAAAAGAGGTAAACAAGGTCAGTTTCTCTCAAAACACAGGGACAGATGTTTCTGTGATTATGAGTGTGTGACAGTTGAGAATGTTAGATGGATTATGTGTGTGTGTTAGAGAAGGTATGTGTGGATGTGTACGTCTGCTTGTGTATGGCTTCTTTCAATTCCACTCATTGTAACACTATGTTCTATATTCATATAAACCCCCTACGGCCCATCTGTGAGATACTTGCAGCTGTGTATCTACAGACTGTAGCAAGCATTGTTATCGCTTCTTAAATCAGATAAGACAATAGGAATATTATGACAACTTGCTTGCAAAACTCTGAGGCAGGAATGTATCTTATCCCAGTGGTTATAATTAGCACAGTTTCTTTTTAACATAATAGATAATGATATTAAATGTTGGTCCAAGTATATGAGAAGGATGTTCATTTTATCCCATCAATTCTTGCAGCGTCTCTCCAACTCAACTTTATTCAAGATTTTATTATGAATGTGTAGCAAATTAGGTCAAACAAAGAATCAAATCATAATCATTTAAGATTCTACAAGGAATTTGCACAGAATATCGGGTTTCCCGAGGTTGCTGATTGCCTGGAAGTGAGTCGTTGATTTGGCCTCACCGGGCTCCCGATCCACCATGGCTCCCGAGGACTCTTGATCCACCCTGATGCGGTATGTTACTCTTGGAAGCAATCTCTTGGACTTCTTCAGATGAAATGTCATAGTAATACAGTAGGACACAAAAGCATAAAAGTGATGACAGTTAAAATGAAAAGAACAACTTTCATTCAGATTCAACTGTTCTTGTTCCGTAAAGATTCTTTAGGGGCTTGATGATTTCAGCTGAAGAAATGATATTTAGTTGCAGAGTTACTTGTCAACCGAATAAAATTCAAATTATATAATTCATTGTAATCAGGTCTATTATGTCTGTTTATAAATGATCAAACTCTTAAAAGCTATAACCACAAATGAGTAAATATTATAACACATTAAATCAGTTCTTATGAATATTCATGACATGATACAATATATTCTAAAGTTATTTATAATGCATTATGCAGTCATTATAATGCTTTAAGAATGCCCGTGTAATGTATTATAAATACAGGCTTCATAGAAAGTGTTACCAAAAAGTTTATAACATACTTTGGTTAAAATTTGTCAGTGGTAGTGTAAAAAAAAACACATTTTTTTTTACCCTGTCAAAATTAGTTCTGTTTTCATCAAGCCTAGTCTACTGTATATTGCTTTAAATGCTAATGAGCTCTGCTGACCCCGCCCCTGTCTTCCATGGAGTGCTGAACAGATTGTAAACTTTAGCCACAACACTTGCTAACTCGCACATTATTAGGAAAGGCAAAGGTTTTGCAAAGACTAATTAAAAACCTTTATACTCACTTCTTTTGTAAAGATAAAGCTGGAACATGTTGTGCACGAACAAAAATGCATCCATAGTCGTAGGCTAGAATCTGTGATTACTAAGTACAAGATTCACTCTGGTCAACTGACAGCTACACATTCACCTCAAAACATTAGATTTATCGACACTGGAGCCTGCGCCGGAGTCAGAGTATGTGAGCGGAGCGGACATGGTGTAAACATGGAGCGAGGAGCGGGAAATGGGAGCTGGAGCGGAGTGATCATGAAATGCTCTGAGCGCGGAGCGGAAATTCTTGCCGCTCTACTCCGCTCACATACTCTGGCCGGAGTACAACCCATGCATGGAATTTAATTCTGCAAGGAACTGCACTACCAGATTTTCAAACATAGATGGTGACAAAGAGGCAAAACGTACGGACTGCAGATTTAAGGTTTATGTTTTGCAAAAAACATGGTTTCGAGAGAATCGTGTACGCCGTAATTACTCACGGCTGGTTGCCGATTCCCTAATCAAGTACACCCAATCACATCCACCTTCCTTCCCTATAAAATATCCCAGCTTTGATGTTTCCACATCTCGCTTTGATCGCACCCTCCTCCTCCCCTTCTCCACCTCCACCTTCCACCCTCACGCACACCCTCGTTCTTTTCCCTAGGGTTCGGAGTTCGCCGTTTTCCCGGCTCGCCCCCCAGACAGCTCGCCAAATTTGCGCTATACACATACTCTATTTATTACCAGGAAACGAGAACTCTTGAAAATAAATAAATGTTTTGACAAAAACATAATTTCGAGTGAATAGCTGTACGATTGCCCGCAGCTGTTAGCTATCAGCTAATCAATCCCCTCGTTACGATCGCCCAATCAAACCAGTTCAA
>JAUCNO010000795.1:10676025-10704375 GCA_032353835.1 Enteromius viviparus | reverse complement strand
AAAAAATAATATTAGCTTATAATAATATTAATAAATAATATTAATATTAGCTTCAAATAATTAGCTTCAATTCACTGCTTCAACAGCATGTACTGTAACTAGATTAATAGGATTATTACTCGTTCTAAAAACTATTTTAATACTGCTTATATTCTAAATGCTATATCAACCTCTTCCACTTGATCAATAAAAAGACAGACACACAAGCGCACTTTTAAATCTTTTAAAAACTCAATTTGTGAAATGTTATCTTAAACTGATCAAAGTGTGTAAAAGTGGGAACATTTACATTAAACATTTCCACTGAACATTAAGTTAAGGTTATATGCATTCTTGTTTTGTCAAAATTGTTGTAGAAACTATGCAGTAGCCTATTTTATGTAATAAAAAAATAACTTCAAAATTATGGCCAATTCCAACCTTTTCAAATGAATAGTCAATAAACGACGCACATTACATTACTTATTTTTTATTATACTTAAATAATTAAATAATTTAAATGTAAACTGAAGCATTAACTAGCAGCTATGTTTTCCCACGCTAGCTGTTTATGTTTCGAAGTCTGGTTAGAACCCTGCGTGCCCCCCAAAAAATGCTTTAGTGAAGACAGCAGCCAATCATGCGCCCAAAGGAGGCTAGAAGAGACAGGGAGGATGGAAGTAGGGGAAGGGCAAGAATACCTCAGCAAGGTGGATAGAAAAGAGGAACCTTGTGCAGGCTTACCTTTAGAGGAGGTAATAGAAAGAAAAGGCATCTGCGGAGGCGGGGTGAAAATGAAAGATAGGTGAGGAGATGCCTGCATTAGCGAGGGTTATCCTCTGGGTAGGCAAAAGGATAAGGTAAAAGACCTCAGCTGAGGTAGATGGTGGGGGGGAAACAGAAAGCATCTACCAAGGAGTAAGGAAAGAACCTGGTGCAGACTGCCTTAGAGGCTGACAGAGCCTCAGCTGAGGTGTGGTTGGGGAGGAGAGAGAAAGAAAGAAAGCCCCAGCAGAGGTGGATAGGAGGACCTCTGTGTGGGCTGGCCTCTGTGGAGATGTGATAGGACAGAAGAGAAAACCTCTGCGAAGGTAAGGGGATAGGAGCCTCTGCGGAGGCGGCAAGCAGGAAGCCCCAACAGAGATGGATAGGAGGAGTTCTGTGCAGGTGGGCCTTAGAGGTGGCGGATATGATAGTGTAAAGACCTATGTGAAGGTGGGGCTGGTCTCTGCAGTGACGGCTGCTTCAGTGGTATGGTGATGGGAAACCACTGAGGTTGGGGAGGGATAAAGCGGCCTGCTGGCTGATAGGGAAGAGGAGAGCGAGGTGATGAGGCTGACTGTTCGAAGGAGACCCTGGTGGGAGAGGCAGCTTGAAAGATTGGTAGTGCAGTGGATAGTGAGATAGGCAGGAGAGGAAAGAGGGTAAAAAAGTCTCAGCAGAGGTGGATAGGGAGATCCTCTGCGCAGGCTAGCCTTAGGAGGTAGGAAAAGGGTTGGAAACAGGGAAGATGGGTTTGGGTGGGGCCTATTTTTAATTTTTTTTTTTTAACACTTGTGGCTGATGAGGGTTTGCACAAATGTAGTTCCTGTAGGCTTCTGAGGCCCAGCGGCCTAGGGTCTGGATTTGGTCAGGAGGCAGGCCTTGGAGGTGGCTGCACCAATCCTGAAAGAGTAAGAAGAGAATCTTTCCGGGTTAATACCTGAAAGAAGGACAGCTTTTCAATGCTTTTGAAACCAAAACCTGGAAGCTGGGCGGTTCATTTCGTCAATGAAAAGGCACCCGCTTCGGATGTTATCACTCCGTTGAATGGGCCGTTATCAGCCGTTATCAGCCCATTCATATGGGTCAGTAGGGGCCTGCTGCACCTACTGGTAGGCTGTAGAAGGCTGTTATCATCCATAGGACTACCTACTAGTAGGCTTTCATTTTAAGTTTTACCTGTAGGTGCAGCAGGCCCCTACTGACCCATATGAATGGGCTGATAAAGGCCAATTCAAATCGCATGAAATCGCGCGATAACATCCGAATCGGCTGGAAAAGGGGATCGGATGGGAAGGAGGTGAAAGATTTGCTGTATGAAAGGAAGGCTGGTAATGTCTGGAATGGCTGGGTCGAATATATGAATGTAATGACCTTGCTTGAGTTGGTCAGTTTACTTTGCTTAATAAAAAAGATAGCTGTGCTGTTATTTAGGATGGAAAGGTCAGCTATTGAGGGATGGGAAAGGGGATTGTAGGGAGAGTTGACCGTAAACTCAGAGCATCTCAGGAACCCAGAGAAAGCCAGGGTGAACATGGCGTCCAGGGTTCTGGCTATGAGGGGGTTGACATAACCGCTGCGGAGGGTGTAATACGGTGGAACAGGACTTCTAAGCTGGTGGGGAGTCTAGGGTCGGGGCGGGGTGGTTTTGCCTTTGGGTACCCTCTAGCAAGAGGGAGGTTTGGACATTGGAGATGGTGGGCAAGGTGGAGCCAAACAGCGGTTTGTGGAAAAAATAATAATAAATTGGACTCCGCTTATGTATCCTTTAATGGAGCTAGCTGGAGGGATTTATGGGCGTTAAGATGATAGATGGAAGAGGTTATTGAGAGGGGAAAAATCTGGGAATTGCAATTAAAACATAAGTGGAAGGTTTTGAGCAAAGCTGTGATATAGGATTGAAGGGATCTAAGGGCAATGGCTTGCAGTATTGATGACAATGATGGTCCATAAAGGGGTCTGAGGGGATGGTTCGAGAGAATATAAGCTGTGAATAGGGAGGTGTTGGGGCCGGCTGGAGGTCTGCATCTGGGGCCAGCATCTTGAATTTCTGAAAAGAAAACGAGAGAGGGAGTCAGCGATGGCATTTTCTTTTAGGAATGTGTTTAGCAGTTAGTATAAACTGGTCGGTTGCTGAGATCTGGACCAGCCTTATTCTGATGAAGGGCATAAAGGTTTAAGTATAACTAGTATAAGTAGGCCTTATAATAATCTCAATAGAGCAGGCCGGATAGACATCCCAGTCGCTATTTCGTAATCATACCATTTCTGCCAACAGAACTGTTAGATCAATTTAGCCTATGAAAACATAATATTAAGAATTTGGGGCGTTTAGAGTTTAAAAAAAAAGTATATAAATAAAGTAAATAAACTTGGTTTTAAATTCTGTTGATTTGAAGTTCCGCAGAATCAGGATCGGTGATGGGCAATGAAGTTTGGGGCAGATCAAATAATGGGAGGGGAGGCTGCAACCTCGGGGGTGGAATCCATGCATCAGGCCTAATAATAGATGATAGGAGGAAAAAAAAGGGACGGGAAAATAATGACAATTCAGTGGACAGATACGGTACGGATTACTTATGATGTCATCGGCGACTAATAGCGTGTATGAGCTTATTCTGCGTCTGGGCGGAGGAAATGAATGGGGAAGCCGGCTAGAGGTGAATCGCATGGGTTCTTTCATGGAAGTTTGCTCTGAGGGGAGAACAATGGAAAGAGAAATTGAACAAAAGCAGGCTGAGGAATCGGGTCCTCGCTGAGTTAGGCAGACGAGTCAAATTTAGACATTGAGTTTGTAGGATGTATCTTCAATTGTGCAATTCCAAATAATGCAAAAAAACGAGATACGAAAGGGATGGAAACTAGACTCTTTATAGTGGCAAGGTAAGTATTGTATTGGCTTACGATAAAAGAGGGATTGATTAGTAAATGGTGCCAGCTGTGTCTAATAATTGTCAGCCCTTCCTCCCGAAATTGCTTTGAAAACTTCATTTAATTACAGGATAAAAGTTGGAATAGGTGGACAATATCACCTTCTCAAGTATTTATTATTCGCCAAATGTCATTTTAAAGTTCCTTGTCTTGTTTGTATTGTACTAGTGGTATTTTTGTTTACATAAGTTTCCCTTACAACTATCTCTATTAAAGAATGCGCAGATCCAAACCAGTTTGTATATTTTGCTTAAAAAGGAACGCATACATTACACTATAGGCTTAGTAACTGCTAGTAAGTTTGTTTGTACTTTATTTTGTTGCTCCATTTGTTGTTGTTTTTGGACTAAGGCAGGGTTTGCAATAAAGCTCCTATCAAAATAGTGTATAGTCACAAAACATTTTCTTTATTGATTAAGTAAGCATAGTGAAAATTAGTATTCATAATGTTCTCTCAAAATCTTCAAACAAATGCAAATGTCAGTATAATCATGTGAAATGACTGAAGTCTTACTGGTAAAACATGAGCTCATTGATGTGCTTTTAAACGTTATTCCAATTCTTCAATTATTATTATATTAAAATGTTAAATATTTTAAAACCTCTGGGATTATTATGAATAGGATGGTGTAAAATCTATTTTATTTCATGTATGCTATGCAAATTTGCTGCATTGTCCAACAGAAAGCTGCTTGGTTTGAAAGTGATCTCTGTTCGAGCTGTGTTTCATCCATAGCTACACAACTGAGAATAGACAACTGAGAGCAGATAGCTAACCACAGAAATATCTAGCTAGGGCAAGTAACTTAAGCACAGCTAATACAACTAGCCTCTGAACTTTTGCAGCTTGAATTAAAATTTAAACTGGTATAAAGAACATTGAACTTGACCAAAGTAAGACAAGAATCTTGACTGTGTCTTCTAAGAGTCATCCAGGCAGTAGTTCCAACTCCAGATAAGAATTACCTCTTCCCACATTATCACTGTTTTTCTTAACCCTAACCTAATGTTTAAATATCAAATGGGGCTCTCAGATGTATTTAAATGATGTCTCCCAGTATGTGGCATTTAAACATTTAGAAAATGAAAATGACAACTCATAAGGGTCACTTCTGATGCCGTGACGATAGGACGTGGTCTCCTGACAAATAGTTTTGCAAGAAAGAGCTTTTTTAAGCAGGGGTTCGGATTAATGTAGTTCTATTTTTTTTTTAAATGTTGTCTTCAATCTATTTACCCTGCTAAAGGATGCTTCTCTATAGCTTTTAAATAATGGGGTTGTGGAATGAGAGAAATGACATGAATTTAAAATATAGTTGTTATGCTTTCAAAAAGGTCAGCTTGTTATATGTTTGAGTTACGGTCAGAGACAGCTGGGTTGAATAATTAAAAAAGTGGGGTGGGGGGCTGTCAAGAGGATTCAAATGTTATGATTCATTATAACCAAATGTGTCCCTCAAAACTGATGATTTCTTATCTGTGTGAACTGTGCAACTACAGTATGAGGAATAGTAAAATGAGTTAGCAAAATTTATGAGAAAGAATAATAGAATAGTAAGAAAATCACAATAGAAATTAATGGTGGCCAACAGTAAAAACACACACAAAGCCACTTAAGATACTAGCAGAAGGTCATTCTCTCTCCCTTAAGGTTTGAAGCTCACATATCCTGTAACATATAAACATATCCTGATTCGGCCTGTGGGGACACGATTGGTTGTTATTTACAGTGGCTTCCAGTGTGGCTCTGTTTCCCTGTTCCCTCTGGCCTTCTGTGAATGCCAACCATGGACAACCACAACACTGGGAAGCTCCAGTGCAGAGCTCAAGGGAGCGTCGCAGATAATTACAAACCTCTCACTGATGTCCTGCACTGACAGGCAGACAAGAACAGCAGAACCAAAGAGGCGAAACCATCGAGCTGAGAAACCCATGTGAGTAGCCGGAATGATGTAGAACAGAATCAGCCAGACATGAGCTTATTTCAACCTGTTCAGCCTTTCCCGCGGATCACATTTAATTTTTAAAGAAGTGTTTAACTTTTTTAACAGAGATACTTAAAGCAAGGTCAAATTCACCTCTTTATTTGAAGCATTTCTATTTCAGGTCCAATATAAAAGCTTACATGGATATTTTACAAAGGCTAATTGTTGTTCCAAATTTAGTTTTTTACAAATAAGTTTAAATTGACTTCACCTTTAATGGGCATTTTTATCTTCATAAAGCCGTTTTTTCTAAAAGTATGCATTATTTTTAAATTAAATTAAATTGTTCCAAGCAAATGAAATCGATATCTATAAAACTTATCTTTGCAAAGCAGAGAAAACACAGAAGGACATTTACATTTATTGTTTAGTGCAGAACATGAATGCTTTTATCCTACAGTTACAAATGCAAAGATAATAATTTGATAAATTAAACGAAACGTTGAATATTGTTATTTTAAATTATTTTAATAATGAAAAGAAACTTTAAAAGTAAATGTTAAATTTAAACCGCCAGTAGGAGGTAGCATATCACTTTTAACCAATGAGTCATTGTTATTTGATTTAATCTTTTAAACATTCGATTGATTCATGAACGAAACGTCGTCATGTTTCTCAGAGACGCAAAACACTGTTGTGCCTGTTTTTGGAATTATTTTTATTTACTAAAATATTTTAACAGACAATTATGCAATGAATGCGCACAAGTTAAGACTTCACCTAGGGTTGTTTAGGATGGTTGTGCAAAATACTCGATGATGTCAAATCGCACATCATTAAAACAACAAGTACTATATTATCCCACATTGTAAAAAGAAATCCATAAAATTTACGGCAAAAAACTGGCAGCTGTGGTTGCCTGAATGTGACTGTAAAAAATACGGTAACACCGTTTTAGGTTTTACCGTTTTAAGTTATATTTACAGTTAAATACTATATTTCATTAACTTATACAATACTAATATACCAAGCTATTAAAACACATCCATGGTGAGACTCATAACACTGAAATATGCAATAAACATTTATTTGACAACATTACATGTAACATACAGTACAACCATAATAACCACACTGAGTAGAAAAAACTAAGAAACAGACTTATTTCAAAGAAAAAAGATCAAATTCAAACTAAATTAGAAATGCAATGCAGGGAATTCTGGGAATGCTGTTTTATTTTTTTTTCTTGGAAATTTTACTGGAATTTCCCGTTAACTATTTAACAGTTTTTTCCCGTAGCATTTTCACAGTTTTTTTACTGTTAAAATCACAGCCAGGTTTTATGATATATATCGCACACCCCTATTGCTAATTAATCCATCAGTGAATGTCACCTTTTATGTGCCAAGCTCTCTTGCCTGTATGTGTGCGTGTGAGATGCTGAATTGCAGAGAAGGGGAGAGCATGTGATTTGAGAGCGAATCAATAAAAGGATTCCTTCCTTCACTTTTCACTTTGCTGCGTCTCTCTTTACTGCAGCAGTTGTAGCTTCATTCCCAGCCAATCCTGAGAAACAGAGGGGGAAATCACTGCTCGTCTTTTTCTGCTCCACTCTCTTCAGTTCCACAATATATTGTTGTCATCAAGGTTTACAATATACAAAGTTCATCCTCCTCTTTCCTCACCCATTCCCCCCTTCTCTTTCGGTTTCCTCCTCACACTATCATTATATATTAATAGGACTGCTTCCTTTGTCCACCTGGACCTTTTATTGATTTTTGGACCACACTGTTTGAAGGAGAGTGTGGCACTGTCTGGTTTAATTACCTTTTCAGTTTCTTTACATCTATCTCTTTGTGTGTGTGTGCATGGCTTATTTTGTGTCTAATAGTATAAAACACATACTATCATTAGAAGCTTTAGTTAACGGCGTATTTCTGAATTGGATTAATTGTGTGAGGAGAATAATAATTGCAATGTGTTATGTTTTATTTCTTACACTTTACAGAGTGTGAGAATCTCCATCTTTAGAGATTATCCTGTACCAGAACACACATCACAAAAGCTCAGACTGTAGCCAGTCAGTGTACATGGAAATGATTAGTAGATATGACTGATAGTAGCCGATGGGCAAATTTGGCAAGGATGCCAGGGTTACTTTCACCTCTTTGAGAAATACCCTTCAATTACCAGAGTGAATAAAGTACTATTTCACTGACTTCTTTTTATTCTTTTAATTCTACAGACATATTTAGGTCAATGATGCTCACTTTTCTTCAGAAGCCAGATATTTACAGCTCGTCTTTAATGTCATAATTTTACTTTCTGAATTGAAATTAATGTTTTGTATTTTTGAAGTGTCATGTATTACCTAGTTAAATAGAAGAACAGTTTGGCTTAATTTAAACAAAACACTGACAAAACATGGGTAGTTCAAGATTGTGTGAGATTCTCTGAAATATTTAGTACACTAGAAACCATCAAGTAGTATTTATTAATTTTGTTAATTAATTATTTAATTATTCTATATTAATTAATTATTCTATATATATTTATATATATATTTTTTTTTTAATAAGAATTTACTCAACTATGCTTTTCATTTTTAGAATGATTAATTTGAAAAACTTCTAGAATATGGTATACAAGTTTCAGAATATGAAACCATTTAAAGAGTGCCCAGAAAAGAAAAGAAAAGAAAAGAAAAAAAGAGAAATGTTTTACAAAGTTTGACTCTGGCATTTGAAGTAGAGCATGGAGGCCACTGCCTCTTCACAGATCTTTGCTTCTGTCGTCATGCTCCACCATCCATGAAAACACACACTACTGCAAGCACACATACAAAGACACATAACCATTTTTTATGTTAAAAACAGAACATATTGTATTTAAAACCAAGACAACTCAGACAAACATGCAAAGAATAAGATGTAAATACAGCTGGTGTGCACATTTATCATAGAAAGGTGCACCCATCCCCTTTTCTGTTTAAGTCTTTCCAGCATCACATGCCCAAGGCTTCTGGGTGAGATGCAGGTTTTACTGGACGCTTCAACTATCACACACACACACACCTACACCTGTATCCAAAAGCTCTTCTCTGTCCACTATCAAGTAGTCTCAGCATGGGGCGGCGGATTCCTGAGGCCCTGTAGAGGGTTAGATGTTGCACCTCTTCAATCACATCAAAGTTTGCACACTCTCTCTGTACTGATATGTGTGCATCCCTATGAGATTAGAGTAAGTTAAACTGCACTGAAAACTCTTCAGTATAGTTTTCAGTGATACATAATACATGTTCCTTTGTTTGCAATGAAAGTGAAAGCGAGACCAGAAATGTATGTGGACCGTGTGACAAAGAGTGGACCTCACTGCCTGTTTAAAAAATCTTTTTACAATAGCCTGCATTAGATAAAAATAGTGATGCAAATCTCAACAGCTAAAATGCCATTATCTACAAAGCATTCTAATCTATTAACTACCCCCTCCCCTTTTTATGTTTTAAAGGTGTTATGTCATAAGATATTTTACATTGTGATTGTAACAACTTTAAAATGTGATAATGTGTGATCCCCAATCGTTAAGTGTATGAGAGCCAGTTGTGCTCTTATTAATAACTTATTAAGTGATGCCTAATGCTTTAGAAAGTAGTGTAGTCTGTGACACTACAAATAATCAGGTCAAAGTATAGTGTATTCCAGTCTTTAGAGTTACATTATAATCTGATTCTACATTTATATTATGCTTTGAGCATCCAGAATGCTTAGGTATGATGGATGGGACGATGAGTAAACACCACAATCTGGGCTGTAGTTAGGTTTTGCAGGGCCTAAATTGAAATTTCCAGGCCCCTGTGGGAATGCATAGAATCAATTCTTCCAGCTAGTGACTTCCCTGATACCTAATGTGTTTCTGCGTTATTATTGCATTGGGTGCAACTGACCCTTTTATCATGTGGATTGCACCTGTGTGTTTTTAGTAGGCTAAGTGTGGGGAAAATGCAATTGTTGCTACACCGACTGACACTGAGATGATCGCCTGATTAATCTCCATGCTGTCAAATGTAATCACCAGCAACTGGCAAGGGTAGAATATCTAATGGATAACAAGACAAAAACAACAGTTTCGGTTGAGTCAAACCGGGCGCTTCAAGTATGCTTTTGATGAGGCTTCTACAATGAAATAAACTGCTTGTTTAAAAACAACTTTAGTTTTTGCATGGCGTCCGAATTCAATTTGACTTCCATCGCTCACCCAGTCTTTCGTGACGGGTCCTTTTAATGCATATTGAGCTACTGAGAGCGGAGTGGGAGTTTCTTCAACTAGAAGAGGGGTGTGGAAAACTCGTATCAGTGCCGACGGTGTCTGGGACCGAAGCTGAACGCGCACCGGGAGCGCGCTTACCGGACAGCTTCTAACGCTTGAGGAGAGCGTGGAGCTCGGCTCGCGTGTAGGAACCCTGCCGCGCAAGTCTTGTCAACACGAGACGTCTCTCGCCTTCTGTCCGGTAAACTAGGACACCCTGGGAAACGGATTGAATTCCCTCCTCAAATCACAACATTTTTACCGCCACAATCTGTCCATCTCGCGGCTCAGGAATACAAAGTTGTATCACTTTAAACGACTCTTTAGGACTGAACGCCTGCTATTGGTTTTTTGACAGAAACATCAGAATATTTTTGTGTGTTGTGAGTTGCGTTGGCTTGGATATACACGCGTGCGTCGACTTGAGTCGCGCCGTTTTTTCCCTGTTACTTAGTGTGGAATATCTGCGGACTTTATTCAACGCTCTAGAAGAAAAGAAATATACTTTGAACAACTATGGAAATTTGAGGAACTTATTTATTTATTTAGTATTATTTTCCTTATCAAGTACGTATGATATTACGATATGTGTGGTGCGAGAGTCTTCGCCGCCCCTTTTAGACCAGAATTAGTCAGTGTGGTCCCGAAGTAGAGGCTAGATCGGTGTCTTCTCGATCTCACGCACTCTCCTCACTCTCATTTTCTTCTTTTTTACCCTAAGGTTATTTGTATGCTTACATGGAGTAACAGATCAGGAAAACGACTGAACGACAAAGTGTCTTGTTTCCCCCTCACCGCCTGTAACTGACAGGCGGTTTAAGGTTTGTTCTTCTCCGGAGAATGCTCAATGATCGATGGGGAATCATGAACAGCTCACCGGAACTCGAAGACGGACAGCGGGGCAAAAATCAGGTGCGTCCCCCACTCGCTTACACTTCGTAAAATATAGTCAATGTAGTTTTAGCTACTCATCTGTATTTCTGTGTGGGTACACAGAGAGCACAATGAGTTGAGCGCGGCTTGTTCCTGTCACTCCGCATAAGCGCGCCCGTAGATCATGATCGCGGCAGAAAGTGGCTATTTTGTTTCGCGTTTATGCGGTAGCTGAAGAAAAGGGCGCCAGTCATGCGAAATGCAGCTTTCTGTGGATTTGGTACCAAGTGCTGTGGTTGAATGGTAGGAAAAGAGGGAGAGGAATAATATTTGATGAATTTATTATTATTATTATTATTATTATTACTATTTGGTTGTGCAATATATGTTGTGCTGGGAATTATTATGGGGTGGAGTGTGGATAAGCCATAGATTCACTTAATTGGGTTTCCCAAATCACAGCCAAGGTTAGAGAGAATAAGGCAAACGCACGTATGTGTTAAAAGTGTGTTAAACTGGTTTATGGTGAATGCATGTTTTAATGGACAGTTGTGATTTATAATCTGGGTTCGGTTTTGATTGTGTGTTTGTCAGTGACGTGGGTAGAAAACCCTTACAATGGGCACACACGTTCAAATACAGTGAAAAACAAAACGTATTAAATGCAATATCAAAACCAACACATAACTCGATGAATACTTAAGGCTTAAGTACACACCCACATCATCACACAAACAACTGCACAGACTGTAGGGAGAGAGAGTAGACCGTGCAGTAAGTATTTAGGTTCTCATGTAGGTTGGTTAGGCTTAAATGTGGAAAAGTAACAGAAGACATTTAAGACTTTACATCAACTTAAATGGCAACAAAATTGGAACTATTTGAAGCTTTTGACATTTGAGTTTGGAAAAGCTATCATTTGTATTGAATAAGGCAGGATTTTCTTAGCACACACACAAATGCAGTGGTGGAGTGGAATTGATTGAGTGCGTTTTTGCTGACAACGGTCCACAGCGGGCTCCATACAAGCATTTCATTGACTGTAAGTGACTGTTTCTCTGGAAATCGGTGCGTTTTGTTTGTCTTAGCTGAAAAAGTTAGTTGGAAGAATAATGTTACAGTGAACATTTGATGATTAATGTCCAAAGTTTCCATTTTCCCCCAGTGTAGGGATTTTGTGAGAAAATAAAGATTCTACCAAATCTTTAAAGAATCCACTCACACTTACAGCATTGTCCTTTCAGTTTTAAAAATCAGCACCATGGACAGCAACAATCACATGCCACGTGTCACATTCAGAACCATGGACAGAACCTGTTGAATCTGCATTTGATGGACAGAATTAAGTAACTTTGTTTGTGTTTAAAACCAGCATAACTACAAGAACACTACTGCTTATGGAAACACACACACACACACACAATATTTGGTAGATTGATGACTCATAGTCATATGCATAATACCTTATATGGCCCAGTGACAACTTACCCTTAAAAGGTCTCCCCCTTTAGGTGAAAGTGTGAATTAAAATTTTGGCCACAATTTATCTCATGATAATACTATTGTTAATGAGATTTCTTGGTGCCTGTTATAGATCTCCACAAAAAAAATAAAAAAATAAAAATACGTCCTGAAATGAACTATAGCAAGAATTTTTAAACCACTTCTGCTGGTGACGCTCCTGCAATGGTTCGAAATCCTCTGAGCTAATGATCTGCAAATATGCAAGACAACTGCACCATGCAGACTAGACTAAACCAATAATAAATCTAAAATTAATAATACGGTGGCTATTAACAGCACATGCAGATTTACAAACATTATAAGATGTACTGTACAACTGTAGTGAAAAAGGCAATTTACAATGGTAAGCTAAAAATACAGCTAAAAAATGAAGAGCAGCGATGAAACGCACCACCCATTCACAGATTGAGCTATGAATGACTAATGCTTTCTCCCTGTATGGGAAGACGGGAGGAGACGGAGACATCAAGAGACAAGTTGAGAGGGATGTCAGGTTGGACCGGAAGGGAGTTCTGGGGGTTCCTGTTAGCTTTAGGATATGCTGTAAGGCAAACACACACACACATTGATTGTGTTTTGTTTTACATGAAATTAGCATTCTACAGCATGGGTGCTGTTGAAACAAATTCCCTGTTTATGCATGAACTGAAACAGTAACATCTCTTGAATTTGCCTAACATCCTTTAACTGTGTGTGGCTGAGGATTTTCTCTGTATGTGTCCTTGTGAGTATTTTAGTTTTTTTTCTCCCCTTGCCTTTCTCATTTTCTTATTCTCCTCTTGTCTATCATTTTCTCCTCTGCTCTTTTTCTCCCTCTCTCTCTCACCATCTGTCTCTTACCCTGCCTCACCCTGTCAGTCAGTCCCCTACTTCTTTTCCCTCCATCAGGTCAAACACTGACATTTTTGTCAATAGAGGCCTAGGGGGGCATGATCGTTTTCTTTCTTTTATTTTCCTTGTCCTGCCTTTCACTTGAACATCGCCTCTCTTTCTCTTCTATCCATCCATATGTTAAATGCATTCTCACACATATTGTATATATAGGGATTCTGAGCTAATCACACATCACCCAAGAGCACTTCAGTCAAGAATAGAGATTTGCTTTGGCCATTCTTTGTAGACTATAGTGGCTTTGCACCCTGATGGAACTCAGTTAGTGCTGCGTTAGTATTTGTTTTCTCTCCTCCTTTCTCTCCACTTCCTGTTACACATTCAGAGCCACATCTGCCTATAGCCTCAAGCCATTAGTCATTGTTTATTCACTGAAAAGATTATAAAAATGGCATTTATGTTGTGTTTTTAGTAATCATAAACATCTGTAGTGAAATTGTCATAAATTTAGGCTGAGTCATAAATCATGGTTATGGGTTAAGCGTGTTGAAGTGCACTTATGATGCAGAATGGAAGTAAGTGGCTTATTTTTATTATTATTATTTTTTTATTATATTGTTTTGGTGGGTGCACTATTTTTGTGGATTTCAACATGACTTACTACATTAAACACTACCTCTTCTATTGTAGATCAAGTTCAAAATTATATCATTTTACCCCTACATGTAAAGTATGCCCTTTTGAAGAATGTCTGCATAAAATCTTCAAATTTTTGGATGAATTTGAGTTGACTAGGTACAACACAAAGATAAGAACTTAAAAAAAGTACTGGAGCTATGAGAATCTCCAAACTGTATTCTGGTGGGTCTGTTGTGTCCAGATTTGTGTGGCAGTCGGACAGGAAAGGCATATTTACTGTATAATGAAAAAAAAACCTTTGTCCGGCCACATGATTATGTAATAAAAGGTATACATTTCCAAACTTTCGAAGGCCACTTTACAATGTATACTTAAAAACCTTTGCTTTTTGGTATTTACACATGTATTAAGATGGTCTTCACTTATAGGTCTAAAGCTTTTATGGAAGATTTGAAATATGAGCTTTGATACTTTTGCTTTGGTTTCTCCTTACTCGGGTCATGTGTTAATCTAATTTGTATGAAAAGAGTTTGTTCTTGCTAATGCAATGAGTAAAGAATCCTTAACGACAGATGATTTGATGTTTGTTTGCTTGCTTGTTTCTGTGAACACATAAACACTCACTCACCTACCCAGAGTACACTTTGGTGGCTAAGAAGTTCTCCTGAACAGTAATGATAGGAAACTAATTAATACAGCTGTGACTAAATCATTCATTAACAACAAAAGTACTAATCTTCTTAAAAAGAGTCAGAGTAAGAAAAAGGATTGGGGGTGGGGGATGTACAGCCACTGCTGTGCTGGTGTGGTTTTCTGGTTAAACTTCAGAGCTGGTCACTAGAGCCATATAAACTATCCAACATGTCCTCCACCTAATACGCCCTATGGGTTGTTTCTACAAAAGCTTTGAAATACGACCCATCAGAGCGTATACTACAATTGCGCCCCTATTGGCAACAGAACATTTGCATATTAATGTTTTGTATTATTATAGGGGCCATGTGATTCAGGGTTGGTGTGGATGCTTTATAAGATGTTTGTAGAGAGATGCATTATAAGATGAGATGTGATCATGCGATCATGGGTTTGAACCCATTTTCCCAAAACCCTATAAATCATGATTTTGCACAATATTTGTAACGGGTAGGAGTGGGTTTATGTGGTCATTCGTACAAATGAAACCTAGTAAAATATGTAAACGTAAATATAGGTCGTAATAAGGTACTTGCAGAAACGACTTATAGAGGAGATTTTTTGGAAGACAGGCTGAACTATTAACACTGTCATTTAACATCTTTCCTTGAGTCACTTTGCATTCCTGACATAAATAAAATTTACATGTTTTTTACACGTATAAAACACTACCAGAATACAATCTATTAGGCTTTTATAAAAATTGTTAACCTAGAGCTACACTGTACTCCCATATATAAAAAACCATAATATTGTGTCACTATCCTAACTTGTTTACTCTGAATCCTGGGTATATGTATTTAAGATTGCACACTAGGCTATATATATATCTGTATGTAGAAGTTTAGTAACACTAAATACAGCAGATAGCCGGTTTTAATAAAGGCAGTGGCTATTTGCGATTAGTGGCTATTAACACTAAGTAAAAACAGACACTCCATTTAAGAAATGTGTGTCTTTCTATAAATTTATCAGCACAGGAGTCAGTTTTGCATGATTTTAGTCATTTTAAATGTTAAAACAAATAATATAGTCTCTGGTTAACATGTTCTCTTTGTCTCTGATATTTTAATTTGACCTAAACACTGTGGATACATTTACAAACACAATTTTTGGTTGGACTAATTCGTTTTTGATTGATGTATCTGATTGTGGTGTTCACATGAATGCTAAATACAGTAATGTGATTGGGTTGATATGCGCGTTTATATTTCACAAACTTTAAGTCTGAATAGATGCATACTCAATTGTATTAGAAAAGGAATTAACCTCCCCCTTCAATCCAATCATAATTTCATTCTGTCATCAATGTGATTTTTACAGGAAGCCTTTTCAGTCCAATTCAGACATCAATCTGATTGCAAACTGATTTTTTAGTTGCATGTAAACGTAGACAGTGATGCCTCTGTATTCTCTGACTACATAACTCAATGGTTGGTTGATTGTTGCTAAACAGCTCACCATCACATTTTAATTTCACAAATCAGTGTTTTCTGATCCAAAAGATTGTTTCATAACCCAGAGAGCTGTGCCATCCTTCTTTTCTTTCAGAATAATAGATGTGAAGCTTTGTGCTTTGCTCACAGTTACCTAGCACAGTATGAAAATTCCTATTCATTTCCTAGCTTTGTTTTCAGTTTATTATTTGTAATCTCATACTCTTTCTACATTATTAATACTAAGAATATGTATTATAACAATATTTTTCCAAATGTCATCCTAACTATACAAGCAAAGTCTAGACATTCAATTTAGTTTGAGGAATAAATCATGCAACAGTGTGCTGCTGTTGTTGTTTGTTGACCCTATGAGGATTTATTGTTATCACTATTCGTTATTAGTTGTTTGGCATTACTCAGTTACATATTGATGTAGAAGGGCACTGTTATTTAGATGTGTGTGTGTGTGTGTGTGGCTTTATGTGGTTTATGAAGACACAAATTTGTATAATGACATGGGTATAAAATGGGTATTACAATATGAAGGTGATTTATGAGGACATTTTCAGTGTCCCCGTAATTCAAAAGGCCTAAAAAACATACTTAACAGTGTTTTTTGAAAATCTAAAAATGCACACAGTTTCATGTAAGGGGTAGGTTTAGGTGTGGGGTCAGTGTAGGGCAATACCACATACAGTCTGTACAGTAGAAACACCATTACGCCTATGGAGAGTCCCCATAAATCACAAAAACCATCATGTGTGCATGTGTGTGTGTGTGTGTGTGTGTGTGTGTTTTAATGTCTAAGTACATCTTTGGAAAACCTCTGGAAAACTTCTGAACTCTTTTTGCTTTGTTCACTCCTGTTCACTCTCCAGAGCCAAAGATTGCAGAATTCACTTCATATTGAAAAACTAATACTTATTTGCCTTGACAAGAATTTTTTGAATGGGTGAGACATTTGGATTTAGTGAAAGAAAAATTTTAGATAAAGATTACAGCACAGATAAAGAAAGTAGAGTTAATGAGAAAAATGGTACTGTAGGACTCAAGTTGGTGAGATAACTCATTGCATCATATTGTTAACTAAGGTCCAAAATCTATTTTTAGTAGTTGTAGAAACTTACAGCCTTGCTAGAAAAGTGAATAGTGAAATTTACCAGAACAATAAAATAAGCAGAAAATCACTTACTTGAATGCTGCTCTAGGGTGAATTGTGTGGGGTCTCGACTAATATTTATCAAAAGCTGTGGGTGGGGCTTGTAAAATGTGAAAACTCTGTGATCAGCTTGCTCTAAGACACTGCTTATGATTTCTGAGGAGTAAAAAAAAGGAGCAGCTGGATTTTTATCATTATAGGTTGGCTGTGAACAAGAAAACTTGTACATGTGAAGCTGTATATGTGACAACAACGTTCAAAAGTATAATTTTTTAAATTGTGCAGTAAGTCATAACATAACATTCTGCAAGTAAATGAGTGAAAAGTAGCCTTTAATAAAAATGTACCTGTAAATCATACTTTTGTGTGAAAAGCACTAAAAGCTGTAAGAGTTTACTGCCTCTAGTGTTTATATCAACTGGACACTGCAGTGATTTGTATGTTCAGGTACGTTTTTTTCAGTATTGCTGAAATGTATTAAGAAGCGCATATTCCAATGAGCCTAGGTTGACAAAAGCAGCTAGTTTAGGCACTGACTTTGAATAAAGCAGATGCTGATTTGAGTTGTAAAATTAGAAACTCTTTCTTTGGATTGTTCTTACCTGAAATCACACGTTAACTGAGATGAACAGCATTGTTATGTGCCCTGACTCACAGCAGTTTATCGGCCTTTCAGTTTGTGTGATCTACCAAACTGTCTTCTATAAGAAAAGCACATCTTGGAATCAAGTATAAAGCATCAAGGCAAGTGTGTGACACTCCTTGGTCTTAGTACATTTCTGAAGTTATAGGCTAAATTGGCTTTTGTGCATTAGGTTTTTGATTAATGACATTATTTAGCATCATTTTGCCCTTCTGCTCTGTGTTTGTATATGTTTATGCTTAAGTGTGCAGTATATTTTGATGTGGATGTGTGAGTTGATTTAACACTGAGTGGTAATAGCATCATTAAGGCGGAATGATGTGATCAGGAATGTCAAGGTTAATCACTGAACTAATTACAGCCAAGAGATAGAGATTAAAGGAGAGGGAAAAGAGCAAGACAGTTCACCTTCTCAAGATTTACCATTCTGTAACCACATCTCGCATCTTGAGGACTTCAGCTCGCAGACACACACAAACAGTCTGTCAGATTATGACTGCACGGGGGCGGTAGCTATTAGGGTTGCTAATGGCAATAGTTTCACACACCGTTTTTGAAAAACCAATAAACTGACAGATTGAGTGAAAGATTCGAAAAGCGAAGGAGTGAGAAAGAGACTAACATTGCAGGTTCCAAACTAAAGATCCAGGCCCACAGTAACAGTAATCCAGCGCATGAATTATTTACACTGCATCTAAACTCAATCTAGTGAACACAGATCAATTCCTCTGCACAACATTAGGGGGAGGGGAGAGAAGGGATGGGAGGCAGGGAGGGAAAGAGAGGTGGGGGGCGGATTAATAAATGAATTTAAGAAGTTATTCAAATGCTAAATTATTTACGTGTCAAATCAATCAGAAGAGCTGAGAATGGATAGCGGCAAGATTGCCTCATTTTAAGGCTCTACGGAGGGAATGGAATGAGGGGAGAGAACCAGATAAGAGGTGTTGGGAGAGAGGCCAGAGGATTAGATAAATAAAGCATGTGAATTTATGACCAGTAACTGCTTATATGCAAAGAATCAAGGATTAAGGAAGGTGGCTGTACTAGAAACCATGAAGCACTGTGTGTTTTTGCCACACTGTTTATAAGGCCATTTTATATATACTCCCTCTTGTTCTCCAGCTTGTATAAATCAATGAAAGCAGGACCAACATTAGTGGTGTTGAAACTACTGAGGGCAAGTGAGATCAGTTTAAGTGTAGCTACTGTAAAGTGTACTGTAGAGATGCAGGTCCATTTACACTCATTCCCGGCTGTGTATGTGTATTATCTGTAGTTTTCAGGTAATTTGTTTTTCATTGCTTTTTTTTTGTGACTGTTCATGTTTTTTGTTTTTGTTTTTATTTCTGTTATTGATACCCTAAATGTTAGATACCTGTTAGCAGACACCACAGTTATGATTGGCTTCTGTGGTACAGTACTCTTTTCCCTTGGGACCCACTTTCAAAAGCCATTTAACTTTGATAAATTTTTTATTACAAGACACTTTAGCACCATATTGGTTATTGGATGATACTAGATGTTTTTAATTTACTGCTATGGTTTTAATCATCCATGCATATTTTCCCTATTTTATACTGTAGGAATGCCCCGAAATGAAAATTCTTGGCTGAAGCCAAAGCTGTACAAAATGAAACAATGGGCAAAAGGCTGTATACTGATACTGATATACTGGCTGTATACCCCCCCAAAATTTATTTTTTAACATTAGGAAATATTACAGATCCCAATTTAAACCCTGTGTATTAGTGTTATAATAAACATATTAATAGAGTTGTTGTAATTATTATTGTAATTTTTATTATTTGATTTTTAAAATGCATACAGATGGTACTGAGCAGCTCAAGAGTAGCACAGTTTCAGCACTTGCACTTTGGACTTTCAACCCTGTCCCTGACTAACAAGCAGATAGCACCTCAAGCTCGAGCAGTGCTGTCAGATTCAGGCGACATTCAATCCATGCAGCATTCTGCATTTTATTTACTGCCTTTCTGTCACTCGGCTAGACTAATATCTATCCTGAGCCCGCATAATGAGTAGACACTGTGCTTACTGATGATTGGCTACACATTTATTTTGGTATTCGGCCCGACAGAGTTCTCTAAAGCGTTTTTTTTTTTTTTAAATACAAACCTGTGTAACCCATGTTAAAGTCCGTGTAACCTGTAAGTTTATGACTGATTTTATGACTTCTGAGAGAAACAGAATATTGAATAAGGAAAACAAAGGATGTTGCTTTTTTTCCCCTCTTTTGAATGAATTAGATATACTGTAGTAAATAAGGAGTTTCATTCAGAATGAATATGCTCATGCCCTCATGTCAAACTGATGTCACCAGAAAAGGGCTGTTGTTTTAGAGCGGAGGAGCATTTTCAGATTTGGATTACCGGCAAACTATTTCTTTTTTTGTGGATTAAAAATCATTATATATATATATCTTTCGTTTGAATAATTTGGTGCATCCCTTCTGTTTTGTACCTTTAGATGACCATTGCATTGTCTTAAAGTTAAACCATTAAAGCAAGTAAAATTAGCAAAAGATGACACTAAAGACTCAAGTAATGACTCCTCAAAATCCAGCTTTACCATGACAGAAACAAATTACATTATTATACTATACATATTATATATAACTGAATGTAAAACTGTTTTTGTCATGATAGAGAGATGGGAGGCGTGCGGACTTAAGTGCAGACATTTATTGACGAACTCACAGTCAGAGTACAGGTCGACATCGGCAAATGGGAACATAGGAGGCAAAGACAGTAGAATAATCCAGGGGCGTAGTGGTGATCCGACGATGGCCGAACATAATCCAAGGGGCGAGGCTAGAACGGGAGTCAGATGGCAGGCTTAGGTCGAGAACGATATACCAAACGAAACACAGTGAACTCAGGGAAACACGAATGGAATCATACAACGTTGAGCGAATTCACATACGAAAAACAGGTCCTTAAATACAAGACAAAGTGGCGGAGGAACAATAGGTAGTCATGACAACAAACAAGGTGGGAGGAGCTGAGTTCATAATAACAGTCCAGGCATAGAAACAAGCTACTTAGAAAATGTAGTGAGCTAAGCTATCAGTTACTCTACATTCAATTAAGCTTAACCACACTAAAGCTACTACGCTGAGAAATGTAGTTAACTGCATCTAAGCTATTTTTTAATTGAACCAACTTTAGATCAATACTACTTTAGTGATAAAAAATTACAGATAGGCACGCATAATTGTGCAATTATTTATTTAACAATTGTTCCAAACCAATTTGGCAACAAAAACAAACATAATAACAAATAACAAAAGATGTTGAGAGTGTGTGTGCATTATTATCTGAATGCATGCATATGCATAACTCAGTGCAGCTTAAACCACAGGACAAACCACATTAGCACTCCAAACAATACCAATATGGCAAAAAAGAGACTGTTGTCTCAGTCAGCGTCATTAACTTCTCGAGATACGCCCACGGCGACTGCCCCGTCGGGATCAATTCCTCCTCGTCTTTCCTCTGCCATCTTTCCAAAAAGTGTTCGCCCAAACATGTCACACATCCGGTGCAGAAGGTGGCGCTAACACCCAAATGTTCATTACCAACCGCAGTAAGAAGTCTATCATTATTGCGACTGCATTGGCCTGTGTATGGTGGTGGCGTCATATACTGATCTAGGATCAGTGATCCTAGGCATTTGTATTTCCGATTTGTGCTTTAGCGTCAGAAATGCTTGGATAAATGTAACGTTAGCTTGTGTAGACGCTACCACACTACTTGATCAATAAAAAAGCTTTGCTACTGAAAAGCTATTTGATTTGGAAAACAGTGACGCTTCGAGAGACCAATCCACTTCAAGCATATTGAAACACACCAATAAACATTGGCATGCACTGATTGCATCCAGCTACTGTACAACTGATTACAGCATGAGTATAAACGAACAGCTGGTTCAGCACATATTCATGTTTCCACTGAGGAGCCGAGCCAGTCAACCTGACCGCTCATCAGTGGTACAGCACCATTGGCGACGGAACGTGACGTCTCGGTTCCCTTCTTCAGGGAACGTTGGTTACATACATAAACAAGACGTTCCCTTTCAGTCGGTCATTCCGAGTCACGTCGGACGTACCTTTCAGGTACTCCACATGAATCCCAGCTCTCTACCGGTTCTCAAGGATTCATTGAGGAAGGGCTTGGTGCCAAATGCTTCGCCACATCCGGCTGCTGAGGGGATGGAGGAACATAACAGGCTCTACTGTATGGACACTCTGGAGAAGTTAATAGTGCGTCTACCTGTTTGAGGTAAAAACACAGGAGGATACTTGTGTCTTCATATTGACTGGAAGAACTGGCTCTATCACGTCTTTTGCTAGAAGGATTGCAATCTCTGCATGCAAGACAGGGGCATCCGCAACATTCACAGACATGAAGCGGACACTGCTGAACTTGGGGGGACGTCGGGCAAACTGAATCGCATAGCCTCATATTTGAATGGTCCGGAGAATCCAAAGAGACACACCGGGAAGCTTCATCCAGCTTCATCCTGTGGTGGGGTACCGAAAGGAAACACAGCGAGCATCGGGGGGAGCGCAAAAGGCAACAGCTGGTACCCCCTGTGAAGGTTCAGACTGTCAGTCCCTGAGGCAGCTGCGGAGCGCTGGTGGAGCGAGGAACCCTTAGAGGGAAATTCTTTACCATCAGTGTGACCAATCTCTTCCCCCCCGGCTGTCTCTCACCAGTGGGAGCCCTAGATCTGGGCAGAGGAACAGGTACCTAGCCCCTTTGCAGATAGTGGAGTCTGGTCCACAGCTCTGCGATGGTCACCTTCCCACAATGAGAACATGACTCATCCACGAAAGCCACCTCAACATGCTTCAAGGCCAGGCACGAGAGGCAGCGATAGTGACCATCACCTGGCACCAGGTAACTACTGCATCCAGAAATGCACGGGTGGAAGGGCATCTTTAAAAAGACGTTCCAGCCGTGAGCTACTCTTTTAGAATAGCTTTTTTAGTGTGCTGAGGTGCACAGGGGAGATAGCTACTTACACACAACATAGGGGTAGTGCAACCTGATGTGGCAATCCACTCGACACATGAACGACAAACGCAGACAACGCCATCACACCAGCCACTAATCCTCGAAGCAGGAGAGGGAGCTGAACTTTGTGCATGCTCGACTTCAAAGCGAAAAAGCTGAATATGCGCTGCACCAGCTGCTCATTTATACTCATGCTGTGATCTAATCAGCGCATGTCAATGTTCATTGTTTTAATACACTCACTCTTGAAGCGACTGAAATGGAACTATTGCAACTATACTTTAGGAACACTTTAAATATTTTGTATTTAAAGAGCAATATTACACAATCATGTGAATTTTAATGCAATTTATGTTTATTAATAAGAAATATGGATTGTGCACAAGTAATTATCAAAATAAAGTTTAATTAAAATGTTTATATTAGTACGTCTTGAGTCATCTGTCAGTAAATATGTTAATTGATTTGAACTAAGTATAAAATAATTATATTTTAAATATATTACTTTTTTACTTTTTAAGCATGTTAAGGATAGGCCTAGCAGGCCCTGAGCAGGGTCATAGTCATAGGCCTGAGCGGTTGAAGAATGAACTACAGCGCTCATTCAAAGACATGGACGGAGCATACACCTAAAATGCATGTGTAGATTCCATCGTATGAAAAAGTTTTGGCTACCCTCTTTAAATGAACACTGTTGAACAGAATTTACAGAGTAAACTATTAGCTAAAATAACCTAACTCCATCAGCAACGCAGAAATTTAGGCCAAGCTTCTGTCAGTCAGATGCACATGAAAGTTAGCCTTAATTTGATAGAAAGTTAGTTTTACAATAAACACTGCAAGTTTACTCTCAGAATTTTCACTGGCTGGTAGACAGACAAAAATGGGTTGCATAAAAGTTTTTACAAAAAAATTACTAAATGCTGTGAATAATTACATTTTAGACACAATATATCCCAAGGAGAACTGTTGTGCGTCTCAGACCAACACAGTGGCGTTTCAATACATGTTTTTAAACGAACAGTGACTCAATGATTCAGTGAGCTATTAAGCTTTAATCATTGATGAATTTTTGCATGACTGTACTACAATTAACAAGTAACTTGCCCAACTCTGCTTGTAAACCAGCATCTGTGGTTGGAAGGGACCGAGTAGTGCTATTAAGTGGCCAACTAGATACTGGAAGCAGTGTTGCAATCTTTTATAGCTGGGTGTATACTCGAATGGCGTAGCAGTAAAAATTGTCACAGATAAACTTATATGAGCTCTATTAAAGACAGAACTATTTGCTGTACCTGCCATTCTGTGAAGGAAACAAGAGCATGAGGATGATGCTGCGTCTAGCCGTGTATGTTACAGGGGTCCTAATACTCAGCATAGCAGGTAAAATATGATACATTCTACAGCATAAATCTCCTTTAATTTTTTTTTCCTTTAATTTTTTGTATATATGTGATACTCCTGCTTTGCTCTCTTTCTCTCCCTATATATATATATATATATATATATGAAAAATTCAAATACAAAAGCCTGTCTAAAATTTTCCTCTAAAATGGTAATATTCATGCCGTGAAAATTGTGCATTATGTCTTGGGCTTTAGAGGCTTTTGCTTCTGAAAACATCATATATAAGTCACACATGTTCAGAATGTTGAGTGCATAATGACAATTTTCATATTATTATTATATATAGTAAATTATATATTTTTTAACAGTGGCGATGTGAAACACTGATTGCAAGCTACTCAAATCAGTTTACCAGTCATGTAAACAGTTTTAGGGTCTAATTATTTGTACTTCTTCTTTTTTCAATATAGGCTCACACTGCCAGTTAAATGGTAAGTTTCAGCAATCTTAATGACCAAACAAATGCATGTTCAATGAGGAGTAAGGTATAACTTCATTTTATCCACTTAGAATTGATTTGGCATTAGAAAGGGAGGTTTTACATTTTAGTAAAAGATTACAAAAGTACTAAAACTTTTATGTTGAAAACTTTACTAAAACTTTTATTTATGTTTTATTTATTCTATCACCCACATTGAATGCCCACTTTTTTGTCATCAGTGTGTGGCCGAGCCCCCCTTAACTCCAAGATCGTTGGAGGGCAAACAGCAGTTGAGGGGTCTTGGCCCTGGCAAGCGAGCATTCATTATGTTCCAACTAGAAGTCTTATATGTGGAGGAACTCTAATCAACAAAGATTGGGTTTTGACTGCAGCTCAGTGCTTTCAGGAGTATGTAGTGGCACAACATTGGTACATATAGATATATAAAGATCAGACTAATTAAGACTTATGTAATTACATTTTTATTTTTCAGATTAACTCCATTGACCACAGTTATTTACCTAGGACGTCATCGGCTATTAGGCGAAAACCCCAATGAGATATCCAGAAATGTGGCACGAGTCATCATTCATCCGAAATTTAGCTTAAAAAATTTGGACAACGACATCGCACTGGTCCAGCTCTCCTCTTCTGTGAATTTCACTAATTATATTAGTCCAGTCTGTCTGGCTGCTGCTGACAGTACATTTGCTGCCAATATTGACAGCTGGGTCACTGGATGGGGAAAAACTTATTTTGGAGGTGAGACCAACATAATCAAATAAATGCTCATGGATATTTTATTTTTTCATATTCCAAAGACAACCTACCAACTAAAAGTAACTTTAAAGTATTAGGAAACTGTAAAATGAATGTCATTTTATTTTGAGAAACTTATATTCTACTGACTATAAGTATAACTTTCAAGTACGTCAACTCATTGTACTAGCCCTAATCATAACAGTCTACTAATACTTTAATACAAGTTCATGTACAGGTGCTAAGTTACTTCGTTGAATGTTTAAGTGGACTATTGAAACAAAGGGTAACAGTTTCAATAATAGTTCTTTCATCCGTTGGTGTAAATTACAGATTAGACATCTTCCTTGTTGTGAAGGGGTTTTAAAACGTTCTTTTTTTATTCTGATTCATATGCAACAGACACAACTATTCCAAACACACTGCAGGAGGTGAAGGTACCAGTCGTCAGCGACAGTAATTGTAAATCTGCCTATGGAAGCTTATTTACAAACAACATGATGTGTGCTGGACCAACCAAGGGTGGGAAAGGGTTTTGTCAGGTAAGACATCAGTCAGTGTCTGTTTACAGATGCTCAGTATATTGGCATGATGTAAATGTGAAGTGTTTGTCTGTGCAGGGAGACGGTGGCGGTCCGTTGCTCATTAAGGGCTCACAGTGGATTCAGTCTGGCATTGTGAGTTTCGGTGTAGAGTGTGCAGCACCCAAGTTCCCTGGTGTTTTCAGCAAAGTGTCTCAATACCAGTCTTGGATCAGCTCTCAAATAAGCAGCGATCTGCCTGGATTTGTGGAATTTAAATCCAGTGGATTCCGAAGCTTAACCAGCTTCCCCGTATTTTCCCTTTCACTCACATTTTCCATATTTCCTCTCCTCTTCTCTCTGTTTGTTTAAAGATTTAGTTCTAATAATCAATGATAATAATTGTTAAGCTTAACGGAATAAGATGATGAAGTATTTATGACCAATACAAATATGAATGGAGGAAAATGCAGTACTCAATATGTAGAAATGCACTTAAGCACAGGAGTTTCTGTGTGTAACATAAAAAGCAGATAGTTAGAATTATAGATATGAAAGTAAACTATAACCTAAAACTTGACTACAGTAAATGACTAAAGGTCTGTTCAAACCAAGCTAACTGCATATGCAGAGGGCAATATACTGTAGTATGAAGGATAATTGTTGGATCTTAAATAATAAGATTAGCAGACCAATAATTTGTTAATATTTGATCTAAACTTGAAACACAAATATGTGTAAAGTCAGTCATGTTTACTTTGTGTCACTGTGAACTGATATTTTGATAAAGCAACACAAATGCACTGCAGTCACCTTTGTGTTTGTAAGTACAATAATATTTTCAGTACAAGAACCTTATACTTTTTTTCAGGGTCTTAAAGCTTAAAACAACCAAACAGTGTACATCGCCCCAAGATGTATGTATCTGAAAAACTGTATTTGACCAGTTTTAATGTTACTGTATATCAAAAAAGTAAACTTGAAACAAAAAGTGTGTTTTTCTGCTTCATTCCCATTTATGAACGCTACCAGGGTCAACCCTGACAAATATAAATACACAAAGTTCTCTGTGGGTTTGTGTCCTCAGTCGGCTCCAGACTTATATTTATTGTACAGTGTATTTTTATTTATGTATTTATTTTTTTTAAATGGGGTAAATTGCATTTTGCTAAATTGCTTGCACTGGTACAGTACATGACACAGTCCATGTAAAAAAAAAATAATAAGAAGAAGCTTTACATAACAGTCTATAAATACTGGAAATGGAAAGTGCTCAGGACTTGTGTTACGAACCCCAGTCTAAATTAACCAAAAAGGGGGATGCAAAATAAAAGAAAATAAAAAAGTTAAAACAAATCATTTATTTCAACAAAGAACAAATAAGCAAAGCAAAGTAAAATGTATCAAAAGAGAAAAGAAAAACAACAAAGCTCAGCAATGAGCACTCATGCCCCAAGATGCAGGTGCACCAAGGCGGTCCAAAGCAAATCAAACTCAAAGAGAAAGATTAGAGAAAACATGACATCACAGTTAGAATCACTCTGAACCCAGTCAACAATTTGATCTCACAATGATGTCACTATGAGCTCACAATATTCTCATGGTGCGTTCACAATGTGTGTGTCACAGTGAACTAAAAGTGTAACCACAAAGAGCTCTCACTGTGTCCTCATACTTTGTTCACCTCAAAATATGAGGTCACATCACACTCACTGTGTCCTCATACTGTGATCATTGTGTGGTCATAATGTGATCAATGTGTGCTCATACTGTGGTCACTGTGTGGTCACTGTGTGCTCATACTGTGATCATAATGTGGTCACTGTGTGCTTATTCTGTGATCTCTGTTCTCATACTGTGGTCACTATGTGCTCATACTGTGATATCTGTGTGGTCATGTGGTCACTGTGTGCTCATAATGTGATCACTGTGTGGTCATAATGTGGTCACTGTGTGCTCATACTGTGTGCTCATACTGTGATCACTGTGTGGTCATAATGTGGTCACTGTGTGCTCATACTGTGATCTCTGTGTGGTCATAATGTGATCACTGTGTGCTCATACTGTGATCTCTGTTCTCATACTGTGATCTCTGTGTGGTCATAATGTGGTCACTGTGTGCTCATACTGTGATCTCTGTGTGGTCATAATGTGGTCACTGTGTGCTCATACTGTGATCAATGTGTGGTCATAATGTGGTCACTGTGTGCTCATACTGTGATCACTGTGTGATCATACTGTGATCAATGTGTGGTCATAATGTGGTCACTGTGTGCTCATACTGTGTCCTCATACTGTGATCTCTGTTTTCATACTGTGGTAACTGTGTGCTCATACTGTGATCACTGTATGGTCATAATGTGCTCATAATGTGGTCACTGTGTGCTCATACTGTGAGCTCTGTGTGGTCACTGTGTGCTCATACTGTGTGCTCATACTGTGATCACTGTGTGATCATACTGTGATCAATGTGTGGTCATAATGTGGTCACTGTGTGCTC
>JAUCNO010000795.1:10645501-10658757 GCA_032353835.1 Enteromius viviparus | reverse complement strand
GCGGCGATTAACTAATTGGGTGCCTGAGTGTGTCTGCAGTAGACTGCACTGATCTCAGTGCAGTTCAGGCCTGACACCTATACTCACCAGGCTGCATTTATGTAAACATATATATGTATTAATAAGGAAATATATTAATAATTTAAAATAACAATTCTTTTTTTAATCAACATGTCCTCCAACTAATATGCTCTTATGGGTCATTCAACAATAGCTGTGAAACACGACCCATCAGAGCGTACACTGTATTACAATTGTGCAACAGATCGGCTATGTTATTCAGGGTTGGTGTAGAGAGCTGCGTTAAAAGATGAGATGTGATCATGCGATCATGGGTTCTCTCACCCAGAGAACACATTTTCAAATCATGATTTTGCACAATATTTGTAACGGGTAGGTTTAGGAGTTTGTTTTTGTGTGGTCATTCATACAAATTAAACCTAGTAAAATATGTTTTAATCACCATGAGATCAGTGTAACGATAGATGCAATATGACACTGTTGTTATTTTTACCTTTAAAATGTAAATATAGGTATTGGTCATAATAAGGTACTTGCAAAAACAACTTATAGAGTCGTTTTCTTTGAATTATTATTTTGCTTTGAATATTTGAAACAATAGTGTACAGTATGTGGAGTGCTAAAAAACGTTTACATATCAAATGCTTACAATTTATACTTCAACCTGAGAAATACACTGTTTAAGCCTACTTAAATCAATTCATAGCATAGTTTTTATCTGACTGTGTAAGACACTTTTATTTGGCTTTACTGCTCACAATGTGTCAAAGATCCACTGATTTTTATATATATATATATAATTTATGAGTCATTTATTTATTTATTTTAAAGCTTCAGGGCATTTTATGAATGTGTCGGCTTTCGCATTGGCATCCTGTAACATATTTTACTCAGACTGCATTATGCACAGTTCTAGTGTTATGGTCACATACACTGTGTTATTGCCAGCTGAGGACGGAGAAAGCTGATATGAGGACATTGATACAGTAGATGCCAACTGCTGTACCACTTCTTCCTCTATAGACTACAGTTTCAGGGCTGGGGAACAGCAGATGCCGCCTGTTTTCCAGCGTTAAGTGAATTACCACAGAGTTAAAACCTGACTTTAATCTGAATTACGAAGACTTAAGGTTTAGGATTAACACCATCTCTCTCTAACCACAAGTTACTGACAAGCTCCTACACACCAAATCTGTCAAACAAACACACATACACACACACAGACGCACACACGCCGACAAACACACACACACAGTGGGCAGGAGTGAAAGAGAGTTGTTTATCACTACCTAACACCTGTGCAACAGAGAAAAGCATTTGCGAAATCCCCCCTGAATAGAAAATAATCCTCCGTTTTTTGATGACTTTTAGACAGCAGTGGTGACCTGTGTGTGTGTGTGCGTGTGTGTGTGTGTGTGTGTGTGTGTAATTGTGAGGGGTCTTTCTGTTTCGTACTTTTTTTTTCTCTTTTTTTGGTTGAGCTTTGATACAGTTTGAATGAATAGATGGATTTATGAATTCTGGAAAGGAGCACAGAAAGCAACACTCAGCACAGGCTTGAACCGCAACTGAAGAGTGAAGAAAAAAAGCCAAAAGAGGGTGTGCGGTTACCCTAGAAACCATGTTAAAATGTGTCATCTCTAAATTTATCAAACCTTATGAATTAAGGCCACTTATACCTGTAATTACCTCCCTTTGCATTAAAAATGAAACAGACAGTTTCCTTCTCATAGATTAAACCTAGTTCTGTATTAAATTATAATGCAGTTTAATTGTTAATTTGTGAGGAAACCAGCTCTTGCACTGAGGTAAGGTTACAGGTTACACATGATAGCATTTTAGCACATAACCGTCATGAAGCAGCAGGATATGCACACGCAGACAGAATGTCTCCTCCTCAGAGAGTAAATGGCATCACCTATAAAAGTGAGAAATATTGGTGAGGAATGAAAGCGTTGAGCTCTGTGGGAATCAATTTTAGCTCTAGTGGCATTTTAGCTTCAGCGACTATTCTGTTTACGCTCTGCCATTAAAGGAAGTAATTGTGTACTGACAATCAACTCCATTACAACCCTGAAAAAGGCCTTTCTCTAAAGGTTACCTCCTATGGGCTTAACGCTGTTAAGTTCACTAGCTGGTGTGTGTGTTTGCGTCATGTGCAAGTGTTTAAAGTGTCAAACCAACCATGATCTGTAGGATTCATTGCGTTAATAGTCACGGGTTCTAGAGAACATCATTTGGTGTAGTGCAATGTGTTAGTAATGGTCCTGTCTGTTTTCCTGTCCCATGAGAGGAATTACATTCAATGTATCCAAAAGACACATTATAGAAATGTGTGTTTGGTTGATTCCTGAATTCATAGAAATAAACATCAAGTCAAAATTCGATCAGTAAGATGTTGTTTTTTAAATTATTATTATTACTTATTTAGCAAGGTTGCATCAAGTTATTCACAAAAATATAAGCAGCACAAATGTTTTCAACGTTGCTAAATATATATATTTAAAATGTGAAGAACAGCATTATTTGAATTTATCAGGTCATTTTTACCTAGTCTAATGTCTTCAGAGAAACTGCCTAAAATCTATGGACAATGCATGAGATCATTTGTATCAGTTGCACCATGAAAAGACAGTGTGTGTGTGTCCTGTTCTAATGTGTACTTGTCCTTAAAAGATCACAGCACAGAGCACATTTTTGAGCTGCAGGCGAGGATGGGACACTCATTCATTATGTTAAATGTGCCTTACAAACAATGAAACAAGCACAAGCTCATGCTCACAGTAACACTACAGTTTCCATCTAAAATGGGTCAGATCTCTTAAGTTTATGGACGAAAGACACACATACGTATGTCAGTGTCAGGCCCGTAGCCAGGGGGATTCGGGTTGTTCGAACGACCCACCCCCCACTGCCAAAGGGCCAGAATTTTTTGTTATTATTATTATTTATTTTATTTTTTATCTTTGAGACAGATTAAAATTGTGTCACATTATTTAAAATAACACTTTACTACAAAACAATTTACAAAACAAAAAAAAACCCGACATGTGACAAGTCTGCAGAAATTGAAATTTTTTTAATCTGTGAGGAGGCATCCAGCGGTGTATAATATGGGTCGAAAAGAGCAGGAGAGACGGAAGAGAAAACAGGCAGCAGCCTCATTATTGCAGAATATTGAACATATGTTTTAAAATACTGCCAAACAGACAAACAAAAGTCTCTCTTATATATATACTACCTCAAGATCAAATTGCTAACGCTAGTAAAGTGGGAGCTAATCGTCAACCCCACATCACACACAGAGTGAGCAGTCTGAATGGCTATGACAAGTCTGTAACATCTTAAATGAACATTAACAGACAGTAGCCTATCTGATGAATCTGTGAATTTATTATTTTTTTAAATTATTTATTTATATTAATTTATAATGTTAATCCATCAAAAAAAAGAAAAGAAAGAACGATGGGTTTAATGCGTAAACAAACCTGCTTGACCATGCATAGTATTATGATTTATTAACATTTTATTTTGAATTAATAAATTATTCTATTAAATTAGTACATTTATTAAATTATTCTATTAGCCATAGGCGATGCTGTGTCTAGTGTCTATATGCGGTGTAGACAGCATTTGAATGAAGTTTATCATGAATAATTGTTACATAAAACATAAAAGCCCACAAAAAAATTTTAATCCATCACACAGTCTTGTAAGTACATTAACTAATCGTCTTTCTCCCGTAATATTTGTATGTTATTATTATTAGATAATTATTGGGAATATTTTTAATATTTTTTAATATACTTAAATACAAAATACTGAGAAAAAAGGTCCACTTTAAAAAAAAAAAGAACCCCCCCCACCTTGCACTAGGCTGGCTACGGGCCTGAGTGTGTGTGTGTGTTCCGTTCAATAGTCTTATTTCTAGGTAGACAAGCAATAGTAGATTCAGCTCACTGCCTCAAGCAGAAAATCACACTGTAAATCTGGCACAAAGACCTTTACAGCTCTATTGCATGTCAAGCATTTGACTTGAAATGACAGCTAGCCTTATGGAACCTGTCTCCTGGACTGATTTTGCCTTCTCATGGGCTACAAGGGATTTTTATTTTCAGTGGACAATAAGCACCTCACATCAATGTTTCAAAGCTTTATATATGTCCAGGAAATGAACCAAGTTCCCTTAAGTTAACACCATTAAACAAAGATCTACACTTGGCAAAATATTTGTTTTCTGTAATTCAATATTTTACTGTCTAAGTAAACAGTATAGATCCCAGTATAGAATAGATTGCATATTATATACAATGGCTGATGCGTAATCAAACCTTGAAGATTTATCTTGAGATAGCAAATACTAAATATGGATGGGATCCAAAACACGATCACTGTCATTCCAGACTTGTACCGGACTTTCTTCTGTAGAGCACAAAAGGTTTTTTATTCCCTGTAACCTTCATATTATCTTCTTTTGCAGTCTGTAGAATAAAACAATAATCATATGGGTTGAGTAAATTAATTCAAGAATGTCATAAGCTAAGATCCACCATGCTGATCTGATTTATTGCACATGTCTTTTGCCTGCAGTCTTTTTCTGGCCAGTTGCCTTGTTAGCTCATGCTGTCTGTGTAATAGTTCTTGTTTGTGTATGTGTTGCAGCTGCTGTCCGAGAGCCAGATTAACATGGTGAAGGTTGTCAACTCTGTGAGTGATGCTCTAAACGCCATGCAGAAGGAAACTGGAGGTCTGAAGGCCAGGGTGAAGGCTGACCTGCAGAGGGCGCCAGTCAGAGGAGTCCGCCTTAAAGGCTGTGCTAACGGTAGGGGATCCAGTCTGCCTGACCTTCTCTGTTATATAACATGTTTAGGGTTTAACCACTCTTTCTGCTGTCCATTTATGACCCTATACACTATTTTGAAGTTTATGGTTGTTACAGTCAAATAGTAATATTTTGGCCACCCCACTCACAACTACTGTTTCTGTCACTTTTTCTCTTGACAAGAAGTGCATTAACAATATAATAAACAATGTGCATGCAATGTTGTGGTCAGCTAAGTTATGATGTTATCAAAAATGTGATTAAGCTTCCTTGCATCTGTGCATGGATGTTCAGTATTATCTTAGACACCTGGTAAAGAATAGGTAAATAGAGATGTGTCAGATCCATGTCATGTTCAGCAGCGGCAGCTCTTAAAAGAAACAGCAGCTAAATAACCTTATAACTCAGCAGCTGTGATGTCTGTTAATCAAAGAACAAAAGAAAAAAGAGGAATCAATAACTTTTGTGGCTTTAATAATTCATTTATATTTCATTTAGAATTAATTTAGAGTATGATAATTTAAATTTCGGTATTCAGTATTTCCTCTGAAGGGCACAGGTAAATATGGCATTTATTTTAACGGGTTTATGTAAAGACTTTTCTTTTAAAAAAACTGTGTGATTAATTTGTTTTATTATATTGTCAGCAGCCCTAATTCAGCCCTTTACTTGACACGTGATCTTTCAAAAATTATTCTAATATGCTGATTTAGTGCTCAAGAAATATTTCTTAATGTTATTTATGTTAATGCTTAATATTTTTGTGAAAACCATGATCTACATCAAATAATACAAAACAGCATTTATTTGAAATACAATAATTGTAACAATGTAAACGTATTTACTGTCCATTTTAATGCATCCTTGCAGAATAAAAGTATTTATTTCCTTTAAAATTTCTAACTGACCCCAGACTTTTTAATGTTAGTAGGTTTTATGTTAAATCACATGTGCCTCATCCTTCCAAGCATCCATCCATCCCTCTATTCCTCTCAAGAAGTCCAGATTTGTGTTGACACCTTTCTCTTCTGCGAACCATTACATTTTTAATTCTGCTTTTATTTCAATACATTATATATGTGATATAATGATTAATGATATTTCCCAGTTAGGGCTCAAATTCAGCATAGTAGTATACTGCTCTTACTGTTTCCTGTTGCTGAAGAGTGATTAGTAACATGGCATTTCTTGCTCAGGTGATTGACTTTGAAAGTTCTATGGTCCGGTGAACAAAGATTTAGATGCAGCTCATGTAGTCCGACATCAACTCAGAATCACAATCACTTCGGTCCCCTGAGCAGAGGGGCTCTGATCCTCCTCTCACTGTTGACTCATTGATTCTCAATCCAAAGAACATCACACAATTTCACGGAAAACTGTGTTTAAAAAGCGTACATAACTATTGTCCTCTTTTTGTGCCCCTGCTGATCTGAATTCTCATTAGATGAGTCGCTTGAAGCCGAAGGAAAATGTCTGTGCTTAAATTGTGCTCTCGGGAGGCCTAATGTGTCTGAAATCATTTTACCACTTTACTTTTAAGGTCTTGATGTGTCTGCTGGAGCCACAGGTGTGGCTTGTAATGAACCTCAGTATGGTGCAGACACTTGTATGCAAGTGTGTGCCAGTGAAGGGGAGAGTGTTTTCTATAATCAGGAAAAAGGATCACTCTTTTGGGAATGGAGACCAGTAAACTGAGAAGAACCAGCTGCTTTAGAAAACCCTGTGCAAAACTATGTTGGCTAACCTGTAGCAATATTCCTTTGGTCATTACATTTGCCTTGGCCTAGTTTAGCTATTTGCTGTCTTGTAACCATCCAGTTATCCAGACTTTGTGTTTTTTTTGTGATTGAATCTCTCTCTCTCTCTTTCAAGGCTCCCGTCCACGAGACTGTAGTGATATATATGCCAGCGGTCAGAGAGAAGATGGCATCTACTCTGTTTTTCCCACTCATTATCCCGCCGGCTTTCAGGTCTACTGTGATATGAGCACGGACGGAGGTGGCTGGACGGTGAGTCACAGAACCAAACATTGCATATTTGCTTTTCTGAGTCTGTAGTATTGCCCACATTCTGAAGAGTGATTCAATGGTATTGTAGATATTACACTAAAGTAAGGATATTATTTGATTTTAATGAAATACGGGGGAAAGAGAGATGGGGAAGCACAGCCTACGTAAAGAAAATATGTTGGATTGTCAACTATGTTGATTGACAACTAATTTGAATATTGAGATGGACTAATGTTAGTTATCTATTATTTATTTTTTAAGTGGTAAATAAGCCATTGTCTCATATACACTTGCCAACACAAACTTTAGGGAGTTAACCCAAAGTGAAAATGCTCTTGTCATTTACGCACTTTGATGTACACTGTAAAAAAAAAATCCGTAAAATTTACAGTAAAAAAACGGCAGCTGTGGTTGCCAGAATAAATTACAATGAAAGTCAGTGGAGACCGACCAGTGTTGTTTGGACTCCAGTGATCTTCAACAATTAGAATATTTTCAGTTGTGTTCCTCAGAAGGAGAAAATGAAGTATGCAAATTAACAGAAGAAAGAAAATCAGAACAACATTCATGACTAAATGAGTTTATTTTTTACGGTTACGGTTTCAAACCAAAAATGGTCATTGTTTATTTAATCCATCACATTTCAAGCTGTCTTTTTTGCTTTCCCCCTCTATTTTAATCTTATTTGAAAAGGCAGATTGGGATAGGCTAAAATTAGAAAAAAGTTAAGTGTACTTTTGATATCATCAAATTGTATGCATCTAATCTCTTCAAACAACTATGTACTGTAGTACTTAAGCACTGTCTGGTTCAGTAATGCAGATGTACATCTATGTTTATTGAAGTTCTTTAGAGAATGAGGTTCAAAGTTGCTGTCATATTTAGCTGCTTAAAATAAAGAAGTATATTGTAAAAGCACTTAGTGAAACCGATGTTGATGATGTGATTCTGACGATGTGATTCTGATTACTTTAGGTAGACAGTATCACATTCTGAAGTCATGGTCTATATGTAAATATGCACATCTTACAGGACTACAGAATATGAGACACTGCAAGTGTTTTGAGGACATGAGAACACGAGAGAGAAACAATAGGAAAGGCAATTTCTTCAGATGTGGCAGCAGCACAGATGGTTTCTCTCTGCCCTGTTCCAGCAATCATTGAGTGTACATGGGCATGTTGGAGTGTACTGTATATGGAAAAGTGTAGAATCAGTGGCATCATAGAATGAGGGAGATAGAAAGAGAAAGAAGTTGAGAGGAAATGGCTTGAGGCGAAAGAGGATGCATGCAGTCTGTCAGGCTATTAGTTCTTCATAACTGTCCCACTTTATGTTGCTCAAGAGACTGTTGCAGCTAGGAAAGTAGACACCCACATAGTTTCTGGGGTTGGGGGGTTGTACTGGTGTTTATGTATATTGAGGGGAAACTAATTAAATGTAGAAATGAAATGAGCCAAAGAAGCGAAGAACAAAAAAATGTAGATACACCACCTTCTTCTTTTTTATTTTATTTTTTTATTTAAGTGCATCAAGTACAAAAATATTTGTTTCAATAAAGCAGATGTTATATTTTTTTTAAACCCAGAAATATATAAAATATATACTTAGATTATATATAATAATATACTATCATACAGTATACTTAGCACAAAATAAATGTAGCCTATATTTTTTCACTTTGGTCTTTCAAGTCATATTGAACTTAATTTCCATTCCTGGCTTTTATTTACAGTAACTCTGAAAACCTTTTTGGGTCCCACTTACTATATTAAGTGTCCCTAGTACCTGTGTACTTCCATAGTAACTAGATGTGTATGTGGTATGTAACCACAGTGTAAGTACACACTGGTACATAGGATCTACAGCTGTAATATTTCTGTAACTTCACACATATAACAACCCTCAGGATGGTGTGTGTGTAAGTACAAATGTGTAACAGGACATTGGTAACAACACATTTTGGTAATGGAAGTACTAATGTGTAACAGGACTAACACTTAACACTTTTACAGTGTTACACTTTATATTAAATAGACAATTTCTATGTATTTAGCATGTAATTACTCTGATGTTAAACAGCAGTGGGCAGTAAGTTAGGCTTTACTTATAAATTGTGGTTGGTGTCCAGAATGTTACACTTTGTATTAAGTGGACAGTTACTGAGGAGTTACTATGTATATACACTGATATTACAGAGGTGCACCAACTCCACCCACTTTACATACACCCTGATCACCCCCTGTTCCAGTTACTCTTGTACATACTGCTGTTACAAAATGTAGCTATGTAATTCCTGTTACATGACTTTTTAGTGAACTGTTACCAATGTCCTGTTACACATTTGTACTTACACACACCATTCCGAGCGTTGTTACATGTGTGTAGTTACAGAAATATCACAGGTGTAGATAATATGTAGCAATGCGTACTTACACTGTGGTTACATACTACACACCTAGTTACTATGTAAGTACACAGTATGTAATTCAAGAATTAGGTACACTTAATATAAAGTGGGACCCATTTTTATGAGCCGTAATTGTAGGCTTGATCTGCCGCTTTTATTCTGGTACTATCATTTGTGATGTTCAGTACAAAAATGGGTCATCCTTTTTTACCGCTTTAAGCTTAAACAGCCCTCCAAAACATACACTGGCTTCCTATTACAGACTGCACATCCACAGAGAGTTTAAGGTGAATTTCACCCACTCAGATCCAATTTTTTTTGGACATCTAGTAATTGATTGCATCTGTTCAAGTCATACACTGTCCAGATGATGTAGCTTGCAGTAAAGTGTACCACCGCTACAAATAAATGAATTTGAAATGGAAGAATTTCTAGACTGAGCCACTTTGAGCCTGTTCAGTGACCTACAGCTTTGCTTTAATATCAAAATGAGACCTCTCAATCCTCTTCTTTACTACACATTTCCTGCCTTTGCTTTTTTGTTGCCTCTTGTTTTAATTTCGGCAGGGAGCATGACAGAAAAGAGAGAACACTTCTTTCTGCCAGACACCGTGAGCTCCTATAAATAGGAATGACACTGTTTTCTTCAGCATTAATGCTAAACAGAGAGAGAGAGAGAAGGAGGAGGAGAGATGCAGGTAAAAAGGTACCCATTTCTTTGGGTGAAACAAAGATGTTGCTTTTTAACCTCTTAAGACCAGAGTAAAAAGTTTTAGGAAAAATGTCTTTACGTTGTTTAGAGCATTTAAAAACATAAAATGATATTTTATCTAGCGCTGTAGCTATAGAATATTTTAGTAATGAAGTATTTTACTGAAAAGGGCATTGATTAATCGAGTAATCGGATAAAACATTTTTGCTTAATTAAAGAGCAATATTAAATATGCAAGAGGAAATAAGACATGTCTCTTAACTAATTGGTTTCTTTTTGGAAAAAAAAAATCTACATGATAATATTTGTTACATTTTTAATATTAATATTAAAATATTAGGTAAAATATTATTATTATACAGTGAGTTCATGGCTGTGCATTTATGAACCCTATTCCTTGCAATCAAACTAAAATGATTAAACAATTACTAAAAAAAACCAATACATTTTTACAACTTTGTAAAGGCTAAAAATTATTTTCAACTATGTTATAACAGAATGATTCCATATACAGTACAATTTTTCTTCATGGAAAATGTGTGTAAAATAGTCGAAAAACATGTTTTCAAATTAATAAAATTAATTAATGATAAATGTATCTATAAACAAAAATCTAATTTGCATATTAATGTATTTTTTGGCAACGTAATGAAAAAAAAATAATGGGAGTAATAATTGACAAGATTTTCATAATATTATATAATTTTCATAGAATACTGAACTACAATTTATTTCTCTATTCAGTTCCCCTATATTCAGTCTCCCATAATGCATAATAAACCTGTTTTAGTCCTGGTGTCCCTATATGAGGACATGTATGAAATCATCATCCTGTTTCCTGACAGAAAGTTATATTTTGATTTGAAACCCCATAACATTTTCCTGAGATTTATATAATAATTAAAAAATATTATCATATTTCCGTAGGAGTGTCACTAAATTAATATCAACTATTTTTAAAGACCAAGGAGAAGGAATGGTCATGGTGAAACCATCATTCGGTATTCCTGAAATGCCCTGTATGTGCTCTGTACAGGATATCCAGACTTGACTTAAATATAATGTCCTCATACAAGGCCGCAGAGTCTTAAGAAGTTAATTGGTAACGCCAATTGCACACACACACACCCCTAAGGCTTTGACGGGATCAAAGAATAGAAGTGTCAGTCAAGAAAGATGTTCACATCTTCTCTTTGGATTTGATCATGCATTACAGGCTCATTCTGTGTGGCTGTTTCGTTCTCCCTCCTTTACCTTTTTTCTCATACATGCAAGCTCACATCTATGCATTCATGCATGCCCAAAAACCACATTATCACCTGTGGTGGCAATATTCTGTATTCCGTTCCTGACCCGCGCTCTGCCCTGAGATAATGTATTCCACTATTATTATTTTATCTGCTAAAAGGAGAGGACTAAAAATGAGCACTCTATAAATCATTTATGGAAGCAGATCTATTAGAGTGCTACGTGATCCGGCATTATCAAATGGTGCTTTTATCAAAAGTACCCACAACTCCTCTCTGAAATATTAAAAAAGTGCTAAGACCTGAAATGTAAAAGTTTTAGATTGAAACTCAATTTGTGGACCGGGTGGGGAGGGGGCAACTTGTTTTTCTTCTCTTTCTGGAAAAAATGGTTTCCAAAGTCTGACTGTTTCTTATAGCTCATTCATGTTTCATAGCTCGGTTGTACATTTCCAAATGTGTGTTTTTAAATAATTGCGCAGGGTCTGTAGCTGTTTGGATAAAGTAAGCCTCTATTTTCGTAACACGCTACGCAGCGTAGGATTTATGTTATGCGATTAGGTTTTAAAATGAAATGAGTGCTTAGAATTCTAGACTTAGAGAAGCTGAGACATATGGACATAGAAAATAAAGCATATTAGGAGGGATATGTCAGACCATTGATTTATTGTATTATGTTTAACTGGGAAAAATTGTGCAGACTTGATCTTTTGAAAATGACCATCTTTATTGGTAGATACTGTATGTTTGTATGTGTGGTGTAAGCTGTTAAATTAAGTATTTTGTCCTGTTTTTGAAGTACACAAATGAAAAACATCCCTCCTTGAAATAGATTCAAGCATAAAAATGTACAATAAGGCTTTGTTCTTTTCCGGAAACTCCCACTTCGTCAGAAGACGCTATAGGAATGCCTACTGTGTGACACGCTCTGAAACTGTTGTACCAACGTCCAATGAGTGGGCGTGACGTCATGGGCGGTGATGTCAGACCAGGAAGTATATAAGGCACATGGTGCCTGCTAGCGCTAGCTTTCTGCTGTTCAGAACACGCTCTCTGTACCAGCTATCTATTTGCCTGTCTGTGTTGAGTGAATGAGTCAAAAAATCTCTTTTTCCCATCCCCAAAAGTGTGTGTGTATGTGAAAGAGAGTGTTTTTCAAGACGAGTGTTTGTAAAACTCAGTGAAGCGATACATTTAGCCGACTCCTCCAGTGGAGTAAGAGCCCAGCTCTGTATTTGTGTTTCTCTGTTCCTCCACACTTTTCACTACTGATATGAAAAGGACAAGCAAGGGTTAAGGCGGACAACCGGACTTTAAACGGTGTGCAACAGATTTATCACGGATGGCGACACACACACTTTGTGTTGCCAGCCTGGGATCGGAGCACGCAGCAGACGCTTTGGCGGGACCAGATAAAAGCTGCCCACACTGCGAGCTGCTGTCGCTGAGGCTGCTCCGATCCCGGAAAGCCCTCTTTACTGAGGGGGTTTTCACTGGTCAGCCCCGCAGCTCAGGTCCCACTTCTGCCGAGGAACAACCGCAAGCGAGTACCGGTTCCTCGTATCGGTGGGGGCAGACCCTTCTGGGTTAGAACGCTGAAAACTTCACTCTCTCTCCAGAAGTTCAGTTTGCTCACAAAACTAAGGTTAAGGCTTCTACAAGTCAGGTCCAAGGACTGCCATGTAGCATCAGATCTGAAACACACACTTTAAGTAGACCAAATGTCTACTTAAATGTCAACTATCAGCAGACAGTTCTTAGCTCCACGCACACAGGAACTAACACAGACAACATCCACAGCTAACACTGCACTCTTCTCCTTCTGTCCTTTCTCAGAGGCAGAAGTATCCAAACTTCTCCTCACCAGCCATCCTACATCATGCCCACTAGATCCAATCCCCTCTCACCTTCTCCAAGAAATCTCTCCCACACTCCTACCAGCACTTACACACATCATTAACACATCTCTCCTCACAGGCACTTTCCCCACTGCATTCAAGCAGGCCCGTATAACCCCACTGCTCAAAAAACCCTC
>JAUCNO010000795.1:10632738-10645482 GCA_032353835.1 Enteromius viviparus | reverse complement strand
CGGTCCGCCAAGGAGAGGTCAGCCTGCTACTAAGCAGTCTATCAGTCGTAGCATTGTCGAGACAATCACGATCTGTTTTTTCCTCTGATCTCCCCTTGCTGATGGGAACCAGAGATTACTCCACAAGAGGTATGGCTTTGACAGCCTATATACAGGTCTCCCAGTCGAGGACATCTGTGACGCTGCGGGTTGGTCTACCCCCTGCACGCTGTCTGGTACTACCGTCTGGACATGCAGATGACAATGGATTATCGGCCCCTTTATCCCTGATTTGTGATGAGACAGTGGCACAGGGCAGGGTCTTGGAGTCATGGCGGCACTGGTATAGTGTTCCCATAGCGTCTTTCTATTTAAATATTCCTATTTAAAATATACATTTATTCATTATTCATTGTATACAGTATGCAAATGTCTCATTTCATTTTAATTATAAATATAGCCTGCTGTTTTATAGTCTAGGTAGCTCATAATGCATCATTAAAGTTAACTGCTACAATTTTTACTGTTAAAATATACAACTTTATTTGTATATGTAGAAATGACCATTAATCAAGGTTTAAACTTTAATTACTGTGTTAACTGACGTTAATGTATACAGCCTTGTTGTAAAATGTTACTGAATCAGGTTACATCTAACTCTCTCTCTCACTCACACACACATGTTTTCTGTCTTGCTGTGAGATATCTCTGGTAATGATGGCCAGTGACAGTGTCTAAATCTTCAGATTAAACATCAAACATGATTCTGTCTCTCCCAATTGATCACTCTATACTAATCCAGTAATTCCCCTGTCTAGAGCAGAAAAAGAAAGATGGTTAAGGAGAACAGAGGGAAAGAGATAAGAATCAAGGACAAAGGGGAAAAAAGGAACACTCAAAAGAAGGAGAATGGTGAAAAAGGAAAGAGGAGTAATGCTGAGAACAAAAGTGTGGCTTTTAAGACCCAGCTTCATGAGTGTGCTGAAACAGCATATGTTCCCATCCCTGCCGACTGCGTTCTCACACCTCCCTGTGAATGTGATCGTGTCAAAGAAACATTAAGCTGTATCTCTACAGCCATCATTTCCTTGCCGCATTCATTTATTCTCCTTTTGTATCCGTCTGGAGCTCTCTCTCTCCTTTGTAGTTGTTAGTGGTGATGACTACTGCCATCCTGATTAAAACCAGACATCTGTTTTGAGTGTCTTGTCGGCACGGGATCTTGCCCTCGTGATGCAATCAGCTTCCCTGCCAAGCACAGATTAAACACTGGTCATGGCATAGTGTGAAAAACCAGAAAGCTGGTTTAAGCTTATCCGCTCATGTTTTGGTATGTTGAGGTCTCCCAACACTTATAATGATGTAGGGGATAATGTACGGTCAGGTGTGATCATCTGGAAATAAACCCCGGCAGGGAGATCAGGGGGATTATTTCACAGTATTGGCCAACTAATTACAAGCCAGGGGCATCATGCACTTTTGTTTTTTGTCCTGGCTCACTCAGTGGCATTTCAAACTTATCTGTCTTTTTATTTTAATTCTGCCTCTTCACTTTCAAATGTAAATTGCAATTTTGCATCATCTATGCTGCCTCAAACCAAATGTAATTCAAATTCAGGAACTAAATTAAAAGGTATAATTATTTCACAACCCTGTTAGCTTCATTGAGCTCCTGATTGATTAATTGATTGATTAACTAAAGAACCCGGCACTTGACATTGTGGCTGCAATGTATAAATGAGCACCAATAACTGTTATAATAACTATATACTGTTTTTTTAGATTAATATTGGCCATGTTGTACAAATTTGTGGAGTTGTATGATATGGCATCATCATAATAAAACAAGGGAATAAATTAGTATAAGATAGTTACAGTTTGAAAAAATTGAAAAAATTGTGGCACGCCGAGATATCTTGTGACCAAGATATCTATTTTATTTATTTTTGCATTTATTTTTTCGTTGCTTGCTTCTTGTTCTCATTTCATGTGTGTTGCTTTGAACTTGACAGATCACTGTGCATGACACTTTTGCCACAAGCTTACATTTAAAAAAGTATTTCTGCATTTTCTGGTTGTCAGATGTTTGCAGCAAATGTTTAAACCTCTTTTTTTTCCCTAAATCCCACTTGGTATGACATTTCTATCTATACAAAATAATAAGTGTAACATAAGTTTCCAAATGCTTTTTGCGGCCAATGTAGGTCAGTTCCATGGCCACAGGAGAGCTTAAGCAGCTGTCTGTTAAGTTCTTTCAGCTGACACTATCCTGGCAGTTAAATGCTTACAAAGCCGTGTTTGGAGACACATGCATTGACTGTCCCATTGACAGATTGACAGACAAATTGATCTCTTAATGACCACAAGCCATCCAAGACCTGAGAAAGAATTACCACAATACTACACCTCCACCACGTGCAAGCTTCTTGTTCATTGTGCAAGTGAACGGCAATAGAGATGTCTTGTGTTTCTCAGCTGTCACCCAAGGGTTCTTTGTCACTTGTTTAAGTACTCTGCAGTGAAGCTTTGTAAGTCTCCAATTCCTAGGGAGAAACGCAGCAGTGCTAAATATGTTCTATCTCTTGCTGGCAGTAGGTTGATGAAGGCCAAAGTCTGTAGAAATCATTTTGTAATCCAGTGTTAGAGACGTTGATAAATCAAAAAGTCTTGTGCTGTCTTTGGATTAGCTATTCGCTCTTGAACCTGAGGTAAAATCTACACAGGTTTTTAAGAGGGCAATATGATAAGATTCACTAACTTTAAAAATGTATGCATTTTTCAAAAAAAAGAAAGAACGAAAAAAAGTATCTTAGAGTGGCCCATGTTTGCATGTCACTGCATTAGAATAAATATCAAATCAAGTGGCATCTGCTAAACAAATTATAGAATAATGTTTTTTTCTGAGACATATTTAATGATTGTTAAACTAGTAATCTTAGGCTGTTCCTCTTCAGGTACTGCAGCAGACGTTATGGGGAACGCCTCCAGCGTTACGGCTCGGAATGTGTGTGAAATCAGACCAATGGAATGGGTCGTCGTCATGTTGGTGATGTCACCGGCCAGGAAGCATATGAGCACGTGGAATGCAACCGACATTTAGCATTTTGCCATTCAGCAAAGCGTGCTGTGACTGTGTGCGTGAAAGTGACTGATTCTAGCGAGTTCACCAAGCAAAAAAAGGGAAAAAATGTCCAAATCCACTAAGAAAAGTGATCGCAACATGACTCTTTGTACAGGTCACGCTTACCCCTGCAAACGCTTTATTGTACATGATTTGTGTGTAGCCTGTCTGGGGGCAGAGCATGCGGCACCAGCTCTCGAGGGAGCTGATTGCCCTCACTGTGAAGGTATTTCAGTGCACATGCTGAGATCCAGGAAGGCTCTCTTTGAGAAGGGAGCCTTCACTGTGACTCCCCGCGGCGATGGACCCACTCGTGCCGAGGCGGAGAAAGCGCTTGTGGGGATCACAGTCACACAGATCACACCTCTCCGCCCTCCTCAGTGGGGTCCGGTGCTGCCCAGGAGACCGAGGAAGCACGTGTTGCGGATCCTTCCCGATCTTAGGGTGGCGCAGCACTGCTGCTCTCTTCATCTGGGGGTGAGGAGGTGCACAGTGTTGATGAAGTGTCTGCGTCCCCCCAGTACGAGGTTTTATTGGTGGTGGTGACCAGGGCTGTTGCTAAACTGAGGATAGAATGGCCCGATGTGGTTAAAGCTGAGCCCCACACCAGCAAATTAGACGAGAGATATCTGCGGGCTCAGCTACCACCTTCAAAATGGAGCCTTCCGTTTACTACCGAGGTGTCGAGGTCGTGGAATAAACCATATTCAGCCAGGCTCTTTCACTTATCCACTGATTTTTACGGAAATGTGTGCAGTATGAAAGAGCAGGGCTATAGGGCGACAGATAGCCCGCAAGCGTATTTTCTATGTGCGGCATCGCCCTATATCCTTGTCCTTGAAGGCTCCGTCCCTTCCCTCCAAGCAGCTCAGAACATCTTCAGCGCTTGTTAGGAAGGGGTACTCAGCAGCAGGTCAGGGTGAAAACAGTCAGCGGTGTTTCAGCGGGTTCCTCCCTCGCCGCTCTCCGACCTGCAGGGCTACTGGGCGGGAGCAGCCCCGGCTGAGTACTACCTCCTCGTACCGGGAAGCGCAGAAACGGAGTGTCACCGAGAGAGCCCCTCCCAAGAGAAAAAGGGAGAACTGGCGACGCTCCGTACAGGGGTCCTCACAGTCGAAGCAGGATTTGAGAGTTGTGCTTCAGGCTAAGAGGACCCCTCGGAAGAAGCCCTGAGGTCCCTGCTGTAGGGCTTCAGAGGGCGGCCCCCCCAGCCGACACGGGTTTTGCAAGAAGTAGACACATTACTGAGGAAGGAGGCCATCGAGGTGGTCCCTCCTCACGAAGCTTGGTCCAGGTTCTGCAGCTGATACTTCATTGTTCCGAAAAAGGATGGAGGGCTGAGGCCCATTTTAGATCTCAGACCCCTGAACCGCTCAGTAATGAAACTGAAGTTCAGGATGCTTACAGTTAAGCAGGTTGTGTCACAAATCAAATCCTCAGACAGTGAAGCAGATATGGAGAGTATTTCATACAGCAGAGGTGGACCTCTTTGCATCAAAGGAGAATGCGCAATGTCCCCTCTGTTACTCTCTAGCTCCACTGGGGCTGGATGCGATGTTGCAGACGTGGCCGAGGCTCCGTCTGTACGCTTTTCCCCTGATTGCTCTGCTTCCAGGGGTTCTGGAGAGAGTGCGCCGGGACGAGGTCAGTCTACTACTTGTAGCGCCGTTCTGGCCGGGCCGAGTGTGGTTCTCAGACCTGATGTCTCTGGTGGACAGCTCCACCTGGGAGATTCCAATCAGAGGAGACCTCCTCTCACAGGTAGGGGGCACCGTGGTGCACCCCCGCCCGGAGCTGTGAAAATTGTGTTTGTGGCCCCTGAGGGGGCGCAGCTCATAGCAGCTGGTCTCTCAGTCGAGGTTGTGGAGACCATCCTCCTTTCCAGATCCCCAGCTACGAGGAAACTATATGCCCTAAGGTGGAATGTCTTTGTGTCCTGGTGCGGAAAACATCAGCATGATCCAGTTAACTGCCCGATCGGTACAGTGCTGGAATTTCTGCAATATAAGTTTTCCACAGGGGTTGCCCACTCCACACTGAAGGTCTATGTGGCGGCAATTTCGGCTTACCACGCCTTAGTGAATGGACACACAGTGGGAAAAGACCCACTCGTTATACATTTCAGGGTGCCAACCTTGGACCTGGCTGTGGTGTTGCAAGCGCTCTGCGGGCCGCCCTTCAAGCCACCCTTCAAGCCACCCTTCGAGCCCATAGAGGATATTTCGGATCATATGCTGACTGTTAAAACCTCTATTTTGCTTGCACTATGTTCTCTGAGGAGAGTGGGGGACCTCCAGGCTCATTCGGTGGCTCCTTACCATCTTGAGTTTGCCCCGGGCATGACAAAGGTCTTCTTGTACCCTCGAGCGGGTTACACCCCCAAGGTCCCTGCACTTACACCACAGCCTCTAGTGCTGCAGACGTTCAACCCTCCTCCCTTCAGGGAGCCCAGCCAACAGGAGTTGAACTGCATGTGTCCAGTGTGAGCACTGGACACCTATGTCCACAGGATGGCTCCGTGGCGCAGGTCTGAGCAGCTCCTGGTCTGTTTTGGTCCACCGAAGTGGGGACTTGCAGCAACCAAGCAGACAGTGAGCAGGTTGATAGTGAATGCGATCAACACCACGTACGAGTCATCTGGCCTCCAGCCGACGTCTCAGGTTATGACTGTAACCCCAGTTCCTCGAAGGAACGAGACACCGCATCTAATCAGCCACACACCTCAGCATCCCTGACGGCTTTGCTGCATGTCAAAAAGCTAAATGCCGGTTGCATTCCACGTGCTCATATGCTTCCCAGGCGGTGACGTCACCAACATGACGTCGGCCCATTTCATTGGTCTGATTTCACACACATTCAGAGCCGTAACGCTGGAGGCGTTCCCCATAGCGTCTGCTGGACGCGGCGTCTTGTTCCTTCGAGGAACTGGGGTTACAGTCGTAACCTGAGATGATTTTTACAATTCACACACAAATTCAAGAAGAGTATAGTTCATCACCTTGAGAATGATTTATTTTCTAATTTTTGAGCAGAAAGTGACCCTATGCATGTTTTGCATTAAATTTATAAAATGTGTCTGCTGGTTTAACCTAACATACTTCTTTTTGAGCTGCACAAATTCAGACGTTATACAGATCCTAGAATTTTTTACTTTATGCACTCAGTAACTGTGTGGAATAAAAAAAAAAAAGATGAAAGTGTGAGGAATTCAAAATGAAAGAATGGTTAAAATAATAAACAGGGACTTCATTTCCCACTCTCTTACTGACAGCCGAATAAGAAAAGAGTCCATATTTTAGTTATTTTTATTAAAGACAGGTGAATCTCATCAGGCCAAATGTAAGACCAGGAAAATTCTTTAAAGTTCAGTTCTATTGGACACAGCTATTAATGAAAACTAAATAATAATTCACCTTACACAAATTATAATTTTAACCGTGAAGTCATAACTTGGTTCTACTGAATATTTAATGAAGGGAATAAAATCAGATCTTTAATAATGCAGGCTTAATTTTCCATTTTTATTCTCTGATGAATGTAGAAACCATTGTGACACGTCAAATGTCAAGCAGCACTTCAGGAACTGATCTGTTATAAGCAAACACAACAGAGCCCTCTTTGAGCGAGGACAAACTATTTTTGCTTTTTTATCATATGCAAGAAAATGATATTGATTTAAAAAGGCTCTGTACTGAGAGCACAGAGCAGACACTACCACAGCGATGCCCTCAGCTGCTATAATCCTTCAGTGGGAACTTTAATTAAAAGAGAATTTTAATTAGTCCGGTCGGCAGCGACTGACATTTTGGGTGCAGTTTGTCATTTGCGGTGAAATGGCACAGTCATGACACAAAGACCACAGGGTGAGATTCACAGATCACTGCACTGTAAGGGTTTCGGATCAATTACTGTAGACACCAGGGTGTCAAGAGGCTAATATTATATGAGGTGACATCAACTCTTTCAATTGTGTGAATGACATAACTCGGCTCATTGAGCCTTCCTGTAACACTTTTTCCCCACCTGAATATTACATAGAGACTAAAAAACTAACATTTTTCTCCTATGTGTAGAGTGAATTATAATTAATAGCTGTACAGTATGTGAAATCGCATTCATTTTTATGCTGTTATAGGATTCCCTCATCTTTAATAACATAATGTTTTAAATAATTGTCTGCTCTTTTATGCATATTACTATTAATACAAATCTTTCAAGCTCTGACAATGATAATGGAAAGAATAGGAAGCATTCTTTATAATGAACTGAATGAAATTTACATAGACTACATCAAATACAGTATGACAACACAAACCTCAAAGTAATAGCTAACATCTTTTCTCACTTCACATGATTAAGCACAGTGACATTTGAGGTTTGGTGTAGCTATATTTGATCAAGTTTATGTCTGTGTGCATTAGTCATTGTTTCCTTTTAAACTGAGAGTGAATTACTTTTTGACATGCTCATATTCGAAGTGATTGTGTCGCTGTAAAAAATTGTATACAAATATCAAACCACTCGAGCTTTTTAGAACTTTTTGTGGAGCTTGAATGTTTTGATTTCATTTGATTTCTCTGTATAGACCAAAAAAAAAATTTTGTTCCACCTTAAGCAATTGATAGTTTTACGTAACAAAAAGTTTAGTTTAAATTTGTACTTTACAAATAAAAGCTTTTACCTGCGTTTTTCTGGAGGGATATTGCTTCATTCCTAAAAGCTGTTAGGTGACAGGGACAGTGAGAAAGCGGTCGACCGATTCTGATTTCACCTTTAATGCTCTCTCTCTCTCTGTCTGATTCTTTGCCTCTGCTGACACTGTTGTTAGACAGTGATGGTCAATGCCCCTTTGACCTTCACCACTTGCCTGCCTTAAATCTGTGGGGGGGAAAAGCAAGATAACACCCAGGCATGATTGTATGTGTGTGTGGATGCATGTGTAATTTCAGCCTCGACAGTGGTGTCTGTCTCAGTTCTGTGCAGGCAGGGTTGATCTCCCAGGAGCCTCTAGGGCAGCTACGGGGTGGGAGTGATGCGGGAAAGAGTGAAACCTTTAAGATGACTGACAATCGTCATCCTGTGCTGGATCGACCCCTTTCCCTCCCCATCTCTCTTTTCTTCCAAATTTCAACAGAAAACAAAGTCCACCTGCTTATGAATTCAACAGGCCAGACCTTAGATGTAATGTGCTTTTCCATAAACAGATATTCAGTGATGTGGTTGCCATTTGCATCCATATTTGACATCATTTAGACAAACTCCACAGAATCTGTTTTCGAAACTTTTGCAGAGTAATTAATGCAGTGTACATTGCAAATTAGCCGCTTAAAAGGCTTCAAACTTCTTCAATACATCAATCAAATTAAAGTAATTATTAGTTTTGCAAACATGCCATTTACACGGAGGGATTACAGATAACGCAGAAGAACAAACACAGACCCCTGAGTGTTGTTTCTGATTACCATATTGCACCGAATGCCCTTCTGTGCAATAAAAAAACACATAAAATCTCACTCAGACACAATCAAAGCCAGTGTCAGCGATTTTGACAGACTCATTATGGGCTGGCACATTTGATGTCTTTTATTCTGTGCACGTCCACATCCACACTTTCTTAAGACACATGGTCTTTAATGTCCTCTTTGCTGAAAGTTGAACTGTAATTCAACTACCCTCCTCTGCTTGTTGTACACTGGCTAAATGCTTTTGAACTTCACTGTAAACATGTTTTTAACCTTTAACAACCTTAAAGCCAACCATTCTGATTTTAGCGTTTTTGTTAAATTGGTTACCGGGTGTTTAAAACATCTTGGCAGAAATTTCTTTATATTTGTACATAGTGCAACATGATTATCCTTCAGCACCATTCGCATGAGTTAAACTTGACATGTTCAAGCGGCCAACTACACGCGAATAGCGAGATAGATTCGCCCAAGTTACCTCAGGTGTGAACGCACTTTGAGATTTGAGAAAATTATTGGCACACTGGACAAGAGATAACAAAAGAAATATACTAAATATATGTTACATCCTGCTAAAATGTTTTGTACAAATATAAAAATGGGTATTTGTTTTATTTATCTGTACTTTTGACTTTTTAATTTTATTATAATGTTAATTTATTGTAATGTAATTCATTCATTCAATTTATTTTTGTACAATTTAGTTGTCATTTTTTGTTGTTAGATTGCACTTTATACTGTATCTCAGTTGAGAAATACAGATTTCAGCATTATTAGTAATCTGTGTGTGCATTTTCCTTGATAACAAGCCAGTTGAGTCAAACCACTTACATATCGTATCGCAATCGCAATTTTGACCTTAGTAATCGCAATGTGACATTTTTCCCAAATCGTGCAGCCCTAATTTTAACTTAAATTAAATAAATGAAACCTAAATAGTAATATTTCAAAACACAAAATGACAAAAACATAAAGTAACAAACAATTATTCTGTTTTTCATTTTAAAATAAAAACCTTTTCATAAATAAATATCTTTAATAGTATATATATAATACTAAATGAACTCTGGTGTAGTCTGATTCACAAATTACTTTTTTGAACTGATTCCTTTAATGAATCAATTATTTACAGTATAATAATAATGTTTTTTGGGGTATGTAGTTACACTTCTTTATGTGAAAGGTTGCAAAATCATTAATTAATTTTGGCTGCTAAAACCAAATTCACTGGTTTGTAAAAAATGCTTACATTTGACTAATGCTACCAAGAATTCCTCAGTCATTAAAGATAAAGCACATTCTACACCACCTGTGTCACCAAAGGGAACTGCAGAATTAATAATTGTTTGCAAACAGGTTTTCACAACACTCTCCTCTCCATTGGCCGGCCAAACATGTGGCTCCGCCCCTAACTCATACCATTGGATGGTCAAACTGGTAGAGTAATGTTTTGATAGCACCACAGAGCCACGGTTTTTACATTTTTAGCCAGAATCAACCTATGAATGGCCTACTTATAGCTGTCTCTGCTTATTAAGCTGCGACAGGAGAATTTAACATCCAAAAAAATGTACCATTTCACCATCTACTGGCAGATGCTCTAATCCAGAGCTGCTTACAAGCAGCACTTTGTTTTCACATTTTGAGACTGCCACGATCAACAGATGGCAAGCAAATCTGCCTTTCAAATTTAAACCAACCAAACAAACACACTACATCCAGCTGGTCACAACAGATTTTAATTAAACTTGCCGATTAAGAACTTTATCAATTTCAGCATTGTTCTTTCTATTTCATATATCACATATACACATAGACAGCACAACACACACACAGTTTCTAAAATCACTGAAATGTACTACCTTGACACGCTTCTGCGTACAAAGCATCCCTTTTTAAATATGAGCAGTTAACCAACGCTGATCTGCTTTTTCATCAGTGTTAATGAAAAGCCTTTATAATGGTTCAGAGTTAGCCTGGTATGAGATCACTGGAGGCTGTTTCTGGGGACGCATCAGCAAAACTGACCTGATATGAAAGCGCCAGGTGGCATCTGGCTATAGTTGGCCCCAGCCAGAGTGAGAGCCGCTGAAGGTGCAGGTGTGAAGGGATGGCCGTAGTTCTGTGGGGTAGCATATGGGCCTGGAGGAATAGGCTAGATAAAGAGAGAAAGAGAGAGATTGTGTTATAAACCTAAAGACGCCAAATGATTTAGTTTTAAGCAGTCAAAATATACAAACTTAACTTAGTTTTGTACAAGATTCATTTTGAAATGCTGCACATTTGATTCATGTACTGTAAAATGGCTGCAGCAAATGGGAGCATATTTACTCTTTTATATTAATAATTAAATCCTTTCCGTGTCAGTCATTCTAAATATATTTCAATCGCATGGAATATGTTTAGAATTCAAATTAGAGTTCCGGGAATTCCATGGGAATTAACGGGAATTTATGGGAATAGACTGAAAAACTCTTGCCACATAATCTTGGTTGAAACAACTAGATTTAATGCAATTTTAGTTTAATTTCTAGACTAAAAATCGCTCAATCACATGCACACAGCAGGGTTATTAAGGCCACGCCCCCTACATGCTTTCCATTTCATGCACAGACCATTTTTTTATATCTTGCACAAAAAATATCAAAATGTCCATCTTGGTAAATATTTATGTAAATTGAATAAAAAAAATAGAAAAAATATAGTGCTGCGTGTAATATGCTGGGCAACTAATTTAGGCTAAACCACTGTAAAATTGTACAAATGAACATTTAAGTGAGCTAATGATAAAATAAGTCTAACAATGTCCCTGCCCCACACGCAACCCCCTCTGATTACCTAAATGAGGAATCCCCCTCCATTTTCTCAGAGCCACACTTGCTGCATTTGAGCCCAAAAGCTACATCTAAGTTTTGATATTCTAAAAATATTTGATCAACGGGATTCAAGTAAATACCAAGGTGTTATAGCTAGTTCTGCTAGCCACTGTATTGGTCAAAAGTTTGGACACATTACTAATAATGTTTTAAAACTTTGCAAATCTTTTGCTCATCAAGCCTTCATTTATATGATCAAAAATACAGAACAAAAGAGTTACATTGTGCTGTATAACAATTTAAAATAATGGTTTTATGTTGTAATATAAAGTAAAAAGGGGTGTGGCCATTTGTAAATTCTATGGGTATAGTTTCCGGGCTCATCTGCCACTAGCTATTTTTAGCTATCCAAAACAATTAGTTTTGCTGCTTCATATTAAAAATTGTTGTGTCTTATGTACTTGCTTTAATGTATTATCTTAATTATGGACACACTGGTTTGTGGTGCAAACAGTTTTACTGTTGTTCTCCTCCTCATTATTTACTTATAGCGTATAATGAAACTGAAGCCCCTGTTGACCTAAAACCGATGACCTAAAATATGTATTTCTGAGTTTTGAACATTATTACTCCAATCTTCAGTGTCACATGATTCTTCAGAAACCATTCTAATATATAATTTATTAACAATGATGCCACTAAATGTTTATTTTTTTGTTTGTGTATGATACACTTTTATAAATTTTCGCAAATTTCAAATGAATTCCCATAAATACCTGAATTCTTAAAACAGTGGAAACCATGATTTAGGATTTTTTTGCTGACTATAAAGTTCATTTGATCAATTTAATGCATCCTTGCTGAAAAATGACTACCCCTAATCTCTTGAGCATTTGTGTACTTAGTACATGTTCACTCGTGTGTGTTTGTGTGTTTACCGGCGGTGTGTGTGTCTCGTTGCCTTTGTTGGCCAATCTGCTGAGGATGCTTCTCTCTGACATCTGCAGGCGGGCTGTGATTGGCGGGACTCTAGAGAGTGTGGCTGGGAGCCGCATTACATCAGCCTTCATGTCACTCAGAAGCTCCTCCAGTTGGTTAAGAACTACAAAAATGTCCATCATTACAACATGGCAGGTCGTAGAAAGTAACAGAAGCAGAAGGGATTTGGTTGTAAAGTTAAATTAGTAATTGATAACAGAATCTGTGCTTCAAGCTGAAGACTTCAAGAGCAGGAGCATGTATTCAGAATGTCGACTTTAACTAACTTTAAGAGCTTGAAGCATTAATACATATGTTACCGGCAATGTGTGAAATCCGGCATTCTATAGAATGCCTGACGGTTTTAGGCAAAGTGTGAAATATCGGG
>JAUCNO010000795.1:10610674-10626989 GCA_032353835.1 Enteromius viviparus | reverse complement strand
TCGCTCCTCCACGAGACGGAACAGTTATAGGGGGAGGGCTACTGCCTAACAGCATCAGTGTTGCCGTTCTTTGAAAGGAACGGATCGCAAAGATTCGGATCCCCTCAAAGAGCCATAAAATCCCATCTCTAGTCTCCGCGAGCGCAGCCCCTTCTCAGCTCAGCGAGTGTTCATTGCGGCTGCTAAGAGGAGCAGGACTTTTGGTTAAAATAGAAATGTTACTTCTAGGTCTTATATACATGCTAATATAGGTCAAATCATGCCATAGTCATGCATATCTTAAGCAAATTAGGTTTAAATCAGGCAACGGCTCGTTTAAATCGGGATATTTGTCCAGATAAATATCTTAGTAAGGCAGAGCTGGTTTAAGAAGGCATAGAAAATATTGGGTTAATTTCAGTCGCTATTTTATATTCATTCCGTTTTTAGTGACCACGGAAACCATCAAAAGTATCAGTAAAACTGTTGTATTTAGACATTTAGGTGCATAGCATTACATAATGTGACCACAGAGAAACGAGAAACATGACGCACTGCCTTACGAATATGCATAGCGTTTGACATAGTCTAGCGATTTCAGGCAAGGTTTAGTTATTTTGAATGAAAAGGTGATAACGCTTAATGAGAGGGCAGCGTGCTTTACGCGTCTGAAGGATAACGCCGGTTTCACACTGCACGCGTCAGCAGGGCGTAAGCAGCGCCTGAGCGACGCGTAAGTGGCGCGTGAGCGGCGCGCTGCGTTTGTGCTTTCATACTGGCAGCGTTTGCCGCGCGCAGCTGAACCGCGGCTTGTACTGCAGTAGACTATAACAAGCAGGTTATTTCTGTAATATTTTCCAGCGTTCGTCTCCGAACGTTGTGTGCTTTAATTTATGTTATTGCCAGCATATTTTGTTGTGTGACTGCCTTATTATAGTTTACACAATAAACTTCTCAATATTTGTATATGAAAAAATAGCAGAGCCTGTCAGCAAAAACGATGTCTGACCCTTCTTGTATAATGTTGTATAAGAAATATCTTATTTTGCCATGCAAAGGAAGGCTTGCGGGCAGATGCTAGACTGAATAGGTTACACTTGCAACAGCATAGTGCTGGACAACAATACCAGCGCTATTGATTGCCTACCACAGCTGCTGGTATCGCACGTGCGCCTTCGCCTCGATGGTTACGTCGCACGAGCGCCTTCGCCTCGATGGTTACGTCGCGAAGTCTCTTGTTACCACAAACCAAGGTAAAGCAGCTTGTGTTTACATTAGTACAGTTGCCTCATAACTTGATAGAAAGAAATGCCATTGAAATTAGACTGCTGCTTTGAATGCCGGTAAAGGCTGATACACTGCCGGTAACACATTAGGAGCCTAGATTTGCGAGCAAGGCTTAAGGCTGTAAGAAATAATATACGTTAGCTGGAGACCGCGAGAGCGTTTTGGGGCGAAGCAGAAAGCAAGCTACGTTTAGCAGAGGTGAAAACTGCGGTGCTGCCCAGCTCGCGAAGAAACAGCTTTGAGACAAAAAACGCAGAAGCCGAGGATAGGGTGTGAGCGGTATTTAAGGCGGAGAAGGAGAGATTCGCGGGGTTATCAGTAATAGAAGATTGGTGGCAGCTGCGATCGTTCGTGCGTGCTTCCTCCTGAAATACGATTAATTGCTTAATCATCATTAAAAAAAAAGTGAAAATGCTATAATAAAAATCTGTTAAAAGGTTAACGTAAACTGACATTCTCAGAATTCCCTGCATTGCATTTAAATCAGATGTGTGGTAGGTTTAATAATTTTTTGTTATTAAAATTTGAAATTTTAAGTTCCTATTTCAAAGTTTACAGATAGATGTTCGGTGTTTATGTAAACGGTTTAATAAACACTTCTGGCACTTTTTTCGAGTCTGTTAATTCGTTTTTTATTTTTCATGTAAATGATTCAATAAATACTGTACCGTGCCATTCATACCGAGGTATTACCGTACCATGAAATTTTGATACCGTTACATCCCTAGTAACTTGAGGAAAATTAAACCATTTGATTTAAGGAATGCTGTGTAAATATACAGTTACTATAAAGCTGCAGATCTTTCATTCAGAAAATACAACCCCTGTGATCTCATCAGGATGACCTCCCATCTTTTGGTTTGTACATCTGTTTACAAGGCTGGAGAGCAAGTACTGAGAAGCAGCTCACACTTCCACAATTCCTTTTTTTTTCTGGTACTCATAAAACTGTACACTACAATATGTTATATCTGTCCATAGTACTCCTTTAACTTGCTCCTCAGGCAACTTCTTGAAACTACATTTTAAAGAAAAATAAACCTGTCATGTAAGAGTACATCTTATTTAGTTTGAGGGATTTTCATTGCTAGTCAGAAAAAAAGGATAATTCCCTCAGTTGTTTTGAATAATGACTACTCGAGTACATTGGCAATGTTTGGAAAGACAGATTATGTCTCCAATGGAACTCGTCTGTGAGTCTGGCTAGATACCCTGGTTTTGCATGCAGCTCTGCTGGTGAGTCATTTCTCTGGCTGTGCTCTCTGCTTTTGAACATCTACACACGTGTGACACATACTATGTGTCAGGAAGTGAGTTAGAGACTATAGAGCTGCTTTTTCCCCTCAGGTGTCACTTTTTCTGAGCTGCTCTTCAAACTTAGGTTTTGCTTCTGTAACTGGATTCTAGAACACAGTGAAAATAGTTGATGAAACCTCATCCACACTGATTTAGAGGTCTCTGGTGTAGCTCACGGCATCCATTCCAATGTCTGCATCTAGTTTTGCTCTTCAGGAGACATCAGAAGCTGTGTTATTGATTAAGGTGTGTTAAGTATTTATAATAGTAAAAAAAAAAAAAAAATCAGTAGCTACGGCGCATGAAAAATCTTCATGTTGCACATTCTCTTTTATATTATATAAAAATGTAATTTTTGCAGATTTGTGAGTGTGCATGTTTTTTTTTTTAATCACAAACCTGTTTTCTGAATGTGTCCTCTTTAGTCGTGTGTGTATGTATGAGCTCACACAATTTGCGTTTTTCCCCCCTGAGCTTCTCCCTTTGAAGTCTGTGGAAGATCCTTTCCATTCGTCTCTCGTCTTGATGGGAGAAAGAGAAAATAGACAGGTGTTCAAAGACACCCCTCCACGCTCTGCCCTCTCCGCTGCCCTCCATCTTTCCATCCCACTATTCATGCCTCCAGTACATTCCTCTTCACCAAACACACACTTCACATTGCTTCCTGTGAGTTCTCTTTCCCCTTACCCTCTTCTTTCTTTCCCTTTCTTTCGCACAGAGTCGCACAGAGAGGAAAAGCATTATGAATATTTTAACTTGCAGAAATGTCACTGAAAGAGGACAGAAAGAGAAAAAGATAGAGTGTAATGACTCAAGTGCTCTGTCTGTTTCCTGGAGTAAAACCATGTGAATGTGGAAAAATGGCTTGAGGTATATTTATAACCGCTCAATGCGTTTCCCTCGCAACATACTTTTCAAATCTAAGCAAATAAATCATTAATATTTGAACCTTTTACCGTGGCAAAAAGAGAAGTATAGCTGTGCAGTCTGTATGAATTGTTAATGAGCCAGACAATTGTATCACTCAAATTAGCCGCAAATTGAAGACATTAACACACTAATCAAAATTAAGATGTTGTATTTTGTCACACTAGCTGGAAGAAGATTGAATAGAGCACCATTATTTAAATGACTAACAATTTAACATGTGTGTATTATGCACATCTAGAATAAATGTTTTATGTTTCCTGTTTTAGAATGATATCTGCATTCGCCGAGAGTGTTTTTGTGTGTATACAGGAGCTTTGAAATGTTATGGATTGCTCTGACCCAATTTTTCCCTGCATAATTGCCGGAATATGTCATTTTTAGAGTGGTATTTATCACAGGTGTGCAGTATGACTGCCGATGCCCGTAGGCTTTTTATTGTGCTGCCCTCTTAAATTTGTGCTCAACACACAATCCGCTTTCGCCGCTATATATCAGTGTCTATTTATGTTTACTGGCAAATAGGAACTGCCCAGGCTTCATGGGTGTTGACTGCCCATATCACAATAGCAGGGCATCTGGCAGAAGGTACAGAATGTGTGCTGTACGATCACGATCTATCATGTGCACTTTCTTTCTCCCTTTCTAAATATGTGTGGGTGGGGGTTTGCTTAGCTGTGGGTTGGGGACTAATGTGTCCCCAAAGGTCTGGTAAATCTGGCAAAATCTCCTTTCAGGGACATTTCATGATGCTGTCATTTTTATAAAATCAGTTATTATTATCAATATTTTTTTAGATTAAAAAATGCAATAAACTCATTCATATAGCAGCACGATACGGTTGTCAATCCTGTATTTCCTGTATTTGGTTACATGCATTCTGTAACTGAGCTCACACCTGTGAACTGTGTGAATTGAATGGTTCAGTGCAGGTACTGAACCACTAGTTGTATTCTGCGTGCGTCCTGTGATTCAAGTGCTCCACTCTCCATCAAAGTTTAAAAGCTGCTAACGGTTAATGAAGGTTTTGAAGAAAGACTCTTGTCGTGTCAGAAAGTGATAAGACTTTCAATTTTACGGACGTCACCATCTTTGATATTACGTCGGTCACTGTTGCTATGGTTACTGGTAAGGAATACGGGTTGCACGTTAATACAGACAGAATTCTAAACACAATTGTAATCTGCTGTGTGAACAAGACATTTCGAGACTCACACCTGTAAAGAAAATACGCTTGTCAATCCCAAATACAGGACTGACACAGTGTGTGTGAACGTGGTGTAACATAAGGTTAGAGTTTGCATTAGGGTTAGTCTAATTCAATTGATAATTTAGTTTAATTGTTGTGTGGGCATGATTAACCTGTAGAAATTTGTCAGCCGGTAGAGATTTTTGACTATGGTCTATATCTCGGTTTCACACTCACATTATGTTACTGTGCTACATGGTCATGAAAGCTTATTGATTTCACATGTTTAAATGCACTACAGTTTAATAACAAGTGATTTCTTGCCTGTCTTTGCAAGTGTCCTCGTAAACACAGTAATTTAGGTTTTAAGTGACGGCAAACAGCTGAGAAAAAAAGCACTTGGGCAACAGTAGTATATTGCAACTGGGCAGCTCTTAAAGTGACAGCAGTCTAATATTCCTGCCATCTGTCTTTCATTTTAATCAGACAGCAAAGAGAAAATCTGTTTTGACTAAATCACTTTTGTAACTTCGCTAACACATATCATACTGCACATAAAACAGTCATTATGTGTTTCATCTTTGATCAAGAAATATATACTTTCATCATAAATTCTGCTTTATTTTGTAATAATCAAAGAAGAAACATTCACCTGAAAAGGCCACCCGAAAGCACACAGTGAGTCACATTCACTCTCTCTTGTTAATTGAGCAATCAGTATGATAATTCAAGACAAAATGCAGCTTAGTGAAATGTCTTCACAATAACGTCTAATTGAAAATTCTGGCACACCTGAGTTTTATGCGCACAGACTTGCCTGTTTGGCCCCTTCTTTGGTAGAAATGCAAGAAGGGTGTAAAATACTCCCAATGTTTAATTATTCCAAACGAGCCTCAGGGAAAATCTCAAGGGTTTTAATTAAGCCTGAATTAAAGTTATGTAAATTGCATGTGAGCGTAGCAGGTTTCTTTTCCTCTTTTCAAAAATAAATTATTTTATTTATTTTTTGAATGAAGCAAAAATAGACTCAGTTTTGTATGCACTCATGGAAAGTTGCTGTTTCCCTCCTCATTTTTCTTTCATTCTGCTTTTCTTTATCAGTTTCCTTTATCCAGTTTGTTGTTGCACTGTGCCCTACACATCAAATTAATTTTGATAATTCAACTCACTCAGTGTTTATATGTGAGGACGCTGTTGCAAGATTTTTTTCCATCAGTTGTTTATTGGTCTGGAAATGTGAGCAAAAACAACAAAATAAAAAAAGTGTGAATCTCCCCTAAGACCTGGTTGTTTTCCATGCAGTTTTAATGCATAGTAGCCATGTATGAATTTTTAAAGTATGCATTTGCTCTGCATAATAATAGGTCTTTGAGCATTTCAGTGTTTTATGGCATTATTTTATATGCAAGCCACAGAAAGTGAAATGTCTCATTCATACTACAGATAAGAAAAAAATATATATTTTTTGTGATTCATGTTGGTTGTTTTAACATGTTACACAATACTAACATAATTAATGCAGATTCAGTTTTTCTGTTAACTGGGGCTAGGATCCTCTGGTGTTTATGCTCATGCAATTTGCCTGCTGAATTTGGCTACTTGGTTGATGAAAGAATAATTATTTATCAAATTTCATCAAATTCCTTGAACATGTTTTATGAAAATGGTTTGGTATATTAAAAATCTTTTGATAACTTTTTAGCAGAATGCTCTTAAGATAATCTAAATTTTGATGAAAAACAGTTCCTAAAAGTAAGCTTTGCAGGAAAATTCTGGTAGACATTCAAATTTTTATATGCATTCAACTCAGCTGAAGTGAATGAATAAACAATCATTAATAATAAACAAAAAATAAACAATTACAGTTCCAAGGTTTTTAGCATAAATGTGCAAATGTGGCCTATTGAATCTTACTTTTTTACTGAGTTTTTTTTTGTTATGGTTAAAATTGAGGTTTAGATTTGTGTGCCAAGTTTCATAACTTTCCCACAAGAGCTGCCATAAACTTCCAGAGCAGAAGAAGAAGAAAACTAACAGACATATTGATACCTAAATATGGGTGTGAAATGTTTTAATTTTATTAGCATCTGAAAAAAAAATAAACAGACGTCTCTCATTTGACTAGAAGAGCAGAAAGAGGAATGACAGACAGAAACACTTATGTTAATTTTCTCAAATAAAGGCAGAGCTAAAAAGGCTCTAATTTTAATTAATTTATGCAATGATCATTGTAAGTCCATTAACATTATTATTTATATATGAATTAAATCATTGTAAAAGATCACAATGAAATAATCTTCAAAGTAATTATCTTTTTCTGTTTCTTTCTTCAGGGTTGAAACAAATCCATGCTCTCTCTATCCAAGGCAACTACGAACTCCGCATAGATCTTGAAGATTTCGAGAACAGCACAGCTTTCGCACAGTATGGTGTGTTTGGAGTTGGACTGTTCTCTGTTGATCCTGAAGATGACGGTTACCCCCTCACCATCGCTGACTACACCGGAACTGCAGGTACATACACGTTTACAGACATGGATCAATATCTCAATATTGTGTAATTAGTACGCCTTATTTAAATCACACTAACTTTGAAAGACCCGGTATGCAAATCAGTTTGCAAGATTATAATAATAAGTGCTTATTCATTCGGATAATTGGTCCATTTCAGTGCTTAGTGGCATATACAGATTAATCATGGCATATAGTCTTTAGTCACTTCTTAGCCTCAAACAAAACAGCTCTATCACACAAAACAAGCACTAATGTTGGATATTATAAATTCCTTAATTCAGTTTGATTCTGATTCGTAAGCATTATTTTGTGGTCTATTTATTCAATTACATTAAAATTAGCCTGCACTCATTCACAAGTTTATAAAAATGTATAAAAGTTATTAGAATCTTAAAAATAATTTTCAGGATTATTTAGAAATCTAATAATCAACCAGTCCTCACAAAAACTCACACACACTCACCCGGAAGACACAATGCCTCCCAGTCGATTTCTGCCATTGACTTAGACAAATGTCAAGAGCAGACACAAACTGAATTGGAAAGCTCTTCAGAGTCCTGTAAGGAACAAGTGAGCAGCGAGATAAACAGAAATAGAAAGAGCATTCTGAGATTGAACTCAAGGGCAGGTGCAGAAGAAAAACACACAAATTCACTATGAAGAGAGCATGAAGGAGAAAGTTGAGAGATCTGCTGTCTGTACAGCAGGTATATCCGGGCTTGAATTGGATTGTGTCTGTAGCGCTGGTGTCAGGTGAGCAGGTGGTCTCTGCTGGGCAGCGTCTTCGTGCCCTTGAGCTGCTGGGTTTCCTGTTTGCTGCCTGACAGGTCTCCCCTAATCACAGCGCTGAGAATATTATTGTGATCATTTGCATTGAATTTTGACAGGCAGTTGTGCTCTGGGCTGGCCTGGTGGGCCCTAATACGTCTCAAAATACAGACAGCGTCAAGGTGACTCCTTATTCATGCTGGCGAGTGAGCACAAATAAGCCCACGCATAACTTTGTGCACATACGGTATGTTTTATGCGGGTTACACATTTATACAGAGCCGCTATAGAGAGTCGCATGTGATATTACCACATCACCTGAAGGCTTTCTGAGATGATAGTATCCTCTTGACATATGAAAAGTGATTTACAAGTGCATGTGACCGAATCTGAGAGTTTGCAAGGACATATCTGGGTATAACGCTCTTAATGCAGAAATGTCAACGGCAGCAATACAAGTATTTTCTGTGGGCTCTGTGCGACCCTAGTGTGACTAATGGCTTATTCCCATAGCTGCGGACAAAATCTGTCAAGCTTGAATGACGCGCGTTTCCGCTGGGAAATTGAGCGGCAGCCTGGGATCTATTTCTCTGTGTATTGTCTTTGACGGTATTGAGGAAAACTGACTGCGGCTCAGAAGATTGGAGATCTTCAAGGTCATGGGCTGTTAGAGAAGAGGAATGAAGGTTTAGAGCTTTCGTTCAGAAAGCGTTATCCTTTTCTGTGAAGAGTTCCTTGTATTTTAAGCTGGATGAAAGGTTAAGGTTCTGAACGAATCCCATAGAGGTTTGGGAATACCACCTGACATTTATCTCTATTGTACTCATCCTGGTACAATTTCTTTCTTTTTCTTCCCGTCTCTTTCGATCTCCATGGAACACTTCGTTCCAGCTCTTGCTTGGAATGTTTTCTCTGTTCATGTTGAGCTGACAGGAACAGTTTATAGGGCAACAGACACATCACCACCTGCCCTTCTGCCAAAAAATCCAGTGGACAGCAGGCAGGATGGCTTTCCAAATCCCCTTTTCAGATATAGAAATGGGGAACGTTTGTTTCTGTTGGCCAGCAACACCTAATGTCTGTTGCCATCAGATTAAACTGATGCTATAAGACACTTCTTGAGGGAAGAAGACTTGTCATTGACCCACAAGTTTACCCTTGCCTCACAGAGTCCTGGAAGAATTTTGGCCATTAGGGGTAGAAAACTGAAAAGCAGTAGTGAAATAAATTGTAAATGTGTCTTTTCAGGTTTCAGGTCTTTTTAAGAACTTTTTATTTTTTTAATCAGCAAGGACATATTAAATGATCAAAAGTTTTACTGTATTACTGTTTGCTGTATTTTGGTTATATATACTGTATATGCAACCTTGTTAAACGTAAGAGAAAACAAAGTCTCGCCAACGTTTTTTAAAATGGTATGCCTTCACAATTTCAAGCTTGCCTGTTGGTATAAATGGGCCTTTATACATGGAAATATCTACAGTAGTTGCTTTCATATAAATGTAGTGTTCTTGTGTACTATGTGTGCACTTCAATGCCAACAGCCAATGTTTAGCTGCATGTTCCAGGCAGCATAGAGTGTGTTTCACATTTATTTAAGACCACTTTTAGGAGAACAGTGCAAACTCTAAGTGCAAACAGCATAACTTTACACATTCCTGCTACTTATGGTGTAGCACCTATGCATTTGTGTGCATGCATTCTTTAAAGAGGATCATTAAAAAGTTAATGGTGAGACTGATAAAATCCTTCAATGATACATAAAGTGAGTTATCCTATGCAAAAAGTTGAGTTCTTTAAGGATGGAAGTGTGAGAGAAAAGAGACAGGAACAAAGCAAAACACTGTATGCATAAATCACACCCAAATGACATAAAATGCTGAAAATGCTTTTATTAGAGAGAGATGAGACAAGTTTGCTTGTGTATGCTAACTCATCTCATGTATTCCTGAGCATCTAGAGTTGTTTATGTGAAATGGAATTCTGTGTTAATTTTCATACCATTTCACAAGATTTATTCAAGATTCTTTTATGGACAGAAAGTTCAAATTAACAGCATTTTTTTTTTAATTTTAAGTGTCTTTCCTGTCACTTTTGTATCTTTTTTTAAATCCTTCTTGCTAAAAAATAGTTTTCATTTCTTTTAAAAGAAAAATGTTACTGACCCCAACTTTTTTGAACAATAGTTTAATTAATACTCTGCCGTTTTCCCTCTTTATTTTGTATGCACCTGTACACAGGAGATTCACTGCTGAAGCACAATGGAATGAAGTTCACCACAAAAGACAGAGACAACGATCATTCAGAGAACAACTGTGCTTCATTCTACCATGGCGCCTGGTGGTACCGTAACTGCCACACGTCCAACCTGAATGGTCAGTACCTGCGCGGACAGCACACCTCTTACGCCGACGGGATCGAGTGGTCGTCCTGGACCGGATGGCAGTACTCACTAAAATTCACAGAAATGAAAATCCGGCCAACGCGCGAAGAGCGGGAAAGCAAATAATCGCACAAAAAGTCAAATTTAAACATAAGGAAATTTGAAAAAAGACTTAAATACGGTACGTAAGGTGTGGGGAACAAAAAGGACAGTGATTGTTGCTAATCTAAAAAAGAGCTTTGTGTTGTCCTGTTTATTAATTTGGCAGAAAAGTCGCACTGTTGTGTGGCCGTGCTGTAAGTCCTGCCCTTCATATGACAATCTCTTTATCTTTAGGCTTTGAAGTTTCTTTACCCCCCACCCCCAGCTGTCGGATCTCAGCTCACCCCTGCACTCAATACTGTGAGTCACACTTTGGTTCTGACATAAAAATGACACTGAATCAAGGATCCTATTATCTTGCCACCGGTTAGGGAATGAATTAATGGAAGACAAATGAAATGTTGGAATGGTTCCTTCTGTCAGCAAAACCAGTTTCAGTTCTCCCTCTTATTGTTTAACACGCAATTAATACGCCAAACACGCATGCCGAGGCCAAATCTCTGCTAAGTTTTCATATTTGAATAAGTAGGCTAGTACAAAAGGAGAACGTGTGGAAGATGCGAGGGAAATGAGAGAGAGGCGGTCTAGGAGGAGAGCAGTGCAAAGGTTTATGTGGGGGTTTGTCTCTCATCTGTCTGACAGGCCATTAGTGAGCATATTGGCCACTTTGTCTGATCGCCATTGCCAAGTGATCATCAGCCAGGCTCTTCATCTCACACATACGCAGATGGAAGCTGCTTAAGTGTGTGTATGAGAGCGAGATAAAAGGAAAAAGCATTATTGTCTCGTCTCCTTCCTGAGCGTGCGTTTCTGACTCGGTATAAGTTTAAGTGTTTTTGAGGAATCTCTTTATTGGCCCGACAAGCTCGCTCAAGTGTGTTTACTCAGCACTCGTACACACGTCATTTGTTCACACATGCAATGCTAATTCAAACGAGCCGCCCTGTCCTAGCGAACGCTAACATGTATATCAGCTCATTCACTGCCGTCTCTCTCTCCTGCTCACTTTCCAAAGGTCAGACATCTCAAACGTGAATATTGTTCTTCTTTCCCCTTGTGCTCGAGCAGCTCCCTTCATCTCTTGCCCTTTTTTCCCCCTCTTGGTGGTCTTCTCGTTTGTTCTGCCTCCACTCTGCCTTCACTCCTTGGGTTTGTTTTCTTGGGTCCCCTGTGGAAGTGGAAAAGGTCGACGTGTCATTTAGTACAATTACACTGCCCATTTTTCTCTTCTTTGCTCTTTTCACTCACTTCTGTTCTTCCCGCTTCTGTTTTGTAATTCATCTCTCTCTGAACCTAACTATGTTCTGTTTTTTTGAATTCCCAGTTATAATAATGATGACAATTTATTTGTACTTTGCTTAAATTACGTTACTTTGAATTCAGAATGGATTTACATATTTAACATCATTAACGCACTAACAAACTTTTGTTCCCTCCTTCGTTTTTTTTAATGTATAAAGACGAGCAGTTTTCATACTGACTTGTGAATAAACTTGTGCAAGTATAAACACTGGATCATTCATTTGGATTTTGTCGTTTTGAGTTTACTTTAAAAATGTACCAAGAGCTTTAAGATATGTGTAGATTTCATGTACAGTGTGTATGTTTTAGAGACTTTTAGCGCATGTGAAATGTTTTCTTACGGGAAATTGACAAAACGAAGCTATAGAAAGGATCCCTCGATGTGTCCTGATACACCTCTAGTCACGGGATGGGATGGAAAGGACTCTTGTTTTAAATTCTGGTCTGCCAGGAGGGGAGTTGAAATCCATTAAACGTACACCAACAAATAATGAGCACATTACTCGAGAAAATATGAAGGAAGACGACTGTAACAGCAGCATTACAGGATGTTGTCAAGACTTAAATGGACACAAGTGAGTGCTCATCCTTGTCTCTGGAGTCGCCTTTAAGTTTGCACCACTTTAACTACAAAGTTGCCTCTGTCAGTTTGTCTTTGTTGTGTATTTTCTCTTGTATTTTTTTCTTATTCGCTCAACTCTGATTTTTCCCTTCCTCTCATTCTGTGGAATTACATCACAATCGGCCCTTTTTCTCTGTCACCATTTGCTTCAAAGTTAACCATGCTGCCTGTTCGGCTGTCAATAACGTTTCTCCAGTGCGTTGCCATGGTAATGATCCCCTGAACAAAAGCTAACCGGCTGAACAAAGAATGAAGGAAAGAGATGTTAAATGATGTAACAATGTCAAGAAAGGACAAAAAAAGAGTGCACATTATAATGGGACAAATACAGTTTGAAGTTATTTGTAATTAAGAGTCTCTGTGAGAATGAGTGTGTGTGACTGAATGAAACAGAAAATATACTTGTAAAGAAAAAAGTAAAATGTTATTTCTGTGTATGACAATGGCTCTTCATATTGTGTGCATATGAAAAAAAAATCAATAAATAAAGTATAAATAAATTGATTTCTGCAATGGCACTGCATGGATTTTGAGATAGATGTCCTGTGTGTCTTTTCTGTGCATTCATACACACATCTTTCCATTTTCAGCAGGCAATCTTTTCATCACCCTCTCCAGCTGTTTTTAATGCTCAAAGGGCGTTCGCTTTCAACATATTACACTTTCACACAGACTCAGAGTTTGTGATTGCTCCCTATGGATGCATTTCCTCAAACCTTTGCTCTATAAATAAGTCTAAATTTGTTTCTGGCTGAATCTTTATGTGTGGTTTAAAGCAATTGGCAACTGCCAAAGAACATCCTGTTCCCATTTCCCAGTTTTAACAGGCTGTGTGTTTCTGTGTCTATCTGTCTGTGTGTGTAATGTATGTGTGTTTGTGTGAGGGAGTTAAAGTGGAGGAGAAAAGATGGAGAAAGATAGATGCATGCATGTGCGAGACTGAAAGGATAGAGAGCAGCACAAGGGATTGCGTGAGAGTTCACTGCTGGTCCTGTTTTTGCTGCTATAATGGCAACTCCCCAGTGAAGACTCCAGCACGAGAGGTGAGCAATAAAATGTAATCTAATGGCCATTTCTGCTCAAAAGTGCAAAAGAAAGTGACTCAAACATTTGCAATCTGGACCGCCATTGCTATATTAGAAAATGTTAAAAAATTTGATTTAAAAAAGAAAATATATAGAATTGAATTTCATTTTCATTCTTAGTGTGTGTGTACATGGGTTAGATATGTCAAGATCCACATCAAAAGACATTTACAAAAGTGATTTTATGTCCATAGTGAGCACATTAAATGTAAGTCAGGTGTCTACTTTTAAGGTTTTAGATAAAGAATGAAATGTCAGTACTTGGTTGAAATAAGGTTAAATTAAGGTTAAAAATAACACAATATTTATAGAAAAAATCAAAATTTTCTTGTTAAGATACCTGGCAAAACCGTTACACTTAATGACATTTTAGTGGGTGTTTTCTGCAAAATGTATTATTTATTTTTTTGCACAAAAAAACAAAAACTAAATTGCAATTAAATTAAACATTTTAAAGCAGTATTACACTTAATGTGTTTATGCTCAAATCCTTTTTTTTTTTTGACCCAAATACATATACAGTGTGGGGAAGTCATTAGTTACATAATAAATTATGCTACAAAAGAATGATTTAGTTTAATTATAAAATAAATGTCAGTCATCAGTTACAGTTGCTTAAAAAAATTTAATCAGTTACTTATAAAAACCATTACAATTACAAAGAGAGTCACCTGAATATTTTCACACACAGAGCATACACAAATTTAATCATCATAGCTATTAAATTATAAATGATATCTTTTCAGGATTTTGAATCTGTAATCTCAGAATGATCCTGACTGGTCTGTTTTTGTTTTGGCTGTGACTTCAACTAAATTATCTTAAGTGTCATTTTTATTACTTTCTCTTATGTTTCATAAAGGATAGTTTTAAAAGTCTGTGCTGTTACCATTTGTTGTTGTTGTTGTTTTCTGCAGTGAACAGTTGGTAATTGAAAGTGCATTAATATATACATTAAATTATCTTTCCTAAAAAATACCTTAGTTTGACATGTTGTAGTTTGACTACAAAACTTCTGTGTATATAAAAATGTTTAAAGAAAAATTGCTATCTACTTTATTAACTGAAGCGAGAGAGAGAGAGAGTGAGAGAGAGAGAGAGAGAGAGAGAGAGAGAGAGAGAGAGAGAATGGTTCTGCAGGGAAGTAGTGAGTGAAGTTTGTGTGGGATGACAGCGGTAGATGAGAAGGGGTATGTTAACTGTACGAGCCGCGTGTCAAAAGCACATGAAAAGACAACAGTTCTCTTTGTTCTCTCGAGATATGCATGCTTCTTTCCTTGACAGACCAGAAAGTTTGTTGTGATACTGTATTCATAAAGGAATAGATGTATCATTCAAAAATGAAAAAGCTCACACTAATGCACATCTATGCCCATATAAACTACAAGGTGTTTACTAAAATTAGTTAGATTTAGTAGAGACAATAAATCATTTTCCAGCATCTCATTGTTTCACTATCATGACCTTTTCATGTTCACACTGAATCCAGTTTCTTGTAGTATGACTCCTGTTTTGTAGGTTGTGGGTATGAAGGCTCTCATCTAATTGCTGCCTTGCTCTGCATGTGTATCTGTGATTTTTGCCGTTGGGATGATGAGAGGAAGAGAAATGTCAGAGGAAAATTAAAGCGATTTTATTACCATGGCAGCTCCTTTTATGTCTTGCAGACCCGACGCCGGTGCATGAGGGAACCTACATTAGCATAACAATCAATACCACCATGTAGAGAGAGTGAGGAAGAGGCAGATTTATTATTATTATTTTAGATTGAGTGTCGGTTTCTTCCGCTCCAAATTTACCTGCTGGCTGTCTCCGTGGCAGAGGTAAATGAAGTCAATCATGGCGAGCATATCGAAAATGATTTTGTTTGTGTGTGTATGTGTGTATCCTCTGTACTGTATTAACCTCTCTTTCCTTTCCTTCTCAAACTCACTTTTCTCTCACTTTCCTAAGAGAAGAAAACAGCATGATTAGTTAAGCATTGGTAAATCTCAAGATCTATAAAAAAGTCACATTTGCCAGCGTATCACACATTTGCCACGATCTTGAGAACCCTGAGAAGAAAGCTCAAAAATGATGCTGAATATTCATGAAACAGTTTAGTTATATTCATTCAATGAGAATTCACATGATAAATGCATAATTATGCTTCTAAAATCCCACTTTAAATGCATTTTAATCTACTCCTGGTCTTTTCTTTTCCTCCTTGTGAACTTGTTTTTCCAGGTGTTTTATATTTAATAGTTTGAATAAAGCCATTGCACAACCACAATAAATCTGCTATACCTGCTTTTCATCATTTCAAATATTTACAGCAGGAATTGCTCAATTTTAGAAATAAAGGTACAAAAGCTGTCACTGGGGAGGTACCTTTTCAAAAAAGACATGTTTTTTATCTAAAGTGTCCATTTTGGTACCTTAAAGGTACATATTAGTACTTAAAGTGTACATATTTGTACATATTTTTAAAAAGTACCACACCAGTGACAGCTTTTGTACCTTTATTTCTGAAAGTGCTTGTCTCGAGAGGTAGAAAGTACCAGATTACTGTAAGTACCAGTAGAAAAAAATCGAACATTAATTATTTTAAACTTGATATCAGCTGAAAAAATCACTTTGAATCCTGAATGGCCGCAAAAACGTACCTCAAGCAGCAAAATAAAAAATGCTGAGATATTTGCCTGTACCACTGTAATAAAACGTGCCATGATCATTTATTAAATGTGTGGGTCCCACTTTATATTAAGTGTCCCTAGTACCCGTGTACTTTCATAGTAACTACATGTAGATGTGTATGTAGTATGTAACTACAGTGGAAGTACACACTGGTACATAGTATCTACAGCTGTAATATTTCTGTAA
>JAUCNO010000795.1:10595232-10610574 GCA_032353835.1 Enteromius viviparus | reverse complement strand
CTGTTACATGACTACTTAGTGAAGTGAAAAAAGTGTTGTTACCAATGTCCTGTTACACTTTTTACTTACACGTACCAGGGTTGTTACATGTGTGTAGTTACAGACATATTACAGCTCTAGATACTATGTAGCAATCTTTACACTGTGGTTACATACACATCTAGTTACTATGTAAGTACACAGGTATTAGGGACAATTAATATAAAGTGGGACCAATGTGTGTATTAGCACCACTATCTGGACATTTCAGTTTGAAACTGCCTAAAATGTGCATTAAGGTACATAAATACGGAATTGCAGAAATGTATGTAGAGGCACGCATTTCCAGTGAGCCTAGGTTGAAAAAGAAAAGTACTGTTTAAACTCTAGTGATGTTTCACAATACTACTTTTTTTACTGTGTTTTTGATGAAATAAAATAATCACATTACCACTGGAAGGGAATTACATTGTTCTATAATGTAAACGTCTAAACGCCACGTAAATACATAACAAATGCAGAACAAATCAATGTTATTGTTCGCTGTAGAGTGTTTGTCAATCAGCTGGTTTCCTCCTCTCTGAGGAGGTTTGTTGGCTAGAATAAGCTGCGGTGTGGTCAGACCTTTTGCTGTTTAGTTAAATGCCTGGTTATGCAAGACTGACATCTTAGTGCCGGCCTGGCTGAGTTGTACTGTATTCCTGCAGGACACTTGGGGCTTGAACAGAGAATACTGATGAGGTGCAATACGCTTTAGGTGTTTGTGCTGTTGTTTGTCACTTCATGGAGGATGATGTCATTAAAGACCAAATTAAAAACCAAACAGTATTGACAATTAATCTTGGGAAAAAAAACACTAAAAGAACCTAAATGTCATTAGTTCCTGTATGTATGGCTGTATGAGCGTATCTGTACGTGTGGACAAACACTGTAACTTTCCGACTTAAACTGGTGCTCACTGTAGACTGTTTATTCTAAGTGTCAGCGATTGCATGTGTTTTCTGCTATTTAGAGAGTTGCCACCCACTGGTACTGTAGCTCTGATTCTGTTGCAGAGAACCAAAGCTGTCATTGCCACTTCAGTGAGTAGTCTCTAGTCCATCTTTAACCCTTTTGTGCCTAAAGCCATTTCAACAACCACCTTCATTGATTTAGAAAATGTTTGCCTGAGATGTGTTTGTTTCAGTGAATGACAAAACAACATGCATTTTCATCCATCAAGACTGCTGATTTCCTCCAGTGTGTAGTCCATGACCAATTACTATTGAGCCCTTGAGCAAAGCACTTAACCTCGGGTTGCTTCCAGGGGGAGTGTCCTAGTAATAAGTGAACTGTAAGTCACTTTGAATAAAAGTATCTTTTGTTAAATGGCTCTTTTCATAATAACTAGAAGACAAAGTCAGTGGGAGATCTTTGGTTACCTTTTGTTGTTGTTGCAGTGGCTTTTTTAGCTACCCAGTGCATTATGACTGACCGAATACCACAAACATGTGGCAACGTTGGAATTGCCCCACTTTATAGCCTTAAGAATCAAGAATAAGTCCTCCGTAAATGAGCTGAACACACTCTAATATTAGTCAACAAGGCTATAAGAATGATAGTTTTGCCTTCTTCCTTTGTGTAAACATTTGGGCGATGTTATTAAAATAAACCCACACTGTGATGTATAGATGTGGGGGCGTGTTTAAACAAGCCATTGTGGACAAGTCATAACCTCTGTCAAATATCTCTTTGGCTTTGAAACTTTAGTCTTTGCAACTTTAGTGATCTTATATGCACTTAGCCTGGGCCCGCCCATACTTCCTGTGAAGCTACATTTAATTTCGCGAGCAAAGTAAGTCTTGCAAAGCTGCAGTTTTAGAGCATTTCCGTTCCCAAAAAAGTGGGAACCAATGAGAAACGAGCTCCCCAGTATCTTCTTGTATGATTCACAGTATATTTCAACAAAAGGAGAGAGGGTAAATGATGAATTGTCATTTTTGTGTGGTTTGTTGCTTAAAATATTCTCCAAAAAAAAAAGAAGAAGAAAAAAAATGACGCATGAGGCATAGTTATTGCATTTTACAATTGTAGAGCAGTTTATTGTACAGTTTGTCATATTTGCTGTTTTCTTATTCAAGCAGATGCATTTTTAAAGTAAACTTGGCTAAAATGAATGATTAAAATGACAAAATATTAACTAAATTAAAATATATTTTGTCAAAAACTGACTAAAACACTGTAATAATTAATACAGTTCCGCTTAGATGAGATACAATAACTAAAATCAGTAAAGATTTATCTGCATGTGGCAACAAATGCTGTCATGTGATCATCTACTGCAGCAGGTACTCTGTCAGAGTAAAACAGCTCACATAAAGATATCTGAAAATTCACCTTCCTGGCACTTTTTAGAGGAAAAAAGAAGTGTATATACATTTGTGTGTGCGCCTGTGACACGACTGCTATTTGAGCATCTGTCTCCAGCTGTCACGGCTGGGTTTGATGTTCCTGGCGTGACATCCCCCCTTCATCTCCCCTGTCACAATCCCATCTCTCTGTCTTGCCAGCACTCACTTCGTTTTCCTTTAACGAGAGGAATATGTCCATCATGACTTATTCCATTCCCCTCTCCTCCTTTCGTTTCATCACCCCACTGATGTGCTTTCCTTGTCATTAGCTGAACATTCGCTGTGTGACTCTTGGCTGGGAAAATATGCAGACCTATTAACAAGCAGATGCGTGACACAGACCAAACATAGAATTACATGCATTTAAGCAGTATACTGTTGCTATAGTAGCTCACACAATTATTAGCATTATTATTATAATGCTGTACAGTAATTGCAAGGTTGCAGGTTTAAACCCATCATGAAGCCATGAACAGGATGCTTAAAACCAGATAAATTCAAAAAGACCGAACATGTTATAAGTAATGACATTTTTACAGCAGATGCTGCTAAAAAATGCATTTTTGATATAACTATATATACATTATGTTCTACCATTCAAATGATTTGGAATATTTTTAAATATTATTACAATTTAAAATAACTGATATCAATTTGAATATATTTACAATTGTAATTTATTACTTTAATGGCAAATCAGCCATTTCTCCAGTTTTAAGTGTCACACGATCCTTTAGAATTGTTTTTTAATATGCTTGATGATATGGTACTCATTTCTTTAATTTATTATGGTATTTGAGCACTTTTTCCACTCTTAATTCATTCATGTCCTTAGCAATAGCAGATGAGTATGAAGGTTGAATTGCGAAATCTAGGTCAGTAATCCGTTTTAGATATGAGACTGTTATATTGATTTAAATAAATGTATTTTAATATTTGTAAAAGCAAACCCTGTAAAATGTGTGTTTGAGTGATAAAAATTCAGCTTCACATTATTCCTGTGCATGTAAAAGTGCTCAAAGCTCTTTATCAATTTTTTTAAATGAAATACCATGGGCAAAGAGAGGTTCAATGCCCTTGCTATGATTTCTAATGAAAATGAATTCATGCATGAGCTGCCAGATCTCAATAGGAAAATCGCTGCCAAGTTTGCACAAATAAACAATCAACTGCAATTTCTTTTTATTTCAATTGAACATTTTACTATAGTGAGACACTCAGATTTCATTCAAATGCATTTCAAGTTATTGCTTTTAAAGTGTTTTTAATGATTTTGCCATGTTCAGTATATTGATTTTGGTATTGATAATATATTGATAATATGAGATAAACCACCTTAGGCCAATGTGGATATTTCCAATGCTTAATCCACATTCAGTATGAAATAACTAGTGCTATTTGTGAATGCATTCATAGGGGCTTAGTTAGCTAATTGACTGTACGAAAAAATTGCCTGGAGATGCCACTGGTTATAAGAGTTGCTATAGTTAAAATCATCAGCTAAATGACTAAATAGTAGGCTAATTGCTCTTTCATTCTTTCAGCCCTGCTGGGTGCCTTCTATCCATCTGTATTAAACTATTAATGCTCTAAATCTCATCCATTCTGTTATGAGTGTCAGTTTCCGAGGTACTGAAGGACATGAGCTAAAATGCTGGAACAGCGTAGGCTTTTCACAGCTGGTAGAGGAAGAAGTGAAGAGTGAAGCGAATCCGCCACGTGAACAGCACAGCGGCAGTAGCTACAAATGGAAAGTGAGTGATAACAAAGGAGAAAGGTGAGTGTGCCTGTTCATCCATCTTTGTGTGCTTGTGAGTGTGTAATGCTGGCATGGGTGCCTGACTCTGTGATTGATTGCTGTCAGGTTTTGATCGTATCATTATCATACTCTCATTCAATCATTTACACCTCCTTTCAATAAATAAGCAGCACGCTGTGGAAAATATGCTCTAAAACATATACACAGGGGGCACTTGTAAACACCTACAGTATAATGTTAATGTGATTTTTCATTCAAAAATCATGCTGTTCCAAACCTTTATCACTTTCTTATGTGGGTTCAGATAGGGTTACATAAGATAACATATTTTGAAAATGTCTGTATGGGCTATAACAGCTGAAACAAAGTAACTAGTTAACTAAAAGAAAAAGATGGATTTAAAAAGACTGGCCAAGTGTGAGAGAGAAATAAAAAGGAAATGTAAGATGATAGTTGGAGGCAGGAAACTGAATAAGTGAGTTAATAAAGAAATTCACTGCAGGGACCAATGGTATCCCATCACCACTTAAACAAACAGCATCTAATGGGAAAGGCTTCATTTCCCGTATCAGCAAAGGTGCTTTTGTATGTCAGAAAGATCAAGAGAAAGAGTCCAGGTGTTTGAGATTACAGGTCTTCAAAAATAGTATCCGCAATCATTTCATTATTTATTAAGAAAATGACTATTGATGTAGGTGCCTGAGTCACTTTGAGGCAAAATGAGTTCCTGGTCTCCGTGGACCCAGAGCTATTGACTGAAGTGTGTGTTACAGAGGATGATATTTTTCTTATAGGTTTGCTTAGTCTTAATGGTGTTTGCAAAGCTTTAGGCCCTCAAAAACACATGGGATTCAGTTTATTGAGGTTCTGAGTTAAATCAACACAATTCCTTGAACGGAGACAATGTGTGGGGCTGCTTGTGTGTTTGTAAATTGCAATATGTTGACTTAGCGAAGCTGAAAAATGGAATGCACCCTATAATGTCTACAGTTAGACAGGTTGCACATGTTAGTTTTCATTTCAAAAAGACCTAAAAATATCAAATAGTTTGTATAATAGCGTTGTTATTTTAAATGTTTTATAAGTCCCTTATGGTCGTAAACTTCATTTATTTGATAAAAAATGTAGAAATAGTATAATTTATAAATATTATTACAATTTAAAATAACAATTCTGAACAATCAAAAAAAAAAAAAGATGAGATTGATTTACTTAACTTCAGGCTTTAGCCAACTTGTTCTGCATAACATAAGATGGTTTTGATATGTCCATGGCATGCCCAAAGTATTTTTTTTTTTCATTATTATTAATAAAACAACTTTTATTCATGTTAGCAGGTCCCCAAGCACTTGCTCTACACTTTACCACAATGGTAAGCCCCCCAAAAAACGAACATAGCAGAAGGTATTTTAAATAAAAACATAAAAGAGCATCGAACATTAACAAGTCACCTGATTTCATCATCTTAATAAAAAATGCCTAAAATAAAATTTTATTTCAAGATTAACTATCCTTATCCAGCCCTGTGCAAAGCATGATGGGAAGGGGAAATCCACTTCCTAGTTACACAAGTAAAATAATTTATGTTTTTTCAAAGTGAAAATATCGAGTTGAACCAAAACAAAACTGTTTAAAGTCAGTTTAACACAAAATAGGGAACCAAACATAATGGTGTTAAATGAAAATAAAATGAACTGTGTTGGAAAATCATTTTTTTGAGTGTACTTAATGTTTTTAGAATTAAATTTAAACATTATTTTGAAACATTTCTTTATTGCACTATGCACATTTCTTAATTTTATTTCTAAAATGTGTTTTAATATTATTACTAATAAGGATTGTATGATTCCTGTATAATATCAATTTTTAATGCATATTTAAAGTGTATCTAGTTGCAATAGTTCCTCTTTAGCACAATCAGATATACTTATTTAGTTGGACCTCAGCCCTGCCTCTATACAATTAAAGTGCAGACTTTAAGAATGCCATTAGTATGACAAAGTAACAGTTTATTTTTATTAAGTATTCATAGTTTACTTACATATTTATTTGCAACAGCAAATTTTAAGGTTGCAGATTTATTTCTAATATGAAATATGTTATTGGAATAACTTTAAAAAATGATTCTTTATTCAAGTAAGCAGAATCTGTATTAGTCTTAACAAGATGGCTGGTGAATGAGCTGACCTGCTTTAAAAGGATTTTGCTGTTACTCACTCCTGGACAGACTCTCAGCATATGTAATCAAGCTTCTGCAGCTGATCCAGACACCAGCTAACTGGCCAATATTCAACATTCATAGATAAACGTAGCACCTGAGCTCCACTTTCTACACTGGCTTCCATCCCTGCTTGGATCACTTTTTAAACCACAGTCTTGGCATACAAAGCATTTAACAGGCAAAAACCACTTTACATACAGCTAATGCTGAAATCATCCTTTTTGGCCCAATATATGCCATCCGCTCTCAAACCTGTATCCATGGAAACTGCATAACATTGCATAATGCATTAATAATGTAGGGCTAATAATGATTTAACTATTAACCGTACATAAGAAATACATTACTGTGTGGTTTTTATGAAATAACTAGAGAAAAAAAAAGTTTTTATAGACTTTACCTTTAGACTTCTTATCCTAACACACACATTTACAAACACTTCTATAACCACATATATTTAGTGCTACAGTATTTCAACAGTCTTCCAAAACTTCAAATACATGCAAGCCAAAACAACAGCTACATTCCAGAATAATTGTAACATTCCTAGTTTGTGTTCATTCTATGTTTCCAGTGTCATATGATGTTTTGATTCCCATGTGCTCTGTATCCCCATGTGCTTCCCTGACCTAGTTTTAGTTAATTGTCTATTTCGTTCAGGTGTGTCTTGTTATTAGTGTGTGTATTTAAACCTTGCCTTTTGAATCCTTCCCTGTTCGTCGAACCAAATGTTTCCTGTGTCTCTGCTTGTTATATGTAAAGTTATTGGATACTGCTCCACGTTTTGTTTTGATTATTAAAAGTCTTTTATTTTTATGATACGTTTGACTCCGGCGTTCTCCTTCACCTGCAAGAAACGTTACAATAATAATATTTGTTTTGGTGTTTTAAAAATGAGCTTAAGAATATGTACATGCGACAAGCACAAACCCACTTAGATACTTGCATATACTACATTTAAGAAATACCGCACAAGAAAGCCTTTGTTTTGAATATTTCAAGGCTGTGATTTGGCCATAAGCAACAGGCCACAGGCCAAGTGCCACAGGTAATTTTAAACAGTTAAACAGACAAAAAATTATGTTTATTCACTAGCGTTTTAGTCGTGATATAGCAGGTTATTTTGTCTCTTTTTTCATCTGCTAATAAAATATATATTCCAAATTAAAAACAAAAATAGAATTCAACCTGTTCTCCAACCAATATACCTGTATAGGTTGTTTGCTAAATCCGTGAAATTACAATTGCACCCCTACAGACATTAGGACATTTTTTATATTAATGTTTTGTGCTCTTTTATCTGTTATAATTTATGTTTATTGTAGCACAGTTGGTAGTGCATTTCGATATACAATGATATGTAATCATGTGATCATATGTTAGCTCCCAGATAACGCACATGCTCATAAAATGTAATTGCACTATAAATCATGATTTTTGCACTATTTCTGTAAGGGGTAGGTTTAGGAGTGGGTTAGGTGTGGTCATTCGTATGAATTAAACCTAGTAAAATAAGTAAAAATTATCGTGAGATTGGTGTCCAATGGTGTCCAGATTGATTAGTCCATTTTGCATTTAACGCTCGTTTTGGTTGGTGACAGTCATATGTCAATTCATGACGACAGACGCAACACAACACTTTTTTTTAAGCCTGCTAAAGGGCACTAAACTTAAAAATTTATAGGTCATAATAAGGTGCTTGCACATACAATCTGCAAGGTCGTTTTTGTTGGAGGACAGCTGCTATGTATATCTCAGAAACATACAGTAGTAGTGGTGTTTTGTTCCTGAATGAATCAGCGTTTTTGCATAAATTATATGAGTAAATGATTCAGTGACTCATAAAAACAGTCATTCAGCACCATCTACCGGTGTAATTATGCAGTATGAAGTAAAATGCCAAACAGACAGTATGTCTGGAACATACCCAGACGGGTAGATTGATACAGTGAAAAGTCCCAGTGATGTCAGTCCTCTTAAAACGCTGTTCAACTAATCAAATTAGAGGACCGGAACTAACTGTTATGCAGTATAGTAAAGGTCAGCCCACACACATATTGTGATGATTAGAATGTTGTCCCGCTATGTGAGTCTAACCTTGTTGCAAAGTTTATTGGATGGCCATAACCTCATTTTGCCTCCGGTATATCAAACTCAGCTATTTATTATCTCTCTCTTTCTCTCTCTCTCTCTTTCTCTCTCTCTCTCTTTCTCTCTCTCTCCCTCTCTCCTTTTCACTCTCTTTGTGTGTGTGTGGTGTTTTGGCAGATAACTTTTTCGCTCATATAGTCAAATGAAAATTCACGTACTCCATGGCATTATTTATTCCTTCACAACTACTATGCTCATTTCCATATTTTTCACAATAAAGTACGCTTGCCCTCTCCAGAGCACAAATGACAAACACCAAAATGTGATTGTATGTGTTAGTGTCATTTACTGAAACAGAACAGAAAACGAGTGACACTCAAACCAAGCCGTTAAGAATGTCTCACACAATCTGTGGGTCGTGTTTTACACTGAAGGCCACAATCCTGAGATGAAGATCAATCTGGGATTCAAAATCAAATTTAAACGTTATGCTAAAGAACATGATCATCACGTTTTATTAAAACCTGTGATGTTTGTACAGCTTGAGTGCTACTGCAATTAAAGGTAAAGAAAGGTGAACAAAACACATTCTATAACTCATGTTAATATTTCAGCTCTGCTTTTACTTAAATTGTTATGCTGAGAATATAATTGGTAAGGAAAATATAATGGAAAGCGGTAAAATATGAGGCCTTTTCACTAGGGGTCTCGGACTTTTGGACCCCATGTTATGCATTGAGCGATTTTGCATTGCAATGGAAATGAAGTTGTTTTTACACCACAGGAAGGAGGAGTTGGAGAAAAAAAGAAGAAAAAAACACAGATGAATGGATAAGGACACCTGGAGAGAGATGGGGTAATTATGAACACATTTTCATGAAGCTCTTTATTCATGCTGAGTCAGTCAGTGCTGGAAATCATGACTGCTGTGTGTGTTGTTACAAAGGTCGATTTACTGCCGGCAAAACACACTGGCCTTTGATACAAAAAAAGGGGACAACAAAAGTTTAGCCCTTTAGTTAAGCCTTAATAATAATATAAAAATATAAGTGCTTGACAGTATAAGTGCGTGTGTAGGTAAGATTGTACATTATATAGCTAATGTTTGAATGTTTTTCACCAAAGCTGTGAAAAATAAAACTTAAATGTATTTAAAATATGTTTATTTCATGCTAAGTAGGCTGTGCTACACATAAATATACAAATGTATATAAAAAACCCTGTAATTGTACTTTTGGTATAGCCTACTAAACTGATTTACTTAAGGTCTGCTACTGTAACATATTTTAAACTTAATGCACTTTAATTGTGTGGAAGTATTGCTAAAATACAACTAAAGATGCATTGGAGTACATTTGATTGTGCTAAAATGGAAATATTGCAAGTATTTAGCTACACTCGAATTGGGAAAAAATAAAATAAAAAAAAATATTATGGGGGTTGTTTTTTCCATTTAATGAGGCTAGAAAAACTAGGCCTATTATTTTGTTAAGCTTTTTTCCTTCTGGGCCAGAAATTGAGTAATTTTGGTCAATACTGATAATTAAACAATATTTTGCTGAATGTGTTTTTGTGCTGTCATCTTGACTGGTTTAGGCCTGTCATAGATAAATATAACAATAAACTGCCAGTAGACGGCAGTAAGTTCCTGTTTTAATAAGGGATTTATTAAATAAATCAAATCAAACCATTTATTCAAAACGTCTGATTCAATTAGAAACGAAACAAGCGAGTCCATCTGAATGAAACGCTGAATCACTAGCTAAATAGATTTATTCATGGATATAAACACACAGTTGCTCTGCACTGTTGTATAAAATTAATAGTATGCGCACATGTTCTAATATTTAGAAAAGTATGGCTTGATCAATGAATATAAAAACTCTTATTTTTTCTTAGTTGCTTGAATTGTAAGGGCATTCTAACTGCGTTCTAATAGGCTTCACCGCACAGTGAAAACTTATGGACTCTCAAGACATCTGTGACATACTTCATAATGTCAGCTTTCCTATCATCTCTCAATAACATTTACGCACAGTGTCAGGGGAATTTAATTTTTTATCAAGGAAAAATCATAGCTTTGGTTTTCCTTTTTAAAGAACTTCAAAAGTTGCGCTTTTTTGTGAAGTATGATGATATCTTACTTCAGCTTGTGAGCGGCTTGTTAGCCTATCGAGTTCAGACTGGCCAATCATCGTTAATTAAGTCAACAAATTAATCATATAATATTATAATATTATAATAATAATTAATAATAAGTAGAGAATTTTAACATTTCATTTGCATGTTAAGTTTTACATAATACACAAAATAGTTGTTCACACAACATACTAATGTAAGGGGGGCAGGCGCGATATGTGAGTAAATATTTAAATAGATTTTAATTATACATAGTATGAAATGCAATACATTATTTAAAATCTTATAGAGTAAAATAAATTGCGATTATTCTTTTGGGTGGACCCTGGCAAAATATTTGGAAGTTGTTTGTTTTGATATTTTAGGCAGAAAAAAAAATTGAAAGTACACACTATTGGGTGGCGAACACAGAGCAAGTGTTGCTGATGAATGAAAGGCGATTGGTATTTGTTTTCTTTTTTTCAAGTAGTTCAGCAGAGCTGACAGAAAAAATACTGCCAATAGACAGTGGATGATGGGAAATGTACGTGCTGCTCTTCACACACAAAAGCATTTCATGAACACATGATTTTTCCTCCAGGAGCCTAACCCTCACTCAATTCTCTTGTAGCGAATATGTGACAAAAATACACAAGTGAGCGCATCTGCCTGCACGTCTCCTTCATAAATGTCCCTTGTACACAATGCATTACCCTTTTACCCAGTATCACCTTTGCAGGAGGTTAAATATTGTTACAGCTGAAGTGTATATAAACTGATAACCTCCTGATCTCCACCTTGCCTTGGATTATTGTTCTGGTTTTGCCCCGTTTGGACTTTGTTCGCTGATCGACCGACCCTCCCTACTGAACTATTCTTGTGTTTTGCCTCTACAATTACTGTTTGCTGTTGTCTCGACCTCTCCTGTTTGACCATGTCTTTAAATAAAGCCCCCACAAATGGATCTGCATGTCTCAATCCCATTCGCAACAGTTCCACAGCTTTATACTGATTGTGCAGAGGTGCTTTTGTGTACAGTATGTGTGTGATCATTTGCTCCATTCGTACAATATTTTTGCAATAAAATTTCGTTAATTTAATTAATTCAGTTCCATGATTAAATCCATTGAGACCCTTAAACACATTCCACACTCCTTTTTTATGTCAATTTTCTGTCCTAGTCTTGATGGATGTTCTTCGCTAATTGCCTTTGTGTGTGTAAGGCAGTGTATTATTTATTAAATATGCATCCTTGAAAATAGCATGGCATTAGGCTAGCAGAAATGCCTTTACTACAGTATGACCAGAAAATCCTTCTTTTTGATGTTTTAAATACAGAGTTAATGGGATTATTCTGCAACTTTAATAAAATTGTGACCAAATATGACTATTATAATTAAACTGAAAGCTAGAGGACAACATCTGAGATTGGATTTCATGCTGCCATGTACAGCTTTTTTTTACAGCGCTGCTAATCATGTTAACAGAGAGCCTGTCCTAAACAAATTCTGGCTAAGTGTGACAGAAAAGCTTTATAGATAGACTTGATATATTGTACTAATACCAATTATTATTGGAAGCAATGGCAAGTAAAATGTGTTTTGCAGTGTGTTTGTGAGCACTATCCATGACTTGTTCACTGCTTTTTAGAGGGTGTTCAGTGGCTATTTTCACAATTGATAGTCAAGTCACAGCACACACACTGTATTGCTCAAATAGACTGTTCTCAATGTCACCGGATAGAAAGCATGACAAACATCATGGTACATTTTCAGTAGAATTAAACTATTTCTTCAACTGCATGGGCTTTTATGTTCCAGGGGTTGGATTTTATTAAAACATATTTCGAAAGGTCATGTCATTTATTTTTTAATTTTTGCTATTATTTTAGCCCTCTCACAGACCTAGACGTTCAGTCTTAAACTATGAAAATCCATTTTAAAGACATGCATTATTGCAAGTTTAAAATTATGAAGACCAAAATTTGAGAAACAGTATAGATGGACATGGCACGAAATAATAGCCCCAATTTATATCAGGGGCCGGTTGCATAAAACGTTTTTAGACTAGTCTTACAAGTAAGTCGTCTAATTTTTTTCTTTAAGACTGGTCTTAACTTTGTAAGCCAGTTGCATAAAATCTTAGACTGGTCTAATTTAAGACTAAAAAGTAAGACTGATTACCCCATGGCTAACTTTTCCTTACAATCTATGTTGCCATGGAAACCAACTGTCAACTGTGCCAGATTCAGGAAAGTGGCCAGAGTTTTGTTTGTCTTGTGCCATGGCAAATTTTAATCTTTGGTTTTATGAATGTGCAATAAGAAGAGAAAGGGTTTTCAAAGACCGTTCAAATCCACTGGAGGTCCTTTCTGAAAAGGAACTGTTTGAAAAATTTAGATTTCCAAGACATGCAATTCAACAATTAGCATTTGACTTAGATTAGCGCTGAAGCCTATTTACTATTTACTTTATCTGTACTTGTGGCCGAATTTGTGTTTCTTATTTTTTTAATTGTAGTCGCTAAATTTGTTCCTTAATATCGATTTGGCAGCATTATATTCCTCCAATATGCAAATACTTTCTGCAAAGGAAAACTATCGGCCATTTTGTTTAAGCTGTTCAGCGTCTTACATTTCCCTACAATGGATTGCGATTAAGACTGTCTAACTAAAGACAACCATAGACCAACAGTCTTACATCACTGACTTTAGTTGGTCAGGCTAATTCTTATGTGCCTTTTTGAAGTTTGTTTTAGTGCAAATCAAGTCATGTATCATTGTGTTGCATATTTTAGGTACATTCCTCCTCTTCTATGGGGTAAAAGTGGTCATCTGCAGACGGCCCTCTATGGAAAGCTGGGTCGGGTCAGTTCACCACACCCCTTCGGCCTGCGGAAATATCTGCCCATGCAGGACGGGGCCACGGCAACCTTTGACCTCTTTGAACCCCTGGCGGATCACCAGTCTGGAGGTCAGTGCTACACAGTTTACAGTTTATTTAGTCCGAGCTGGAGCGTAACTCTACACCCCTGGGTGGAAACCAGAGAAATGACAGTCTCTCATTCAGGTTCAAGGAGGAAGTATCATTTAAATGACATATCAATAGTTTGCTTGATCATCATTCTAAAGAGGTTTTTATTACAGGAATGCTTATCTATATGAAAAGCCATTTTGCTCTTATGTAATGTCATAATGTCTGAAAGCTTATTTCTTATGTCTACCTTTATATTCATTAAATTTATATTATATATAAATATATTTAATATATAAACAACATAATTTTCTAAAATATATACATGCATTTGTGTGTGTATTTATACATAATAAATAAACAAAGTACACATTATGTAAACAAAAGCTTTTATTTTGGTGATTAATCATTTGACAGCACTAATATATCCATACTTTTTTAGTTTTTCAGGAGTAATATAACCCAAAAATCTGGTCAAAAATCAATGGTTTTAAGGGCCAATTTTGAGAGAAACGATGCAGGTAAAATGTAATTGTAAATAAATGCATGCATCTGTACTCTTGCGACGTCTACATGTTGGAAAGTTGAATTTTTGCAGATATGTAGTTATTATACAAACTATGTACTTTGCATTTGCTTGCTCTGTGCAAATATTGTGACACATTACCTGGAAAAGATAAACAGTATGATAATTTTGAACAACTCAAACATTTGTCTGTGCACATTTGCATTTATTTCTCTGTGTGTGAAATGGCTTCCGTAGCAAGTGCTCTTAATGTTTTGTGTTGGTTTGACAGAGGACGTCACCATGGTCATCTGTCCTGGCATTGGGAACCACAGTGAAAAGCACTATATCCGCACATTTGTGGACCATTCGCAGAAACAGGGCTACCGCTGTGCTGTGCTCAATCACCTCGGGGCCTTGCCGAACATTGAGCTTACCTCTCCTCGCATGTTCACCTATGGTATGAGACGTGTATAGCTAAAGAGTTTACTTAGGAAACTTCAAATTGCTAAAGGGAAAAAGTTTGGACATTGTGTAAATCATGTTGGTCCTAATTACAAAATCCTAAAGCCTCACCATACATTTGTGCTGTGTGCTGAATTTCATTTCATTTGTTTGGTTTTGTTTTGTTTTTATTTATTAAATCTTCATACTTTATTACATTTTAATCTGGTTTTGTTATAGCAGATTTTTCTATTTATATAGTTATTAATTTTTTTTATTGTTGTATATTTATATCATATATTTAATTTGAATGGGAATTTTTATGTATTTGTCTCTGGAAATTGTATAAATAATGCGTTTAATCTTTTGCAATCCTATTTTTTTTTTATCAGGTGTTATTTTATATTTTATCAGTTTGTTTTATTCTGTCAGATTTTGATAGAATCATAATTTATAGATTTGGATATTCATCTTATAGTGTGACTTTTGATGACTTGTGAACTTCACGTTGTTTTAATGTGTTGCTGTTTTTCGTTTCTCTCCACAGGCTGTACATGGGAGTTTGCAGCAATGGTGGGCTTCATCAAAAAGACATACCCCCAGACCAAACTTATCGTCGTGGGCTTCAGTCTGGGGGGAAATATCGTGTGCAAGTTCCTCGGAGAGAACCGAACTAACCAGGAGCGGGTTCTGTGCTGTGTGAGCGTCTGCCAGGGCTACAGTGCACTAAGGTGAGCCTAAGGGTGCTTTCACATCTGTGGTTCGGTTCATTTGGTCCGGACCAAGGGCATCAAATGATACATTGTAGCATTTTTCTGCCGTTTTGGGTCCTTTTCACACCACACTGATTGCTCTGGTCCGAA
>JAUCNO010000795.1:10583009-10595132 GCA_032353835.1 Enteromius viviparus | reverse complement strand
CACTGACTTTAGTTGGTCAGGCTAATTCTTAGACAAAGTCTTAAGACAATGGCTATGTTTATGCAACCGGCCCCAGGTGTTCTTAACACTTACATTTAAATTAATAATTAATATTTTTTAAATACCTTTGTAATTATACCTGTAATTAAATTTCTGTAATTACATTTATATTTACATAAATCCCATGGCCCATCCCTTACACCTTAACCCATGCTTAAACCTACCCATACCACCACACCTGTCCCTAACCTTACCCGTATTTCACCTTAATAGCAGCAAAAGTATTTTGCAATACAATATGACCACAATACTTATTTTCTAATGTAGGTACATAGTAGTTACATAGGCCACCTAATAAAAAGTGTGACTGAAATAACTTAAAGAAACATGACAGACACATGTATGTATAGCGTGGATGGTTATTGTTGGACAGTGTTACTGGACAAACCAGCCTGTGATTTGAGAGAGAGGTTGAAGACTTCCAGGCTGTTTATTTTTGGCTCAGCTTTAGTCCAAATGCAGCACAAACTGATTCCTTTTCCTGCAATATTTTGGAAGGAGCACTGGAATTTTAAAGGTATATTTTTGGGCTTATACACTTTTAGTTTGGCAGGAGAGTATGAGACGAGATGGACAGGACAGGAAGCAATGCAAGAGGAAAGAGGGGAACTGGATAATGAAAGGATCTCAAGCTGGGACATGGACGCACGGTTATCTGAGGCACTGCCACACCATCTGTCAGAGCTCTGCCTACGAGTCTATAGCTCTGACAGTTTACTGCTATTTTTATTTATTTGTTGAGATATTTATTTAGCTTTTCATAACAGAGAACCATTAATAACAATGAACACAATTACATGTGTCAAAAATGAGTCACAAGTGCAAAGGTTGTGTAATTGTGAATACATCCATAAGAACTTGAACGTGTTAAAAGTTAATAGCATTGCCCTAATAATAAAGTATCTAAGTAAATAAATACAAAGTAAAAACATAAATGATAGCTTCCACAACCTGATTTTGTTTCCTAGGCTAACATTCATATTCCAGTTTTCCACTATTGTTAATGAATGTATGTTTTTGGTCAAGTATTTTCAAATATAGCCTATGAAGCTCCACTCCAGAATTTCCACTTCTCAAGCAAATTCAAATGAATTGAACTGGGAGGGTTTCCGGTCATAAAAGTGTAATCCTAATTAGATGTGAATATATTGTGTCCAAAAGTATCCCTAAGGCTCTCAATAGGGCACACACACAGTTGACTACAAAAGCAATTGGCCTACCATTTCAAGGACTTGCCCTTCAGCCAGTCAAAGTGTGTCAGAGATGAAACTTGAAACATTTTTGAATCATTTCTCTAAACACAAAGGCCATGGTTAGGCACATGTAGTGCATTGTTCAGTGAAGTCCAGCATCTGTCTGACCGTGAGAGTGGAGATAAGAGGACACAGCAGCCCTCTCCTTCATTTTAATGCTGCACTGGTTGCTAATTGATCCTCCCCACAAACGTTTGTGCTCTAGTTAAAAATTCAGCTCACGCAAGCACATTCACACACACGTACTTGTTGTTTATCCTTATCATCATTAGCATCATCTACCTTTTTCTTCATTTGACCCCTGCAGTGACCAACAAGACATAGCAAACACACCACACATCGCTAGGAAATGAAAACATTACTCGTTTTTCGCATGCAAACCCACGCACATAGCGTACATATCAAAAGGATTACTTTTTAGTTCGAGAGGAGAATGTGTGGCAATCGTGTGACTTAGCTGAGGGTTTTTAATAAAGCTTGTCACCCGGCAATACGCCACCGGAATTAAGAAAATGGGGTTTGGGGTTTTCAGCCGCTTGACGCACCCTCACACACATTCTTCTCTTCACTAAGAGTGGGAAGCATTTGCCATTTCTGTTGTTTGTAGTCCCCAAGCAGCATTTTGGAGGATTAAACTGGCATCCAGTAAGATTATGTATACACAGATATACATGTTCTCGCAGAGACGTACATTTTTATTTACACGCAAGGAGACTTAGGAAATGAAATATTGCACTGAGCTGTATGGAGAAAGAAAAACAACATTTGTCAAACGAGAAAGAAATACGCAAAAAAATAAAAGAGGGCGATAAGACAACAAAAGTATGCGTTTGGTGTGCCTGTATGCTGTGCTTTAAAACCTCCCACGACTCTGAATGAATCCATCAGCAAAGTCATTAACAATCATTACCACAGTAATTAAATATACCAGTCGGAGATTTGATTGAGTCCCACATCTCATAATTACTTTTCAGCTTCAGAACTGTATTCATCCAGGAGCAGCTGAGATGTATGGAGACACAGCTAATTGAACTAATTATGCAATTATGCAAGGAGACTGAACATCCAGTAGAACCGAACGGTAGTGTTGAGAGGGAGAGGAGAAGTGAGGACACTTACTGAGACGATGGACAGAGATTGGCAGGAACAAGATTGGGTGAAGCATGTGCATGGCTTTTGTTCTTCAACTTTCATGTAGCTTTCTTCTAAACAGGCAGATAAGCTGTCAGTTTGGAGATGACGATCTACAAATTTGGCATTTTAAAAGAATAGCTCAGCTCAAAAAAGAAAAAGTACTTCCCCTTAGGACATCTGAGATTGAAATGAATTTGTTTCTTCATCAGAGCAGATTTGGAGAAATTTACCATTGCTTGCTTGAATAGTGATCCTCTGCAATAATCCACACGAATCCAATCCATTAGTTGTGACGTGAAATGCTGTAAGTTTTACTTTACTTTCATCATTGCTTCTAGCCAGAAAGTTTCATAATCCATAATAGCACTTTCCCCATTGACAAAACTTACCAAAGGGAACCATTGGTCAGCAAGTGATGTAATGCTCTCCAAAACTGTTCTGATGTAGAAACACACTCATCTAAATTTTGTAGCCTAAAGGTTAGTATTTTCAGCTAATTTAAATTTTTGGGTAAACTAATTCTTTAATTACAAAAAAATATGATTCTAAGACCACACTGATGAACCCAGTATATTGAAGAATAAATATAATCAGATATATTTATATGCTATAAATACATTTCCATATTTATGTACATAATAAAAATACTCTGCAATTGTACTTTTGGTATACTAAACTGTATACGCTGCTAAACTGGAACAACTAATTTTGCATTTAATGCATTTTAAGTGTTGAAGTCCAACTAAAGATATACTGTACACATCAAATATCTCACATTTAAAGACAAATCTTTATCAATAGTGACATTAAGACACATTTTAGCCTTAATATTAGGAAATGTGCTTTGTGACACGCCAAATAAAGTTCATTATAATATATATATAGGACAGTAAACTTGAAACAAAATTAAAATTAATGCATATTTAATTTAATACTTGCTAGAACTATTCTGATGCAACTTTAATTGATATTAACACAGTTATGTAGCAAATTCTGTTTAAAAGCAGCATTTTACAATACTGTGAAAATAAAGATTTTGGAATGCAAATAAAGGTGTAAAATCTATGCCAGCTAAAAGAAAATGAATACTACAAACAGCACTTAAACAAATGAAACCCAAAATAAAGAAGCAGAAAATGAGGAACAGAAAATCCATATGACTTCCTCACCAGAAACGGTTGTGGTCATGATCCAATTTGTCCAGCACTGAGCTTAACCAGCTGATGTGTGTTTGCTTTCGTCCCCTTTCACAAACAAACAGCTGTTTTAGCTCTGTGTCTTTTATTGATCAGTTTACTCTGGATAAATAGCCTTGAGGAAAGCAGCTTGCAGAGAAAGTTTTGGACCTCACCATTTTTAAAAAAAAAATTTTTTTTATAATTGCGTACAGGTTATTTTGTGTAAGATAATGTAAGAGAATTATAATCATCATGTTTTTGGATTAGATCTACTTTCAATTATTTAGACATATGAAACTGTTATATGCATGCATTTTATAGATTCTCTGTTCATTTCAACAATGTGAACAAAAAACAAAGATTATATTGTGCCATTTTCACACTAACTGACTCGATAACGGTAGAGAATGTCAAACCAGCTGAAATCTTGCCCTCCTCTGTCTGTGGATCTGTCACACTCTCCGATTAAGCATTGAAGAAGGGTGACAAATTAAACGACTGCCTCTGAAATTTCCCTGTCAACTATTGCACCACCCGATTTTGGCAGCAAATCAACTTGAAGCTCGCTGAAATAAGAGCAGGAGCACTGTGTAAACGAAAACAGTTGTCATAGACTGAATTAGGACACAGTTTGTGGAGTGCCTGTGCCTTTAGAATGTGTCATGTGTATTTGTCTCTTCAGGGCTTGCCATAGAAAAATATATGTACATGTCAGCTTCTGTAAGAAAAAAGACATCCTCTCAGTAATCACAGATTGTTACTTTTTTATTTTATTAGTCATTAAGTCTAGGTAAACTCTTGGTTTCACAGTGCATTGCAGTATGTGCCTTTGGGTTTGCAGAAGAAAAAAAATGGCTTGTCAGTGCTTTAGTGCAAATCAGAGGTGAGAAGGAGCTCACTGGTCAGTGCTAAAAGGGTGTGAGCACATGGACCACTGACTTCCACTAATAAATTCCAGCCTGCGGGATGTTCTAAGAGGCCATGAAGACAGTCAGTAGGAGACCATTAACAGCTAAAGAGTCACTGCTATTAACATTTATCTGTTCTTTTTCCTCATACAGTAGAACAGTTTTATTTAACATGATATTAGTTTCTATTAGAATAATCAGCCAGATCTCACATCAATTAAAACATATTTTATGAGCTGGCTACTTCGGATGACCACACTCACTTTCATAAATCATACGAGTTGTTTGTAAGAATTACCTACACTTAACCCCGCCTCTAAACCTACCTGTCACTTAAGTTTTAGGCAAATCGTACAAAATCGTACAAGCGAGGTCACACGAATTTGTACAAATTAGCCACCAAGTAAAATACACACGAACTGGTGAGGTGACTTTGTTGGAATAACAAAAATACACCAGTATATGCAGGTTTATGTAGTTATGCCAGTAGGTGGCAGTAAGTGGTTGTCAAGTCACCTTTATTTATATAGTGCTTTTAGCAATACAGATTGTGCTAAAGCACTTAACAGTATCAAATATGAGAATAAGTATAATGACAAGATTAAACACTCGGCTGAAGGCATTTCATCATTGAATTCAGAGATGTCATTGTCCAGTTCAGTTTAAATAGTGTCTGTGCAATCAAATCAACGATAATTACTGGGAATTAAGTGTCCCCACTAAGCAAACCAGAGGCAACAGCGGCAAGGAACCAAAACTCAGTCGGTGACAGAACGGAGAAAAAAGCCTTGAGAGAAACCAACCGCAGCAAAGTCAGAATCATCTATGTGTCGTGTTCTCTGCTGATCTTCAGGGCTGTAGATGTCATCTCTATCAGATCTGGATACAGACTTGATCTGGGGGCTACGGTGACCTCGGAATAAGAAAGAAACAAATATTAGCCATTCTTCTTGCGATGTAACGAGTAGATAGCGTGCTATAGGGATTGTTCCCTGTTCTGGTTAATCTAATTAACGCAGCCTTACAGAAAGGACCAAATTGTCTTTATGGCTGTAACCTCAGTTAATGCTTCTTTTGAATAAGCAATTGCTTTGTGGCAGTTAACGAAGTGCATTCTATGTATGAATGTGTTCCAGGCATGCTAGGTTTGTCATTTGACCTGCCAGCATCAGTGGCGTCATTTTACTGTTATTCACGATTCCACTCCAGTGGACTAAAGGATAGTGTCCATTGGATACATACTGAGATTGGAATATCACAGGTAATAGTAGACACTTGGGATGCAGCCTACAAGCCCATTCAATATTGAATGAAACTACACTATTGGTGTGATTACTTGCTGCTGAAATGGTTCTGATGTTGTTAATTTGGAACAATTCTCATTAACATATCTCAAATGTAAGTTACTCAATGTCAACTGCTGTACAAAGCATTCTCAAAATCATTCCATCTAATCCAGTTCCTTCTGAGAAATATCTTCAAGACACATCTTCTGTGTCACACGCCTATTGCCTTATAATCTGTGGAATGTGCATCCATCTTTCACATATAATTTTATTCCAACAAATTTCTATAGAGACATTTTTAAACACTCTGAGCTGATAAGCATCACTAACATACACAGACATTTAAACCCTTTGAGCTGTGTGAAGAGACACTGCTTTTATTCAAAGCCAATTTTAATGACTTCAGCTTAATAAAAGAGTGGATGTTACAGTCCATCTACAGAGGTGAGCAGGTTGCAGTTGTTGTGTGTGAGTGAAATACGGATAGATTAATTACAACAGTTAATAGAGGCAGTAATTAAGAAAACAGCAGGATGTGGATGTGTGTGTGTTGATTTATGACCTATGCCTGAGGGGTTGCTCTCTGGTGACAGCATGCATGTGTGTGTGTTTCTGTTTCAATGTGTGTCACTATATCAGGTTTATGACTCATACATCAGATTCTATCCTTCCTTTTGTTGGTGTCATAAAACAGCTTATATTGTCACAGTGAGGTTGATCCATAACTCATTGCTCCCCCTCTGTGGATATCTGGGTCTAGAGGGACGAGTGTACACTGTTGCTGTTTTTAGTTTAGTATGTGTGTGTGTGTTTAGAAGTGTGTGCATCTGAGAGCCTGAAATAAAGTTTTCCGAGAGAAATTTACATTTATCACTGCATGGTAAAATTGTTGCTTGCATGGCTCTTCCACTGAGGATGTGACCTGACAGGTGTGTTTTACTCTAGGTCTAGTGTTGTTAAACTCGGTGTGCCAGCAAAAGAAGAAAAAAAATGGCTGTATGAAGCATCTGGTTTCCGGTCTAATTAATGTGCTGAATATTTTTAAATATTGGTTGATTTGCTTGTTTTTGTTGCTTTATAAGCTTCCCTCAGTTCTCAACGTTTATGTACTATGAATAATTCTTCACTCTTGCTTTCTCTCCCTCATTAGCTCAGCAACATCTGTGTGTTTTTAGAACACAGAGGATCTCTTGAGAAAAACTCTGAGGAGGACACACTAGGCTAATCGGCCCACAGATGCCTTCAAATTTCCACACATCACAAAGACCACAGCAGGGCTCCAGACAGCGACGAAAATATGTAACAGAAATAACAATGTATGACAAAAATATAAAATCAGAAGCGGTTGGAGTGTGTCCGTATGCAGCGCAAGACATGGAACTAACAATGATTTGCAGAAAATGAACTGCTGGTTTTTAACATATCAGTCAAAAGATATCCCAAGAACAGTCTTGAGGAGTTAATCATTATCATGAATCATACATATCCAGTATACTGGATTTATGACTTGCTTGAGTCAAGAGGTAAAGGACAATGTCTAATTGAAGATATACGAATCATTCGTATGTGTTTTGGTGTGACAATCCAATGTTTTTTTAAGGATATAAAAATTGTTTGGTTATTGTTTTAACTACAGCGATTCTGTAATTTGTCAGCTGAAAGTTTTTATGCATAAGTTAAAACCACTTTGTATTAGTGTCAATGTAGAACTTTCTCTCTCTCTCTCAAGTGTCACTTCATTATTGTGGAGGAGTGAGACAAAGTCACAGTGCATGATTTTGTCTGTATTATCTTCATTAATGAACGCTCACAAAAAATATTTGTGTAATTGTGTTTTCTGCCACCTCCATGCTCAGCATGTTCTTACAGGTATGTCTAAGTGTTAATTGAAGCCAAACTGAACAAAACAAAATCTCCAAGTGGTCATGACCACAGGCATCAGACGTGGAAAAGTGAGCTAAAAATGAACTTGTCAGGTGCACTGGGCGATAATCTTGTTTTTTCAAATGGTTCTTAGGCAATCTTTCAACCATAGTGGAGTGTACTAAATAAACTAAACAACAAAATCTGAGGCTTTCAGACCCTGCAAAGGAATTAAAGTGGTTTCCACTTTTTTGGGAACTGAAATGCTCTAAAATGTCAGCTTTGCCAGACTGACTTTGCTCACGAAATTAAATGTAGCATCACAGGAAGTATGGGCAGGCCCAGGCTTCTATCTCATGGCTCTGCAGATGAACAAATAAGTCTGTTTATGCTAAAACTTTATTGCTAGAGATCGCCTAGTCTCTGTACTGTGTGTCATTTCTGAATAAAAATAAGACATTGTTCTGTTCATTGTTCTTAACAAAACTTTTTATTTTCTGGCTGCTAAAACTTTATATTCTGCTATTGTATATAAGCTTCAGCAGTGCATGATATATCATATCAAAAACAACATAAGCGATTACACATGCATGAATCAAACTCACTAACAATAAAGTCAAGCTCTGACTGTTTTCCACGCATCATTTTTTTAATTGCTGTATGTAGGCAGAGGCACATCATAGAGATCAGTGGAATCACTCTTAGTAACATTACCTTCTCTTCCATCTTGCCCACACTTTAATGTGTGTAGGCTTCTTAATGTAGCACGGAGAGTCAATAAAAAGGCAAACATATCGTCTGCATTTAACACATTTGATATTAAACATAATGAGACCCTATTAGCAGACAACTGACTCTCCAGCCCACCTTTACTTACCACTGATTCAGCTATTACAGTGTTCATAATCACCTCTGTTTCAGTGTATGCTGAATATGAGCAGTATATGTTTATATCAATACAGACACACTGTAATGTTTAGTAGTGAACAGCAATTTTACATTCTAAGCTACCATCCAGCTCTACATTTCTGAAATATAAGATTATTCAATCTTATAAGGAAGTAAATGCACCAACCTGATGCTTCAGCTATGAACTCAGTAGATTTCTTAAAGATAATCTGAGAAGGAAATGGCCATTAATTATGCACAAGGCAGGCAGTACTGAGAAAAAGTATTACCCCCCACTAGCATTTTGTATTTGCTGCACTACACGCTTCTTGAGCTTTAACAATCGTGTGTAAACTAGGACGTGTGTGCTGAGTAATAAGATGTCTGATCGGGTATTATTCTCAGGTAAAAGTTGTAATTCGCTAGTTGCATCAACCTTATTGAAAGGACAATTAAAGCCATCTGACTGAACACTGCCATGTTTGATTAGAGCTAGTCATGCTAAATATAGAGTCACCAATCATTCATAGTCTATCATTCTAATTAACCTTTTCTGCTAATGATTAAGGACAAGGAGAAACAAGCTTTATGACTGGACTAATTGACAATACAAGACTTCTGAAGTCGAGATTTACATATCAGACATTTTGTGTTCCAATACCAAAGGTGTTCAGTTGCTATCTCTAACTTTGAAGCAGCTACAGTCCTTTGCAGATTGCACTTTCTCCTTTCCTTTACAAATCACAGTCACATTTTTTTTTTTTTTTTTTTTTCCAAAAATATCGATTTAACTTTTAACCAGATGGAAAATTCTAGGAAAAGCCCACTAGTTGGCAAACATGAGCATATTCAGGTCACCAACTAATCCAAGAGAGGATTTTGTCAGATTTCACAGCTAATCCTGTTGGAATGAAAGGTGCACCTTTATCAGGCTTTGTAGGCAATAATGAATGACACGAATTATATATAACCTTTGGCATGAAATTATATCTCTGGGGCTCCTAATACACCCAGAAAAGCAGCTAAATTTGCCATTTTCAATTTTCACTTGATCACTGATTCTGATAGCAGCTCTGTTATCTCGCATAGGAATTTAATTAGAGCCTATTCGAATTAAGCTTTCTCTATATTGCAGAACAAGATGGGGATTGTGGCACATTTAAGGACAGTAAGTTTAAGCGTTCTCCAAGAATCCAGTCGCAGCTGCTTTTATAGACAAAAGAAAACATTAGACAAAACACATAGACAAAAAACAAAAAATTCCTTGATATAAATATTATATGTGAGATGCTTTGGCTAATAGCCAGGATGATGCATTTTTCATCAGTGTGATGAAATATTATATCCAACCCAGCACCCCCCCCCAAAAAAAAGCCATTACTCTACAGTCAGAAACAGTCCATATACTTGCATCATATTGCACTCAATTACATTAAGTGCTTTATTACATTTTCAATCTACACAGGAGATCAACCAGTTATTTCATTGTTTTCGGTCACTAAGCTATGAATGCTAAAACATACTCTTCTAAATAGTCGTTTTTTTTCCTCCTGATAGGAATCAGACTTCTTGGTCTATGGTCAGAATGGCTTTGTTTACTACTGTTATGTTTTATGAAACGTGCTATACTAATACAACCTGCTAATTTTGTATTAATAGAGATTGTTTGAATATGTGTGAGCATATGTGTTTAGAACTATTTGACGTGTCATGAAGTTGTGCGATTTCTCACCTCAGATGTGGAGACCTTGCAAATGGCATATTAAGGCTTTTTGTGTACACACACTCACGTTGCAGAAAATATTAGATGACAGGTTTTTTGTGCAAAATAAAAATAATACAAGGTCACCAGAGGCTAATTGTGAGTCTACCTCACATTTCTCTCACCTTCATGTAAGCTAAAAGTGGTGAAGTGTGTGTGGGAGAGAGAAAAGAGAAAAAAAGAGTGTTTGATAGCATGAAAGCAGTGCTACAGATGGAGGCTAGATAAAGCCCTATTAGTCTAAATTAGTCCATCACACATCTACACACCAGGGAGGCTGATTTTTTTGACAATGCCGGGTTTCTCTGAGTGTCAAGCTGATCCTGGCTGCACGTTTATGTGATGATAACCTTTATCTAACCAGAAGGTATGTTAGCCTAAGTTGAAAATCAAGTTTTTAAAAGATGGCTGGATATGACAGACGGATCAAATGACTGATCGAATTTTACACCGCCATCATAGAGACTATTCTCACCTAATCAATCACTGTCTGGTTTGGGGCCACGTCTGCCCACACCAAGGACAAACCACAGCACATTATTAAATCTGTAGAGCGCATTATGAGTTTCACCTGCCTTCTCTCAACAACCTCGGGGCAAGGAAGAGTGTGAGAAGGTCCAAAGCCCACCTGTCCTCCCCCACACCAACCATCTCTTTTTCCAACCCATTCCCTCAGGTCAGTCAGAAAAAAGGCAAGAAAAACTGCTGCTTTCATGAACAGTGACTCATAGGTACTCTCCTTTACTGTTGACATTACCTACAATGCCCTCATATACACAAGGCTAATATGTTCAAATTAATATTCTTATATAACCTTGAATGAGTATTCTATGTTAGCCTACTAGAAGAACGTTTGTTCGTAAGCTTACCAAAAGTTCTGTGAATATTCCCTGTTTGCTTGGTTGAGTGTTTGTTTCACCACCATCAAAACTAATTCCTGCAGGAAGACGTAGCTGATATTAAGATTGAGATTACTGTGAAGTAGAATGATGGATGGATGCAGGTCAGAGAGTCCTCCAATCAGTCAGACATCGGAGATGATCAAAGAGATGAAAAGACCAAAGAGTTTATGGGACATTACAGCACAGGGAAGATGCATTAGTTTCACCAGTGCTGCAGCACAGCTGCTTCAGCTTTTATGTGGCTTTTTCTTAGTACTTTGATCGTATTTAGCGTGTCATTTATTTCTATTACTTACCTGTTTTCCAGCTCCATCTAGTGGTGGCATCTCTTCATTTGGATCAAGGATATAGCCTACTGTATCAGGAGAAAACAATCCATTGACCTTCACACACATATGCCTTTCCATTTTTGCTCTTGGACAGTTTTATGTTGTAAAGCAACACTATGTAACTTTGTTAAAAAATTGTAAAATGTACATAGGGAGCGAGCACATCATGAATTCATCTTCCAAAGAACCTTTTTGTCTAATCCTGAATCGTTACGGTACACATAATAATTGCTTATTCGGGATTCGGGGTCGCACGGAGTAGGCCGATATACACCAAGCTGATGCCAAACAACTAGAGGCGGACAAAAAAGCTGGGCTTCAAGAACACAGCACAGATTGCAGCTGATGGCAAACTAAACACGTGCATTCTGCGCATGGGTTAGATGAGTTATCAGCAGCTATCAATAGTAAATAATCAATGTTCAAACGGAGAAACCAGGGGCCTGTTCCATAAACCAAGATTAGAGTATAAGACAGGCTAATTTCAGTTAGTCTGACTTATTGCCAGTTCATTTGTATTAAAATAAGTCAGACTATCTGCCATAAGCCTGGCTTATTTG
>JAUCNO010000795.1:10571803-10582909 GCA_032353835.1 Enteromius viviparus | reverse complement strand
AAATTGGCCCGAAGCCCGGCCCGAGGGACGTAAAAAAGTCGGGGCCCGTCGGGCCCGGGCCTAATTGCAGGGCTCTAATTACAAGCACAATTATATATTAAAGCAATTGGTTCCTGTTATGATCCAGTCCCTCATGGCCCACCAGATGGCATCCTAATTCATTACTCACCCATCAGCCCAGACTCCAAATCCCAGAATTCACCTCTCTCTTACACCTGTCAGTAGTCAGTAATCTATCACTTACAACAGCTGTGCCTCGTCACCACAAACAGCACAGCTTAAAGACACATATCACTAGGTCTTGATTACTCTGTTTGCTTGCGAATGGATCCGTACGCCCCTGTCTCCTTTGTTACAGTTACAAACATATTTATGCGAAAAAGAAGAGTACAATTTTTCTTAAGTAATTGCATAGTTCTGTGTTCTCATATTGTTTAGTCTAGTGTTGGTGGTTTCTGTGGCTCTTTTGATTCCAGAAAAAAAAGAATTTATTACAACTTTGTGGTACTGTAAAATTAGGCTCAGCACCGCTAACCCCTTTAGTTTTTTATATTTCATTTTTTTTAAATCCTTTTTTTTTTATAAATATATATTTTTAAATATATTTATATTTTTTCTAAAATAGTCACATATTTATAAAACATTGCTGAAATGATATGTTATGTTCACTGAACGAAGCAGACGCAGAGCTCGAGCTGTGCTGCGGTGGTCCGCTTCAGATGCAGAATACAGTTTGCTTGAAGCAGGGAACACAAGAAGCACGTTCAACTCGGACACGCAGATGTTTGTCGTGATAATAAACACCGTAATTAGCAGCCATTCGCGTGTCCTCGCTTAATGCGCATATAGTTTATGAAAAGCATTTGGCTTTCGGGGTCCAAGGCAGTCGCCTTCGTTTTTCTAATGTGTTAGTCCGCCCCTGGTTATAACTTAACAAGTCACGCTCGATCTATACCAAATCCGTTCATCCGTTCATCATTCTCCTGAATAAGTCGTGAAAGTATTCAGACTCACTTGCAGTAGAGACGATCTTGTGCTGCAATAACAGAATCCAGAAGTCTTTAAAACACCTTCGGTTTGTGATCTCCCCCCGTTATTTAACGGCGGATTGCATCTAACTTTTCACGTTCATACCGCCTCCTACTGTACCAGGATGTGCAACTTCAGGGTGTCATGTACTTCACATATTCACAGAAGAGAGAGATACTTTTAACATCTCTGTATTTACCATAAAAACTTTCTTCATTCCAGGAATGTTGTACAAAAAGTACCACAAAAATGGCTAAATAAATATAGATAATTACATATCAGTATTATTTCCATAAAAAGGACAATAAAAACATACTGTAACACTGAAAATCTCATTTGCTTGACCAAAGACAAAATTGACTAAAACATGAAACTGTTTCTTTGAACGTAAAATAAAGGAAAAATAAAGGAAAAACTGTTTCAGACTCTCTTCAGGAAAGAGAGAGAGAGAGAGAGAGAGAGAGAGAGAGATGCTCTAACTCTGTATCCCGAAGAAAGTAAAATCTTTACTTCATTCCCACATTTTTTCATCTGATCCTCTTCATACTCGCTCTAGCTTGCACATCTCTTCTTGCACTATTCTCCTTTCTGAATTATATTTTTTACATTTCATAATGATATGCTCCACATTTTCTGTAACATTACATCACACTTATCGCTTTCACATTTTCCAATTAAACCAGAACACACGAATATTAGTCTCGACATAATAACCTCTTCTCTTTTTTATTTCCCTTTAAAAACCTTGATATTAAGTGATTGCTGTATACTATACTATCATGTATCATCATCTTTACGGTATTTTTACTGAGCAGTCTTTTGGATGGCTCACCAATTTAATAGATTTCTCTAATACAAAAAATGATATAGGCCTTTGCATTTTATTGGGGAGAGTAATTTATTGAAGATGGTAGAAGTTCTTTAATGGTACTGTTAACATGTCTTCCTTCAAACAGTCCTAACCCTAGTATAAATGCTGTTACTTTTACAAAGTTCAGTCTGTGGGATATTATTTTTATCTGAAGACAGAAGGGCTAGAAACAGCCAGCTAGATCTCTAACCCTTCCACAACGATCCTGAGGAATGTTATTCTAATGAAATGGACCGTTTGGTTCACGCTTTCATAGACACAGTAACATTATTTCTTTCACAGAATGACCAACTGAACTTTAACCTCTCAGGTCTTTCAGGGTTTCCTGATGCAAAGATCATCATCTGGTTATAAGAGTTTATAATTTTACAAAATATTAAAACATTTTTAAGATAAATGCTGAAAGAAGAAGTAGAAGAAAGCTGACAACAATTTTACTGAACTGTTTCAACATAATAATGAATGAATTTCTCAGGCATCATGTGACTGGAGTAATGATGCTACAAATGCTGCTTTAAAATCACAATAATAAAGTCATTTTTTTATATATTCAAATAGAATATTGTCTCCAATATATCCAATAATATCTCCAAAACCATTATTTTTCAGGAAATTAAAAAACAGCATATTTTTTATTTATTAAACATTAGTGAACATTGGTATTATACCTTATATTGCTATCATATACTTTGAGATATGAGATTATTCTGTCACTGATATGAATAGTACAGACACAAATGGTAAAAATTATTAAAGAAAACTTTTTTGCTGTTGTTGGTTTGCATTTCATATACGGTATATTATGCTATTATATTATATACATGTATGTATTTAAACAAACAAATATATATATATATATATATATATATATATAAAGCTTTATTAAATATTTTTACAGCTTCTCTCATTAGCTTTGGCTCAGTTCTCGAATAAAGAAACAATAATATCAGATCTCTGAACACCTTCTTGTTCACATCAGATTGGAATTTCTTATTGATATGAGCAAACTGCAGATGCCTTGGCACATGAGTGCAAACTTTCATTACAAATGTCTAGTTTGCTCAACAACTAATAGCACACAACAACTTGGCGTGTTGATCAAAACTGATGAGTCAATTCTCACTTAAACTGTCAAACTCTTCACAACTTCTCAATCATTTTTCATCGTGTAAGTCATCACATTCACAACGATCCATTTAATTATGAAAAGTTAATACACACATGTATATTCCATAAATATCTGACATTGACGTGTGACATTTGCTCACAGTTTAGAGAATGTTTCCAAAACTGCAATTGAGAAAAACTGGCATTACTGCTCAGGAGTTATGATCTGTCTGTCCAGTAGATGGTGTTCAAACACAAATCACGCTTAGATGAGGAATGATTTATTATCAGATCCACATCAAACACACACAGAAACACAGCTTTTCAAATACTGATGTAAAACACACACAGATACCCTGAATCACTATTTGCCCCTTTTAAGTAGTTTCTGTAAAGATGCACACAATAAAATCTTGGAATAATACAACACTATAACATTTTTGGCAGCTTTGTCTACGTAGATTTATATTTAACAAAAATAAAAACATAAAAATAAAAAAATAAAATCTTTGTTTACCTTTTTCATTTGTTACGCATGTTTGTCATAAGAAAAAGTAAACAGCATATGTATTTAAAAATTACACTAATATGGATTTAATAATTTCTTCATATTAAATCTACAACTATATTGGATGCCAGTGTCAAATGTTATTCTTAACACAATATATGCTACAGTTTTATATCTATTATTTATTTACAGTATGGTGCTATAGTCTTAGGCCACTAGATGCACTAGACGATGCTGATGGCCGATAGACATCACGATGCTGAGCCGGCATCGCGATCCTCCTCCGCAGCAACCAGCTCGTAAAAAACACTCTTAATCTATGGCGGCAAATCTATGCCATTAATAAGCAAGCGCTGTAAATCATTTCCGCGAGAGGAAAACAGATGTATATGCGAAGAAACGGGGCCCGCAAGCTCATTTCATTCCTCGTGCGCGCTTGATATGTCATTGCCATTGTCCATCACAACGTTTTACTTTAGACATCGCACGATGCCAAATTGGTCGACATCGCCCAACCCTAATTTCCATAGATTATTTTTGTCATTAATTGTAATAATGCAGTGAGATTATTGTCAACAGCCAGTGCTTCACACAGAGATCTGATCTGATCATCATCAGTCCGTCTGGAATCACATGAAGAAACAGAACAATCTGAGACAGACTCAATCCAGAAGAACTGAGACAGCGTCTCCAAGATGAAGAAAAAAAATATACATTACAAAACACGTTTTAATAAACGAAACAAATTTCCCAGAGGTCATTGCGCGACAGTGTTATAATTGCACTCGCGCTCTTCGTGACTTTGTTTGGAGTTGCACAGTTTCCACGATGTTCTGGTGGCAAAGTAATAACTGAAGCAGTCGAGCGCGCAGTTCATGCTGGACACGCACATCGCGCCGTGAACGAAATTATGCGCCAAAAACTGCGCGTCGCACGAGTGCTTGTGCGCCTGCGTAACGTACTTAAAGAAAAAGCCAAAGTGGATGGGGAAAAAACAAACGACGAAAACGATCAGATTGGTCGCCATGATAAACATACACTGTATCTTCTCGGGGCGAGAGCCGATTTCCAGCTGTTTCCTCAACTTGAAGATGACTCGAACGGAGCAGAAGAGCATGATGAGGAACGGCACGAGGAAGCCAATGATGTTAATAACCAAAATGAAGGCCAACGGCAACTCCTTCTCTTTGTTTTTCTGGAAGCACTTAATCGTGCTATTTTTCTCCGGCTCGTCCACGCGATGGAACGCGGCGCTGAACGAGCACGTGACCAGCCAGATGAGTGCGCACACCACCAGCGCGTTCCTGCAGCATAAGATCTCCCGGGCTTTTAACGGATACTTGATGGCAACATAGCGCACAATGCTTATCGCAGTGACCGTGAAGATGCTGACGTACATGTTGACGTAATAAACCGAGACGAGGACGTAGCACAGCTCCTTGTTGGTTTGGTCCCAGAGTCGCGAGCTTTCCCAGAAGTACGACGCGATGCGCACGGGAAGAAGCACGAGCACCACGCAGTCGGCGATTGCCATGTTGGTGATGTAGATGTTCATGTAGGTCCAGGCGGTTCGGGGACGGCGGCAGAACATCACTAAGACGTAAATGTTTCCCGGGACGCCGAGGATAAAGGTGGGAATCAGTATGGCCAGCTGGAAGTGCTGGACCCCCGCGGACATGTTCAGCGTGCAGTTAGACATCTTCAACCTGACAAAAATTCAAATAGAAAATTAACGAAATGATGTAGAGGTCACACCTAGATGATTTAATGATCTTTCATTTTTAATATTTTTAATAGTCCAGCCCTGAATGCATCTGAACGAGTGTCCAGAACCACAAGAAGAAAAACAGGCCCACAATATTAAAGATCCAGCAGTATATTAAACCGCAGACATGGTGTAGATATTATCCGTTTGTACTAAACCCATCTGGTGGGTATGCTGCCAAAAGCTAGTTTTTGTTTCATCTGACCATAGAAGACAGTGTCTTTGAGGTTCCAGTCGTGTCTGACAACTGAATATGCCGGAGTTTGTTTTTGGATGAGCGAGGAGAATCTTAATGCCCTCCTGAATAAATGTGTTGATGTACAGTAGGAGCTGATTGATGGGTTTTTTAGGTCTGACCCCAAGACTTAACTAATCTATGCAATTTTTGCAGCTCTTTACTTCCTGTTATTGTCACACATCAGAACTGTATTCTTTGATCTTACTCCTTGTGAGGAAATGTGGCCTTTCTATTGCTTGTATTTATAATTTTGTGGAACAGGAAGTCATTGCTGGACAATTTCAGGCTCCTGGTCTCCCTGGTGTGTTAAAAAAAGTATTAAAAACGTATAGTTGGATCTCATCTATAGAAATGGGTTAAATTATTTTAATGAGAAGCGAAACCAAAAAAGCAGCCTGTTTACTTGTACAATTACACTCCAATAATTGTTTTATTTAGAGCTTTGAAAAGTCATTGTTAACAGCCTACAATGAAACTGAATGAATGAATGAAGAATAAATGAGGCACTGATGACAAACACTAAAATCATGAAACTACTTACCAAATACATTTTGATATATATAAAAAAAAAAAATAATAAATAAAAAAAAAAAATATATATATATATATATTGCCATTTAAAATATATCACTTTTTGCATTATATTGACTCAATTAATTTCTTATAAATTTAGTTTAATTTTAAGGGCATTTTTTATTTAATAAAGCAATTATAGAGAGAGAGTTTAGTAATTGGTTAATAAACAGCATTGCTATGACGTTAAAGTAAAAATCTCCCAAAGCATAACAGGAAATATATTTTTTATATATATTCACTTACATTTGTAAGATGGTGATAGATAGGTAGATAAATAGATATTACACATTGAAGTTGCCATATGCTATCAAACAAGCAATTTCATTATTTTATCTTCGATCCTTTTTTTTCCCCTAAAAAGATGAGCTTCAGCTCAGTTTGTTCCCAGAGTTTCAAATTACATCAACTGGTTTTACAACCTGGCAACAGAAACAGCGTTATTTATTTATTATTTTAAATCATAGATCTCTTTGTTATCTATATTCTATATTATAGTTCCCTGATAGCACACCTGCATCTGCACCTGCATCATTTGAGGTCTGCATTTACATCTGCAAGACTATTATTTATGTTGTTTGCTCATCTGCAATACGTCTATTGGATGTCTCCTTTTAGATGTCAAATAAACATCTATTAGATGTCTTGAAGATGTTTTTGTCTGTCAGTTGTTTATAGACAGCAGATGCTTTTCAGATCAAGAGATCTTTAACATATCTTGCTGTGCTATCTGGGTTTTCTTTCTAAATATACATTTCCTTTGATTAATTTGATAAATGTAGCCTGCGAGAGATTCAGCGTTAAATAACGTCACAGAAAATATTACATTACCATCCAAAACAAAGATAATTGCTTAACTTTTTATTAGATAGAAAAAAAAAGTATTATAGATTATATAAAACGCGGATATAGTGAAGAGAAGTCCAACCAACACACACAACATAATAAAGAAAGAAAAATATGAAATTGAAACCAACATTAAGAAACTCGAGAGACAACTCGAAAAACGTGAAATGTCACGTTTACCCCCAAAACACTTACCTTTTTCACACGCCCAGCGAGAGAAAAGAACAGATCTGTTCATTTACCGGTGGAGAAAGTCTAATAACAGGTAAACATGATATTCTTCAAAAACAAAATCGCGCGAGTATTAACTTTACATAAATGCTATGCATTAAACACAGATATATTTAATGCACCGAGACGGATGTAACATGCTGCCTTTGGTGGATCGACAGAGATTAACTACCTTCGTGTTTCGTGTTTATTACCGGCTTTGGTAGCCAACAAACCTGTTTGTTCGAACAGTTCGTTCAAATGAACCGATTCGATTGAGCGCGTAATATTTTTATGTGCTCGTCTTCCTGTGTTTACATACAGGAGTTTTCATCGAATCACTTCAGTTCGGTTGAAACAAAAGCGTTCATGTTTGCTGCTGTTTGATTACCTTCTGTACCTGCTTCCGTGTCACAAACACACAGTCGAGGGATTTACGACCCCCAAAGTGAATCACTTTCCGAATATAGCCTACTTTAAAACCATTACAACGATCACCATGAAATACTGTTCATTTCAGAGAGTTATAGAGTTTGTTTAAATTATTCATTTTGATTCCTTAATTAATTCAAAAGGATCCGCGAATGTATTTTCACTGAATGTTTCAATTTGATGCTGATCATTTCTTTTTTGTCAGATAAACCTTTTGATTCCATGTCAAACACATGTTTTCCACCAAATCAATAAACAATTGTTCACTTACCAAGTCTGTATGATTCAATTACTGTAAGCACATGTTCCACAAAAGTTCCTGATGCTTAGTTAAACAATGTTATAGTGACTCTTATCATTGTGTTTTCAACGTTATATAAAGTAGGTTGAGGCTCATTTCCAGCAATGGGCTCCAGTTACACTCATGGTTCACGGCAATGCCAGTAGGAAAACCAAGCTTTGTTTTGGAAACCTGTAGTTAGTCATTCTCAGAACCAGCCAACATGTTCAAAAACAAATCCTACAAGGAGATCACGAAAGGACCATTGAGCTCAAGACTTCAGAGTAGAAATACAAGTGTTTATTACTAACCAGATTAAGATACATTCATAGTTGTCATTCTGTTGATCATGCAAAAGCCTTGTTTAATACTGCAACCCATGTTTATAAGCACAGTGTGTATATTGACAGAAAAATATATATATATATATATTTGATATTTTTTGTTATTTGTAGTGATAATGATAATGCATAAATAATGCATTTTTGTGCTGATATCTTACCAGTGTAATACCGATTTTTGATTATACTGTAAATAATAAAAGATGGTCTGAATGTGAAATTAAACCCGCCAGTAGGTGGCAGTAAGTCACTGTAAATAAGAGAGTCTTTGCAACAGAACCAAATTTAAATGGTTAATTCATTCAGGAACGAATCACTGCCGTGTTGCTCAGAGATGCAAAATAACGATGTGGTTGTGATTGGAATAATTTTTTGTTGTCGAAATAGTGCAAAAACAGGAAATATTGTTTCAAAAATGTAAATCTTTTAATTAATGTCTTGTTTTTGAATTATTGTAAAAATTAAATATCATATTTGTATTCACATTTGTAATCATTGGTAATTTCATTAGGCTCAATTATGTAGTGACAGAATGCACTCTAAATGAGCACTAGTTTAGACGTGTGCATGCTTTCAGTAGGGTGTTGTGAATGCTAAAATACTTGATAATGTAAAATCGCATTGTTAAAACAACATTTAAGATATTATTGCAGATGAGATATATCGCACACCCCTAATTCAACATGCACAAAAGATCCACATAATAAAACAAAACCCTGTCAAAACAATTACGTAGGTGTACTAACGGTCTCCGAAACCGTGTTGTAATCACCTTCTTTACTGTTAGTGTCCTTCATGCAGCACATATTCCAGGACGTTTTGGTTGCGAAAAAATAGCTAAAGCAGTCCAAACCACAGTTCATATTGGACATGCAAAAAGCAATGTGCAGGAAGTTGTGCGCGAGCAGTTTATAGTTGCAGCTTTCGCTATCTTCAGTGTTTTCGTACTTGTTTTGCACAAGGTGTTTAACGAGGTAACCCAAGTGGATGGGGAGAAAGCATACAACGAAAACAACTAAATTGGCCACGATGATAAACATGCACTGGATCTTCTCAGAACGTGTTCCGACGTCCAGCTGTTTCCTTAAAGCGCAAACGACATTAATGGAGCAAAACAGCATGATGAGGAACGGCACGAGGAATCCGACGATGACCAACAACAAAACAAAATGCAATGACAATGTCCCCTTGACCCTCTGGAAGCACATGGTCTTGTCGTTACTGGAGTCCTTTACGAAGTAAACCGGGCTGATGGAGCAAATGGTGAACCATATGAGCCCGCAAACCACCAGAGCGTTCCTGCAAGAGAAGATAACCCTGGCCTTCATGGGATACTTGATGGCCACGTACCGCACCACGCTTATGGCCGTAATGTTGAAGATGCTCACGTACATGTTGACGTAAATAACCCACAAAACAAAATTACACAGCCCCTTCAAATTGTTTTCCAATGCCCTGCTGTAGTAATGAATCTTAACGGGCAGGAACATCAGCAGAGCGCAGTCGGCGATGGCCATGTTGGTGATGTAGACGTTCATGTAGGTCCATTTTGCTCGGGGAAGGCGGCAGAACATCACCAAGACGTAAACGTTCCCTACCACCCCAAAAATGAAGGTGGGAATGGAAGTGGCTGTGTGTAGGTCCTCGACTGTGGAAGAGATTCGGAGGGTGCAGTTGGACATCTTGAACCTGCAGGAAAGGAAAAGGGATGGTTCGCAAACCAAAATCGATACGCAAAACCAGATTAGGTTCTTGACTGACAATGAACTTCTTGCAATTCATAATACGATCAAAATATTGAGATATAAACTTGCAATTCTCACTTTTTTCCTCACAATTGCAAGTTTCTCTCTCCCAATTATGACTTTTTCCTAATAACTGCAAGTTTATATCTCATTATTATAATTTTACCACAATTCTGACTTTATTACAATTGTTACTTTTCCCCCCCTCACAATTTCAAGTTTATATCTGTAAATTACGATTTTCTCAAAATTCTGACTCCCTTTAAATTTGCAAGTTTATATCTAATTTCTATTATATTTAAAGTCAATTCTGACTTTTTCCTCATAGTTGCAAGTTGTAAGTTTTTTCTCTCACAATTATAATTTTGACGCAATTCTGACTTTCTCACAATTGCTAGTTTTTACCTATCAATTACGATTTTCGGACTTTCTAACAACTGTGAGTTTATGTCCTACAATTATTTTTTTCCTTAAAAATTGTGAGTTTATATTTCGAAATTATTATTTTCTTGTAATTATGATCTCCCAATTCTCACTTTTTCCCTCACAGTTGCGAGTTTATATGTTAAAATTGACTTTTCTCCCAGTTTATATGTTGCAACTCGAGGGCTTTTCACACTGTGCTTAACCCTAGGTTATCACTTTTAACCCCAGGTATAGACGCGTTTCACACCTGTAATTTGAAAGCGGTGTTAGCACCGCATTATACCTGGGGTTATGAAACCCAGCTCCGGAGCAGGGTTAGCACCCCAATACGGTGCTAAGTTTGTTCAGTGTGAAACGGAGCGGTGGTTTGCTTTTTGCTGCTTAGCAACAGACAGCCAATCAGAAATCAGCGAGCATTGCGTCTAGTCGCTAACAGGAAATGCGCGTGGTGTAAACAGCAGCCGGTGAGAAGTTAACGTTAACGTCAAAAACTTCAAAAGAATGAAATGTCAAAAGACAGAAAGCGTGTGAACTGGAGTGATGACGAGACTATCAGTGAATGTGCCTTTTACAATGAAACGCCACCACCAGTAATGACTTCTGGGAGCGACCCATAATTTTCGAGATGAGGATGCGACTTTAAACAATACTGTACACATAAACACTAGTCTCTCGAAACTTAAAAGAAATCCAAATAAATGTTCATATACTTTGCTCCTTTGTTTCTTTCTCTTG
>JAUCNO010000795.1:10532569-10542744 GCA_032353835.1 Enteromius viviparus | reverse complement strand
TCGACGGATGTCGATGACGTAGCATCCTCGAAATTCTGGCTTCCGAGGATCCTTCCTTGACATTGAGAAACACCCAGAGTATCTCTTCCAAGCATTCCCTTCTGTGTCTGATCTCCTGGTTTAGATATTGGACTGTTTACTGGTTTGTTGACTGTTTGCTGCCAGCCCTGATTATTGCCTGGACTCTCGTTTATGACTCTGGATATTCCCTGTTTGCTCAGTTTGCGATTGGTTGACCCTGCCAGCCTGACTCAAAATAAAGAGTTTGCGAATGGATCCGCATGACCCTGTTTCCTTTGTTACAGTGATATCCACTGTAGTATTAATAAAATAAACACCTTTCTAATTTTCTGTTTGTAAAGGGGGTTTTAAACCTTTCTGATGGGCCACAAAGACACATTTTAGCCGATGAGGTCGAGAGACACTCCTTTGTGTCTCCTTGTCACACTTGCAATAAATCTTTCTTTTTCTCCCTCTCTCTGTGTTTTGCTCCCTTTCTCCTCCCCTCCCTTGTGTGCATGTTATTGCACTGATAAGGGCTTCGCTTTGGCAGTGGCATAAACTAATCTCTTTTTTGATGTGACCACATCGTGAATGCATTCAGCAGATTAAACAGAAAAGGCAATAATTCTAAAATTATTAGAGTCTTTTAACAGAAAATGCTATAAATGATTTGATAAAATCAAAGCAGTGGTCATTACAAAGTGCTTATTTAGAGAAGCAGAAAACTGCTTGCTAAGATTAAGAGACCAATTGCCCTTCCGATAATAACATGAAGCCATAAGCCATTAATTACACTTTGAAGTAAGTGAGTGTAAAATCAAGCCTTAATTTCTTGACAGGAGAAGGAATGAACCAGCAGATCTCATTTAATCACCCACCTTGTGCACTGTGCTTAGTTTGAGTAACAGCATTTTGTCAGGGATCCAGGACCTGATATACTAAGGATTTAGAGGAGCTAAAATGCTTTAGCAGCATTTTTTTTTGCCCCCAAAAGATGAACCCTGTTCCAAAACCTAATGAGCTGCCTATATAGACAACATCATGGGTATGCTGTAAATATGTAGGCTAGGTTCTAGTATACAACATTATTTCAGTACATCCATATTTCAGTAAAGTCATTTGTAAGGTTCCAGTTCAGTGGTTGTATATCCTGAACAGATGAACAATGTGTTGTATCAAAGTATTAACAACATTGAGCCTTCATAAAGTAATGTTAAAGTAGTTGTCATTCGCTATTGGCTCTAAACATGGAAGTAAAGTAATATTCTTGTTTCCAGATAGTGTTTTGTTTTTCTTGGTCCATGTAGGTATTTGTACTTTGAGGAGAACAGATTGGCCACTTCAGAGCTACCACTATCTTGGAAGAAAATCACTGCTTCTAGCAATTTGTGTTTAGCCATATGTTCATCTTTCACAAAAGTAATGAGTGGGTTTGTGTACTGTACATGACAGGATTGTAATGGTTACCTTAAATGAGCTGTGTGTGTGTGTTGCTTCGAGGAGGCCATTAAGTGTATTGCTCATTATCTAGCAGACATTGATTGTGCAGTGTCCGACATTCGGAAAGATTCTGCGCTGCTAATTGCATTTGCACAATCACATTGAATTGAAAAATAAGACTTCTCTCATCACAAGATTACAGGATTTAATTGTGCTCAGAGTCCCACGTACTCTTTCAGAAACATTATTGCTTATGGTTACAATAATGAAGATAGTAGTGGAGTTGACAAATATATGAGAGATGAAAATACAAAATATAGATCTTTTTTTACTCGACTCCCTTTACTCTTTCCCAAACAGTTAGGTATGCGTGTATGTGCAAGAGTTCAATACAGTCGGATTTGTCTTTCCATTCCATGTTTCGACTAAACTACTTCTACTTATTTTTTTTAAAGGCAAGAGGTCATGTGACATGCTTTGCTGATGTTTGTTTCTTGAATACAATTTCTGTGTAGTAATTCTAAACTCTCTCTCATTACTGCATCCATGGAGTTTCGAGACAAACCATTCATTATCTATCATTGGCTTTTCCTTAACATTTAACTGCCAGTTGGCAAAGAAATTCTAGCAATCATGCTGTGATGTTTGGAAAGCGGATGATTGTGCTTTCCAAGCCACTTGAAGTGTGAGTTTCTGCGTCTTCATATGAAGAAACTGGGGACTGATCATTTTTCTGACAGAATAAGGGTTCTTGAATAGGTTCTTTGAGCATAGAAACATCTAAGTAGGTCAGATGGAGAAGGTCACTCCAGATGATAATGGTCTGTGACTGTCTCTCAGATATTGCTATTGCTGCTCATAGTTCGTAGTCTAAATATCACCTTTGTGTCTGATGTTTTTCCTAGACCATTACTGGCACACAAAAATAGTGTTGTAAAATTTTTTGACGTACCCCCAGTTTCACAGACAAGGCTTAAGCTAGTCAGACTAAATTGTATGTTTGAGCGGTCTCAGATGAAAATATCTTGCTCTGACATATCTTAAAACATGTCAGTGTCATTGTTCTGTGTTAAGATGCACACCTGTAATATTTTCTTATAAGCATTTTTTAAAAAGTTGCTTAAGTATCTTAATTTAACTAATGCCTATTCCTGGCTTAAGCTAAGCGCCGTTTGTGAAACCGGGCCATAGAGTTGTAAAATGAATGTAGCGAAGATTAACTCAATGTCAGTAGCATCAATATTGATTTGGATGTTATGATGATTCATTTAAAGTTCAGTTAGATTTAGACTCAATATTTAAAATTGTGCTTAATTATTATTATTATTATTATTCTCTAACACAACTTACTTTAACTGGCTTTATTTTTATACAGTTCAAAAGTAGTTAAGAAATTAATAAATTAATAAATTAATATTTTAATCAAAGAGGCAATAAGCTGATCATAGTATAAAAAATAATGATTTACAATGTTCCAAAACATATTTTTTGATGTTCTTTTGAATGTTTTTGTTCACAAAGAAGTACTGAAAAAATGTTTCACATAAATGATAAGCAGCAAAACGTTTTTTAACATTATAAAGAAATATATCCTGAAAGGAGTCAGCACATTAGAATGATTTCTGAAGGATCATGTGACACTGAGGACTGGAGTAATGATTCTGAAAATTCAGGTCTGCTATCACACGAATAAGTTACATTAAAAATATATGTACTGCATTAGAAAATAGTGTTTTAAAAACATCTAATTGACCCTAAACTTTTGAACAGTAGTGTATGTTAATTGCATAATACTACTACTACTACCTTACACATTTGGACGGTGTGAAAGTCGTTATATGGTAGTTTGTTTTGACCTTTTTATAATTACTGTTACACTTGTTAAGATGTTATTGAACAATACATTAATATATAATGTTTCATAGAGCACTCATAGACTGTTTCCATTCATAAAGCATGCATAACTTCAGCTCATTAATTATATTGCTGTAAAAGGCTTTTTATATTCATTTAGAACGAGAAGCAGAGGTTCGACATGAATAAGAATGAGAACAGGCTGATTCAATGTTCTGAAACAAGATGAGATTGTTAACGCTTCGTGCAGCATGTCAATGTCTTCATAGGAGATGAAAAAAAGCAACACTATGACCGTGTTGTAATTCACTTTCCTCACCTTCTCTATATCACACTCAAATTAACATGGCTATATTTCGTGCTTTCGTGCTTGGTGAAATATTTGGAAATCTCATTGCCGTGAACAGGGGGCTCATTACCATATAAATGTGTTCCAGGCACTCTTGTTTCATTTGGAAGGCATGTCTGCTACAGGTTCAGGAGCTGTTTGCTTTGCAGATCTTTCAGGATTTTGTTTGACCTTTGTAAAGAGGAGGAGTAAATGGAAAGGCACAGGCCAGTCTTTAAATACATGGTCCAAACAGGCCGTTTGGCAGAAATTCTTTCAACTCTGATTTCTTCTGTTTTTCCAGGTACAATATTCATCATCCTCTTTTTCTGTTTTTCTTTCTGTCTTGTCAGATATGAGGGGTCCTGCAGGCCACTGGATGTCATGTGGTCACCCGTGTGCTGAACGTGCCGTATGGAACCCCAAATTTTGTGTGGTCACCGACTATCAAATGCTGCTGCTGGACAAAGAGGAGGTATAATTCAAAGCGATACAGAACAAGCTTTTCTCATGTTCTTAACTGGTTACGGTATTTAAATCCATATCAGGTGTTCTGATAAAGTGGACCGTAGTAAATAGTAAACATAGGTGCAAACAGGGTTCAGTTGGGTCACTATCTATCTATTTATCTATCTCTCTACACATACAGTATATTTACTAACTTAGTGCTTTTAGTCGAATATTTAGCTGTAATGTCTTTTTGCTAAGACTTAACAGAAAAGTATATTTGTGAGTAACCGAAGCTATTTATTTGACTATCACTTAATAATTAATTGTATTTATTTAATTTTTTTGTGCTTCAAGGAGTCAGCAATAATGAATACTTATAGTACTGTAACTGCCCAAAAACTTGCAACTTAATATAAAAATAAATATAAACATGATTTATAAATATATTTTTTATATGATCTATCTATATTATATTATCAATAAAATTACAAAATCAAATGTGTATTTAGTAAATATATTTTTAATGTTTCAGCGCATTACTGTTTTAAATAAATGCTGTTATTTAGAACTTTTTACTTAAAGAAACCAGAAAAAGATTTACAGTAGCAGCACAACTGTTTTCAACATTGATAATAATATCTTCATTGAGCACAAAATCACTATATTACCCTGAATTCTGAAAGGTCATGTGGCACAGTGACTGAAGTAATAGCTACTGGAAATTCAGCTTTTCAATCAAAGGAATAAATGACACTTTCACTTTGCTTTTTTGCACAGTAAGAAATACTAAAAAGAAAAAGCAAAAATCTAGTGTTAGGAGAAAGAAGGGAAGAGGCAGAAGGGCAGGGTATTTTGTGCTGGTTGTGACTGAACCTAGTCCAAGCACATGAGAGTGAATAGTGTGTTAGCTGTGTGTAGTTTGTTACTATGACATGTGCAGAAGTGCGCTACATCAGCAGGCTCCCTGAGCTCACTTTTCGGCCTGGCAGCCAAGACACACGGCGTTCCACAGGGACAATCAATAGATGTCCCACACTTGCAAAGAATATATGCTGTGTACTGTGGTCGATAAAGAATTTTCCGCTCGCCCATAGCTCACGCAGTATGTCGAATCCTCTGTTATCAGCCGGAGAGCAGCGCTGTAATAAATCTCAACTCCTCTATTACTGGCCAGGCAGAGCAGTGCTGAATGATTCTCTGCTGGAGGCGGAGCACAAGACAGATTCTCTCCTGGCAATACCAGATCTTTAATGCTTAGAGAAATGTATTTATGTACTTAATGCACTCATAGGATCATTTTTTTCCCATTTATTTATTTAGATATGAAATCATCCTGGATGTTGGTACGTGAACCTAATCAGTGTACACCATCTAATGTTGCCTAGATCTCGATTTATTTTTTACTACTGTGGATATTAGCCAATATTTAAAGTAGCATGGTGCTCTTGATGAGTAGAGTAAATTAAGTCATAAACAGCGTTGAGGTCAAAATATAGTTTTGAAAGTACAGTTTTAAAAGAAAGTAAATAAAGCCATGTTTGCAATAAAAGAAAGCTTTCTTTTAGGGTGTGGATTAGAGTCATAGCATTTATGCTGGAACTACATGTGTATTAAAATAATAGTAGCTAAAGAAAATAGTTTTTGCACCTTCTTGGCTGCTAAATCTCTTCTTTATAAGTTTTCATTATTTATTTACTTACTTGAACCAATTCACACTATTAACTAGTTGCTTGGTAATTTATTAATAATTGCAAAGCACATATTATTCTGATCATATTTTATATCTCTCAGTCCTACCCTATACGCTACCTTCAACTATTAAGAAGGAGCAAATTAGGAGTTACTTGAGGCAAATCGGCGGTTTTAAATAACAGATGTTGTATTACTCTTCCAACCTCTAAAATATCAAGTCTTTCATTTAATTCAGATCAGTCCCATGTAATAAAAGAATCAGCTTACAGGGAAGAACTAATATGAAAAGTAATAATATTAATCAAATTTTAACTTCAGACTTACAATTTTTTTTGTATTTGGCAAGTATCCTTTTTATGAATTTAAAATGTTAGTGTCATTAAATTACTTTGGACCATCAGTAAACCAGATTCCTGTTGCTGAAATTGAATACGGACTGGTTCTTGAGGGCAAATTCACAGTAGCACAGTCTCAAGAGAGTGCATGTTCTGAAAGTTTGGTTTCAACACCATAAGGACTAAATGTGTGCTGGAAACATGATTCTGGGAAGGAACGCAAGGGTCATTTTGGCAGTCAGAGCTGCCCAGAGTTAAGTTGCTCTGTATGAGTTCTGTGTTCCTCTCAGTAGAACATTTTGCCATACCAACCATAGTGAGTAAATTAAGAAAAAAAACTCAAATAGACTGGCTATAATATTTCTTACTATCCATAAAAAAGCTTTTAGTTTTAGTTTTTTTTAGTCCCTGTAATAATATTTAGCTGCTTTGTTTATGACATGGCATTATATATGAAATAGCAGACATATTCAATAAGTAATTTAAGTCGCTAGAAGCCCTTTGATTAATATATTCATCCTCTGTCCATCTGTGTGCTTGTTTTATTGAATTCTTTATGTCTTGCTGCCTCTGATTGTCTGACTTGAATCTCTTCAGTACGGATGGAATATATTAAAAATGAGATGAGAGGCAGGGGAATGTGTGCTCAATTGTGTCTTTCTCTTTCTTGTGTTCCGCTGTCAGGTACACCCTCTGCTCCTGCAGGAGAGGAGAACTGACACCTGCAGGTCCAGACTGCTGCGGCGCACTATCAGTGTTCCTGTGGAGACGCAGTTCCCAGAATTCCAGTGTCATCTCTCAGTGGACAACAGTGAGTGTATTACTGTTACTCTATGTTTACAGCTAGGGGCCAGTGTCTCTCATGGTGATAGAAAACCTGGGAATATAAGGATATTTAAAGATTTTTATTATAGTTTTGTAGTTATGATTGACTCTTAAAGTATTTAATCTATTTGAATCAACTTTGAGCATGAAAAAAATTCAAAATATGTCTTCTCTAAAATATCCTATAATATAAAACCACCATTATTTAATACCATTTTATTCAATATTTGTATTAGTTTATCTTATTTTATTTTATAATTATGAGGTATTGGGCAATTTTTTTCACTTTTTTTTGTCAGACCATGGTTGGAACTAAAACTTATCTTGCTTTATTTTATTCATGTCATTTTAATTGAGGCCAGCAGGGGAGGATGTTGGCTGCAATATTCTTTACTGCTGTCAAAGGATGTTTCTTCCAGTACTCTTTTCTTATTGTTTGGATTAGCTTTTATAAGAATTCTTTTTATTTTGTTTACAACCTGTTATCTGTGTTGTGTTCATACTTTATTTTGCTGATGTTGTTTTGTGCTATTTTAGTGGCCTAGTAATGCCTAGTAATGTTTTCCAGCGAACATACTATTTTCTTGTAAATGAGAAATACTAGAAATGTATCTTATTTTCCCTCTATCAAAACAGTTGCATATAAATATACCTGTGTGAGTGCCATAAATGTTCTTTTTGCGAAGTTTGTATGCATGTAATTCAAGAAGTAGTACCTTTTATCTTAATAACTTTTTTTTAAAAAATGTAAAAATAACCTTGTAATTCGATGCCAAATTTATAAATGTGGCTCCATCAAATATTACACATGTTCAGTGGTTGAAAACCAAAAGTTGATCCCTTTGCACGTAGCTGATACTTTTTGAAAGGGATATAAAAAAAAATATAATAATAATAATGCTGAAACTAAAATTGCATTTTGTGTTTAATTTCTACATTATTTGATCTTAAGACATTCCTCTTTAGAGGAAATAAATGAAAGAAATAAAGTATCATCTGTATGCAAACCTACATTTGGGTTTTGACCAATGAAAATTTGTACTCTTTAACAAATTATTTAGATTCCAGTGTAGCTAAACTGACCATATAGGCCTTTAAAAATAAAATGAAGATGCACAAAAAAGGAAAGGAAATGTAAACTTTGGAGGAAAACCCACAGCTTCCCATTTTTAAACACTCACTTCTAAAAGATAGTGCAACCAAGACTGCTAAAGTCAACATACCCTATTTTACTTACACTTGTGAGGTCCAAAATCTCCTTACATTTCTAATATGTGGCCAATCACGGACATCTCTGTTGTGCATGTGAACGCAATGGCCAATCAGATGTGTTTAAGTCCAATCCTGAAAATGCTGGAGTTTGTTTAGTTTTTATTCTGTTTTACTGAGTACAGGAGTGTACTGAGAAGTATTATTTTAAACGAGCAACACGTTTGTTACTTCAGAGTTTGAAGCTTGTAGTGTTTTGTTTTTAATACAGATATCTTTTGAGGCTGCTTATTTGTCACCTATAGTATTGATTTAGTACAACACTACGGTACTGTAGTAGATTTGTGTATGGTCGTGGTCATATTTATAACTATATTTTCATCTCAATCCCATACTTAATAACTGATTAAAGATAAAAGAGGAACTGAAGTAAATCTCTATCTGCCTTTGAGAACTGGAGCACCTTCTGTTTGATGTTTCAAACCAAAGGGCAAGAGCAAGGAACCTTGATTCACAAACATCAAACTTTTAAATGGTGGGTTGAAGAGCGGAAAATATATATTGCATCAGCTTAAAAAATAAATAAAAATCAGTAGTGTTCTCTGAAATATTAGTAATGGTATTAATGGCTGTGTATTCTGTTCTCTGTGGGCTTACCCAGCTTGTTTCTTCACATTACTGTGGTGGTGAATGCTTGGTACTGTCAAAAAGCCTTCTAATCCTCATTAGTGCATGCAGCCCACAGACAAACATCAAAGTGAGACATAGATTGTAAAGTTGTCCTTTTACTTGAAATGCTTTGACTGGTGGTATGCTGGTAGCTCATTATCACTCATACACACTAATGCAGTAGTGTGTAGTTTGATACTTAATACTGTATATGTCATGGACAATTGTGAATGTGAGCATTATTGTGGTAACCTTTAACAATATAGTACTTATGTTTCTTGGCTCATTACATGGCTTCCATAACTATTGGCGATTTTATTTTTCTTTCTGTAAAGAGACTGAAGACAGTGGGCGTAAAATCTGCAAAAGTCTTGTCATTGATACTGTGTCTTTAAGAAGCATGTGAGAAGTAGGAGCAAAAGAGAGACCGCAACTTACAGGAAAAGTCAATCTGCATGCGCACCACATGCGTCCATTCTGGCTCTGTTTTTCTCTCTCTGTCTTTCTCTCTGGAGCAGTAGACAAACACAGAACAACAGTTGGGGCACAGAGCAGTTTTCTGCGCATAGGGTGAAGGGAGAACCTCTTCTCTCTAACTCTCTCTCTCCCTTTCACCTCCCATCTGTCTCCTTTCAGCACTGTTTTTCAGTTGTTGGACAGCAGTTTAGCGCTCTGAAGTTATGGAGTCTGAGACGAGCCCTGAGTCGGAGGGTCAGTCCGGTAAGTGCTTGTGGAGGAAAGATGCTCTCTGCCCTTGCCTCAGTATTGGTGAACTGGAGATGGATTGCCAGCATAGAGTGTTTTAAATGATGTAAGAGTGCAATGCATGAGTTTTCAGCCTCAGACGGCATGCCTATGGACCACCCGCAGTCTGTTCACTTAATGCCTAATGCATTTTGTACAAAAATTCGAAAACACTTGCAAATGTGGCGAAGTTCACAGTTTCAGTGGCTTCACAATCTTTGAAACTGTGGCAAAGTGTTTTCCAGAGTTGTATTTAAAGAATTATGTATCATGTAAGTGATACTATTTATGTGAAATAATATTTTGTTCAGAAATTCTAGCAATACTTTTGTGTGTGTCTTTTCTCTTTATTATTGGGGTATAATAATATTCTAGAATAATATTATATTATATTTTATGTGTGTGAGTGCGGGTTTATGTGGTTTATGAGGACACAAATTTGTATAATGACATGGGTATGACATAGGTGTTACAATATGAAGGTGTTTTATGAGGACATTTTCAGTGTCCTCATAATTCAAAAGGCTTAAAAAACATACTAAATGATGTTTTTTTTGAAAATCTAAAAATGCACACAGTTTCCTGTAAGGGGTAGGTTTAGGTGTAGGGTCAGTGTAGGGCAATAC
>JAUCNO010000795.1:10471873-10514557 GCA_032353835.1 Enteromius viviparus | reverse complement strand
CAAATTAACTGGCAATAAGTCAGACTAACTGAAATAAGCCTGGCTTATACTCTAATCTTGGTTTATGGAACAGGCCCTTAGTCATTTTCATGCTATAATATGTGTTTACATTTTCATAGTGTGTTTAAATTTGCATTGTTAGCATTGGAAAATGTGCACTTTGTCATTCTTTAAAATCTGTCGTTAAACGACTTGTTTATGTGGTTGGAAAGGCAGGGTTTGTGTGTAAAACAGGATGCTCATTGTTCTCTCCTCGTTACAAACAATCAGTTGGTCATCTGATCCTTTCATGATTGGTCAAACGGAATCTGTTAATGAACTGCCACTGAACACAGAGCTAAGAGTCAGTCACACGTGCACACAGACGCTGACGGCGACAGGCTTATCTGTTTGTATTTAACAAATCACTTGCTTTATGATGCACTCTTAACAAATTACAATCCAAAAGTCTTTTATTTTTGGTTTTGTTGAAAAACCCCAGTGTGGACCAAAAACCGAGGGACTTTCTACGAACTTTCCCCAGCAGCCGAAGTGCAGATTGTTTATCATTGTCATGGTAGCAGCTTGTGAGGGAGGCAGAGGAAGCTCTGAGCGCTGCTGTGATGCATCACGCTGTGAGTGACGTGTGCTTGACACTTTGACCTGGGCATCCACACACACACAATGCCCAGTGTGTTTGTCCTTGAACAAAACAGGAAAAGACATTCACGCTTGGTTCATTCTCCTCCACAAATACACGTTTATGTCTCAGAGTCTGTAAATTGAGTCTTTTGTTCCTCAAGTGTTTGCACTTTAAAACAATCAAGTACAGTAGCTTAGGTTTATTTAGGAACACATACAGTCTTCTCACCAAACACACACACATTATTGTGGCAAACATACTGTAGGCACTGCTACAAGCACCAGGAACAAGCTCTGACACATGTATCCTCACATAATTAACGTTTTACTGCATACACACACACATACTGTGCGAGGTCACAACAGGAAAACTAAAGAATGTGCATCATTTCCACTGGTGCCCTCAGACTTCCTTCATTGTAGACAAACAAACAGGCATTCAGTCATACACAGAGACATGTGCTATGCTGTGAGCTGTGGCATTAACCCAGGCTGAGGAAACACTTGTTACTATAGTAAAATAAAGGCTATGTTCCAGTAAAGTGGATATTATTGGGTGCTTGGCCATTACTAGTGAGATTCCAAAACATATGATCACTAATAATCATTAAAGGTATTATTTTGATCATGGGTTGCATATGCATTTATCATTTAATATAAGGATTTTAATTTGTATTTATTTAAACATAAATATTATTTTGAATGTAAAGCATTTATTTATTAGGGTTGCACACAGAGTCCGACATTTTTGTACATTGAAAAATAAATTCGACCTCACGTTTGCACACTGCCTTTCTGTGCCACCGTACAAGCCAATGCCAAAATGCAGAAGGGCAACTGTCAATGTCATCCATTTCATCTTCGTTGCACAAAGCACTGTAAAGCTCCTTGCACATCGGGGTCACAAAAATTTGTGGTCTTCTTTTTTTTTTTTTAAATGTGGCTCTAGCATCGCTAGCCAAGCATCTGCTGAGCCACTGACAAGGAAACTTTGGATCACATGTAATAATCCTGCTACTGAATCTTAGGATTGGATGCAACCGATATTTCTTCCTTTTTTCTCTTGAAGAGAGATGACAACAAAATCACCCTCACTGCTTGAAGACCTAATTTAGTACTGTTTTGTACTAAAAACAGTGACAAAAAAAAATCTGTGAAAAATTGCTGTAGCACCATAGTCTAAGATAAGCAGCAGCATAACTGATAATGTTAAAAGAAAGAGTATAGCTTACCAAAAATCTATACCCTGTGTGTATGTTTCTTTCAACTGCGGAAAGACATCAAGTTGCAGTAACATCTAGCACATTTACCATAGGGAAAAATATATTCAGTGACCCAAAACTTGTTAGATAGTTAAAAAAAATTCAATCTACAAAAGGATTTTTTTGAAATATTTGCACCTTTTAACATATTCTTGATCATTTTTACTGTTCCGTGTTTCATTTGTAAAACTGTAAAGTGTTTATGACAGCCATTATTAAAATGTTAATATTGGAGTAGAAATGTAATTATGTAATTAGTTTGGTGATTGTGCAGGTTAATTCAGGTGATCCAATATTGTTATAGAAAGCCTTGATCCAGATGTGCATGTGTTGTTTTTTTGGAATGTCATTTCAGGCTTCTACTGAGCTGTTTGATGTCCTCTTAACTTCCTCCCCCTGAAGACACATCAGTGTGAAATATTTATATGTGGCAGAACTTTAGCTTTTTACTTTAAATGATTTTGAAAACTTAAAAATTTCCTGTGATCTCACTGGAGTGTGACTATATATATGAATATTTATCCAAGATTCTGTCTATGATAAACAAACATGGTTGACGTCTCTTTCTCTAATTTAGAGTTAAAATATGAAACTGATTAACAGTGATTAAGATTAGTGTACAGGGTCCCAAAAAGCAAAGACCGTGCATGTGTTTGTTTTTTTAGAAAGTAACTTATGTTCTCATTATCTGATTCTTTCATTGCTTGTTTGTAAATACTTTAAACAATGACATCAAAGCTTTTGTTGCCTTTATCCATGTGACCAGATGTCTCTTTCTCCCTGACTCCAGCATGTGACGCTGCTGGTCATGAGTGACTCAGTGCTTCTATTCATTCAGTCTGTTACTGTGCACAGCTTATAGTATACTGCAACATTTTTCTTTTTATATCGAATTTAATTTTCCAGTTCAAATTGTTGAACTGGCTTTTGAAACTTTGACAGCCAAATCTTTTTGTATGTGCCTTACACCAAGAATATAAATCTCAAAACCTTTACTTTCACAGCTCACATGTTACTTTTTCCTTTTTTCTTATAATGACAGTAATTTAAGTTGCTCAAGGACCTGTGTGGGTGATGCAGTGTATCTTTCTGCTCCTGACTTGTTTGTAAGAGCGTGCGCAGGTGCACGTGAGCGCATGTGTCTCTGAGCACATGTACGGGATCGTTGCCGTATTGCAGGGCGTTGCATAACAATCTGAGATATTGATACGTGACTCAGATTATCAAAGCTCTCATCTCATCTGCATAAAGAAAAGACAGGGAGAAGAAAAAAACTAAGATAAAACAATGGCTTTGGGTAGATATAAGCAATTAAAATTACAAAGACTAGAGTGAGGGTTTTTGAATAGCGCATGTGCACATTTCATAAAGGTATAGACAGCAGCTCAGTGTGTTTAATTAAAGAAGCTGAAATGCGTTTGCAACTTGTTCTCTTCTTTCTCTCTTAGTTAAGATTTTTCCAAGTGTCTTTGTTCTGCTGAACACAAGCAAGATGTTTTCAAGAAAGTTTGTAACCAGGCTATTTTGGGTCACCATTAACTTCCATGGTAGGAAAACAAAAACCATGGAAGTCTATGGTCACCCAAAATAGCCTGGTGGCAAACTTTCTTGAAAACATCTTGCTTTGTGTTCAGCAGAATAAAGAAATCCATATTTGTTTGGAACTACTTGAGGGTTAGTGAATTTTCATTATTGGGTGAACTTTTCCTTTCATAACAGCTCTTTGAATATTGCACACATACACAACAGTACTTCTATGACCACTGCAAACATTTCTGCAAAAATGCAATTTTAGATCGTATTTGAATTTATTTTAAATCAATTGTTTGGCAGTTTTCAATGTGAAGTGCGTTCTAGAAGGAATAATAATGGCCAGTCCAACAAGTATAAATAAGAGCACAGTTGTTATTGGTGTAACGTGAAGCTGTTTCTGTAAGAGTGTTGCAGTGCTTAGGATTTGGGCACCTAAAAAGGCTGTTAACGCCCCCTCAAAACACTGCAAAATCTTTGGGGATACTGTGCAGGGAAATCTGGGTCAGCTGCTACTGCGAGTATGTCATTGGATTTAGGGTTTATTGTCATTCTTCCCTCTTTTATTTTATATAGAAACATCACCCTTCAGGTTATTCTCTGTTTGTATGTCCCCACATGTTCATCTTTTCCTTAGGTAATGAGGATTGATGAACAGATTTGTTTCCTCTTTGACAGAGAGACAACAAAAGCAAAGAAACAAACAGGATTATCAAGCAGGGAAGCACATAAATCTGTTGCAGATATGTTTTAGTATGCTTGATGCGTCGGTGTTGATGAGCTCATCATGTCACAGAATTTAGCAACCCTCCAAATTTAAAGAAAGCGCTGAGCCCTTTTTAAAATTCCTCTGATGATGTTTGACCAATAATTGATGTACTAAATTATGCCAAAATCTATTAAAGGGCCTTTTTTAAAGCAAGCTATTTGAAGTGGTTATAAAAAAACAAAAGTGGTTCAATCCATTTGCCTTCCTTTTCCAAAGACTTGTTTTTTGGCATGTCAGGATTGGGCTGATCATGTGTCAAATTTGGACGTTCTTTGTGAAAGATATACAGCATCATATGATGCGGGAGGAACCGGGATGAGTGTGAGCTGATTAATGGCACAGGTCTAAAAATAAAAGCCTGAGAAAGGAAGGGACGATTTAAGCTTTAAATAAAGATCAAGAGCAGAGATGAAGATGATTTTTACACTGATGAATTATTCACTATAACTGATTCTAACAAACAGGCAGTCAAGAGTAAGAAAGGGTCACCTGTGTACTAGATCATCTGAGATACTGACAAGGCATGCATATACATGCAAGTGTATTGTGAATAAGTGTATTAACAAAATACAGTAACTAATACCAGAGTGGAACCAGTAGTGTCTATTACTGTTAGCGGTTGTTTTTTGTAATTCCAAACTTAAAAGAGCACCATAAGATTTAACATTTGATTGATTTGTTTGGTTTGGAGTCGAGTCGTTCTGCCTCCACAGGTTCTGATTTTAAACTGTAGTGCTTGCCACATCCGTGTGAGTATCACTGCTGTGTTATTGGCAGCTGTTTGCCTCTGTAACTAGGTAACGACTCAGAAAGAGGAGACACTTGCTGGTACCTTTGTTTTTCCCACAACAGATCACAGTATAATGCTCTCTGTGAGCACACACATTTATAATGTGTGAAGAAAGCTAGCCATTAACATTCCCATTCATGTCAATGGCTGTTTCTCAGCTGGCCGTATCCCCCTGGAACAATACTGAACAGACAAATCTGAGTCCTTGGTACAGCACACACAGTCAGATGCATACATTTCCCATAGTGCCCTCTAGTGGTAAAATTAACTTTTTAAATTAAAGGTGCTTGTATTGCAAGTAAATACAAACTAGAGAAGCATTTGACCTTTAAATGCATTTTTAATATACGTTTTTTTTTAAGAAATTGGATTTATTTTCATGGCAGATCATTTATAGTTGTATGTATTTGGAATCTGATGATACGCTCTTAAGAACTTTTTCTGTAGTTTATTTTACATTACTTTTTAATAGGTTGGGATGAGTTTGTTTTTTTGTTTTTGAAAGTATGCTTTGAAAGTTTCACCAAGGCTGAATTTATAGGATACATCAAAAATGCAAAAAAACTGTAACATTGTGAAATATTACTAATTTATATGTTTTCTGTTTGAATTCATTTCTAAAAAAGATTTTATTCCTGTGATGCAGATCTGAATTTTACAGCAGCCATTACTCCAGTCTTTAGAGATGATTTAAATGCTTATCGTTGATTCCTTATTATTATAAATGTCGATTATAAAGCTTTTTATAATCAGAAAATTCAAAAGAACAGCATTAATGCTTTGTAACATGCAGATGTGTGTATGATAGTACAGTTATAGTTGTGCCAAAATCATCGTCAGTGATTTAGTATAGAAAACCTGCTCTAATGTTGACATAAACAAGCTGTTCAGCGTCAGTCAGAAACTGAATTGCTCTTGATTTTTCATCATCACTCATTTGAAATCACTTGCTGTGTGTTTCTATATTTGCAAGCATGAACTAAATCATTACATATTTGAAACTATACAATGCACAGAAAGAGCTGGGTTTAGGGCAATTTAATGATGTTCAAATGCGTTTATGAGTGTGCATATCTGTTTTGCGCACATTCGTGAGTTTTTTTGTCTCCAGAAGATGGCGCTGTGTGCACAGTGCAGAATTTGCCAAAATCATCGTCATTGAGTATAGAAAACAAGACAAGAACACGCAAATGTCTGTGTTTAGCACACAAACTCAATCCCAATGCCTATATGAGTGGATAGAGGATTGATTATACGTGTGAGGGTCTCATGTCCTCACAAATGTGGATAGAAAACATTATTCCCTTAATGGAAGGCTAATATTTAGCTTGAGATTTAATAATGTCAGTTTGGTATGTTTGAAGATATTTAGTAGTTGTGGTCGCGAGTTTTAGCAGATTACTTGATCGGATTTAGCTAACTTTACCAGCAAGGTTGACTTGCATTTTTTGCATGAAAATGCTGACCAGTTTATACTAGCACAAACCTTTCTTTCTCTGTGAAGAGGAAGCCATTAGAAGTCAGTGTAAGTAGAAACATACATTTATCTTCTTTCACCTCAATTTCCCAATTCTCTTTCTTTCACGCTCTTTGAAGAGCACATGAGTTATATGTTATCCATACCTCTCCACCACCGCTTTTTCTACCTTTGTTCTTCCCCCGGCAGCAGTTAAATAACATGGTGTGTAGAAGCACACAGTTTCAGGCTATTTGCAGTGTGTGTGTGTGTGTGTGTGTTTTGGTTAAACAGGAGCTCTTGAAGTTGTCAGTAGAGTGTGTGCTGTTCTTCATTATGGAGTGGGGTGAGCAGAGGAATGCTCTTATAGCACTCCCCACTCTTTCAACCTCTCACCCTATCATTGCCCCCTTGTTTCATTCTTTGAACTTCCCCTCTTCTCGTTTTGCGTCTTTCATGTGTTCTCCACCACCTTACCTCTCACTGTGTGTTTGTGTCTGCAGCTGTGGTTTCTCAACAGTGAGTTCTCCACCTACTTGTGAGGGATCATGTACTACTGTACCTACTGTACAATATTAAGTCAGTCTATACATCAGTACATTTTTGAATGAACTATCCATTTAATCCAGATCAACAAAGGATTTTTTAGTTGTTTAGTCTGTTCAATATTTACTTGCCCATTGAAAAGAGTGAATATAACCAGTAAAAGATTGAATAAAAAGAGTTATATTAAAATGGTCACTCTGAAGTTTGAAGTTTTTATCTGTTCTTTTTTCTTTCTTATCCCAATATGTCCTACTTTGGATCTTTTGGTGATGTTATGCCCTTTTGTTCCTTCTGCAGCTTTTGTTAGAGAGTGTGTGGCTGAAACAGGCTGTCAATAGAAAGATAAATGGCAAATCTTTTCCAGCAAAGATTTGTCTTCCCTCTGTCTGCTCTCATTCTGCTGGACTTTTCTTTTTAGTTGGTGAGGCAGATCTTTTGATACTCTTTACATGCAAGGTCAGATAACTAAAGTCACTTATCAGACTACTCAAAAACTTTATGCTTACTTTTCTGAACAAAACCCACTCTCTCAAACACGCACACAAGGATAATAGAGGAATATAAGCACAAAATAAAGAAAAGGTTGCCATTGACCTTCAGTAAAAAGAAATTGGATCTGAAGTGTGTTGAGTACTGCATAGTACAGAACATAAGCCTACACCTTTTTTAATGTTCCTGGAAGAAGTGTCTTATGCTGACCTAGACTGCATTCATTTGATCAGAAATGCATTCAAACAGAATTATTTGATTTTAAAACTGTTTTCTAGGTTATTATATATTTAAAAAAATAATAATTCTTTTGATGGTGAAGCTGAATTTTTAACTAAGTTGTCATTAATCCAGTCTTTAGTGTCACATTTATGCTTTCAGAAATCATTTTCTTATTCTAAGTGTTTTGCCGCTAAAGATTTTTGTGGAAATCATGATGCATTTTTTCAGGGTTGTTCAAAAGAATGGCATTTATTTAAATCTTATGATACATTATAAATGCTGTTAAATTTTGTAGTTTGTATAAACTATTTGTGTGTTTTTTAAACTTCACATATATGGTCACAATGGCCGTTGTTCAGTGAAAACCTGCATGAAAAATTCCTAATTGTATCCCACTTACAAAATAAAATAATTGCTGATAATGACATAATTTGGCCTGCTATCCCTTGAAGAAAGGTCTATAGGAGTCTGTAAGGTAAAAGCACATTCTAAACATGTTGTACTTATCTGTGTGTGTGTGTGTGTGTGTGTGTGTTGTTGCTATTATGGCATCTGGAAGGGCAAGATTGAGCATGCAAGAGAGACAATCCTTTAAAAAGTGCATCAGTGTCCATCACTTTTCTCTCACACTCATACTCATGCACACAATTTTAAATTGCGGCGAACTAAATCCCTGGAGTCCTAAGTGTCTAAGTCCAGTAAAAGTCATGAGAACAGGAAATGACCTCGATTCTGAGTTTGCCCCCAAGTGTGACCTCAAGCAAACAGCTTGTGTTCACTGTTCAAGCTAAGAACAGTGGACCTATGTGTGTTGTTGTAAGAGTGCTACATATTTTCAATACGTCTACAGGGACACAAGAGGGGAATATCCGGCTGTAATCCTGATTCTTGGGCTTAACAAGGGCTGAATTGAAGGATTTTAGTGTGATTCTTGGTTTGACTGCTTTATGGCACTGGGCTTGTTGTCACCTGGGGAGTTACAGGAGTCAAACAGAAGGGGGTTGGGCAGGGAATCGTTTAAAAGTGGGGAGGTTGCATGGATAACAATAGGCAAATTGAATAGAGTTGAATTTCTGTGTATCTAGCTTCCCTGAAAGAGGCCAACAGGTGGTGTGACGTGTGTTGCATTGTATTTGCAGATACAGATACCTTGATATTGTCTTTCCACAGAGATGTTAAAGGGATAATTCACCTTAAAACTGAAAATGGCACCATCACTTATTCACCTTCTTGTCTTTAAAAACATAATTGTACAGGTTTGGAATGACACGATGGTGAGTGCATGATGACAGAAGTTTAATTTTTGGTGAACCCCCTCTTGAACACACCTACTGTGATGTCACTCCATATGTAACGTCTCCAGAAATTTTTTTTTAATCATTATTTCTAATTGTTACTAGGAAATCATTTGCAAATGAGTGTGCATGTGTGTCTTTGTGTCCATCTGTTCTGCTGTATTCCAGCTGCTTGACCCACACCCTTAGCCCTGGCTCCTGATTGGCTGATGAGAACCATGTCTGGAGAAGCTTGTCTGGGCCCCTTATGAGGATTCACGTCTAAAACCTGGACTGGACTTTCTTTAAGACTGGAATAGCGCCTTAATTGGGACTTTAGTGTTTTAATGTGGGTCAGTCTTGCATTGATTTTTGACACAAACTATATAATAAAATCCCTTCAGCCATCCCAGCTTATAGTATGTCCATTTTTGTTAGAAGACAAGTTATTGGCTCACATCATTTGGACAGGCCAAGTCTTTTATCTCTCAGACATGTTTGCTTTCGCTTTGCACCTGGACTGGTTTTTCAAAATTCCTCAGTTGAGGGCATGAACTGGATATTTCGTTGCGTTTTTTGGAAAGTTCTGGATTTATATTTTTTAGCCAACAAATGTTCTCCATATGTTTGAGTGACCTTTGATGTTATTTGTGTGTGTTAAAATGAATTCAATATGGTTCAAATGGCTCATCTCAGAAATCCGTGGAACAATGAAAAGGTTAATTGTGCATTTGATTTACTGTACAGCATTTCTAAAGTGCCCTCTTTGTACCCCTTGTATCACCCCAGGGGTCAGGAATTGGCTGACTACCATGGCCCTGTTAGCTCCTGCTGGTAGATGCCATACTGTAGCTTTTACCAGCTGAAAAATGTACTAGATGGAAATTTTTTTCTCCTTACGCGACTACTCTAATAGCAGCCGTTTTACCATTGGGTGTTTTAGGGCTCTTCAAAGCATTACATTTCAGTACATTTTCACTGCCTGTCTGCTAAATAAATAAAGAGATGCATGCTTTTGTAGGCAGGTGCCATTGAGATGAACAGAAAATTGTAACGGCAGACTTTATATTCACTTTTAAGCTTGTCATAGTAACGTGACCATCATCTAATTTGGATAGAAATTAAGAGTTGTAGGGAAATAGAATTGGTCCAGAAAGAAAAGAGAGGGAATTGTTTCAAAGCAGAAGTATGGTGCAGTTCTTCTTTTATTTTTGAATCTTACATGCATAAATGCTCAGTGAAATGAATAAAACATTTCTCATTCCCCCCAAGATTTATCATTTTATTTATGTAGTTTGCATCATGGTTTCCACAAAAAATATGAAGCTGCATAATAAATGTTTATTTAGAAGCATATATTTTCTGATGGATCATGTGATGCCATCACGGGAATAAATTATATTACAGTTAGAGTCATTTTAAATGTAATATTTCAAAAATCTACTGTATTTTTGATCAAGTAAGTGCAGCCTTGCTGAGCATATATCTTTTCTCTTTAAAATAGACCTTTATATTTCATGGTAGTGTTTATTTTACTTCTTTAAATTTGCTGAATTTATAATTGTATTAGAGTATCACAAATTATACAGAAAATTATATATATAAAAAACAACAAGCTCAAAAGTAAAGTGCATAGAAGAAGAGAATTTGATGTTCCATCTTCTCCTAATCCAGCCCTGGTTTTCACACAAACTCTTCTTACAAACTTTGTGTTCTGGCTCTCTCTCTGTCTTCAATGGCATACCTCTGCCTTCCCACTACTTAGAGACAGAGTGTGTGTTAGAGTGTGAGGAGAGCATGTGGCACTGAAGAGCCATTTGAGTTTTCCCCCTCTCAGTGAGAAATCAAGCAACACAGAGAGAGAGCGAGAGAGAGAGACACAGAGAAAGCAAACTTTCCCTCCTACAGTTGGACTTTTCCCAGACTTGAGTGCTGGAATGGATTTCTTCTGATACGTTGGATGTCACTGCACAACTGTGGAGTTTATGCACAGAAGGGATCTCGAAAGTTTTGTTGACTGAGTGTGTGCGCGAGGCGTGTGTGACAGGATCGTGCTATAGGAGCTATGTCAGGTGTTACACGAAAAGGTTCTGGGAGACCAGGATATTACTACAGACTCCTGGGTCGAACGAGGCTACAGAGACAGCGCAGCCGCTCCAGGAGTAGAAGCAGAGCCACAAACAATAGGGGTAAACATTTTGTTCTAACTTTACTACATTGTTTCTGAAATATTCCCCTCCACCTTTTAAAACACTTTTATGGGTTGTTAATGGTGCAGTATGTATTAAGAATTCCCATAGCAGTTCCCTGCAGTATGTTAAGTTTGTGTGTGAGATTTCTGTAGTTGCCACAGTAAAACATCATAACAGCCCGTCTATTAGAGTGCAACTGCCATAAACACGGTTATTACCACATTGTTTATGGCAGCACTCTTCAGAGTACTTCAGTTTTAGGAAAGCTGTGTTTACAAACTTTATTTTAATTATTAAAGTGTACTGTACGTCATTGAATGAATGAACTCAATGCAACTCACTTTAATTTGCATTATTTATTAAATGTAAAACAATGGAATGCTACCACTTTCTTTTTAAACATGAACCATTTTAGAGTTGCTATTAATGTGTTTCTGTTGGAATATTGTTTGGTTGTGCATGTGTATTAATGAGAAAAAATATGTGCAATGCTCAGATATTGTTGTCTAGTTTGTCTGTTGACAGAGGGTGAGTCTTTGCATTAGGGACTTTATTTTTGGAGATAAGATTATGAAAATACAGTAGATGAAAAGCAATTTATACTGTACTGTATGCTGCTTGGCAATTCTTGGGATTAGGAAGTATTTTCTTTTGTTTTAATACAATATCATATTTGACAATTGTATTTATTCATAAGGAAGAAGACATAGAACTGAGAAGTAATGTAAAGTGGTAACTGCTGTTTCACATAAATATTGTGTAAAAAATTCACGGAGAATCATGGTGGCCACATGTCTGTGACCTGTGGCTGTTTTGACATTCAGTACAAATGCATATAGTATTTATTTATAATTTCTGAATATTATGTTGGTTTCTGTCTGATCTTGCATAATCAGTCCCGTGTATAAGAATCCACTCTGTCAGTTTATTGTTAGTTGTAACACCTAAGTGTCACTTGATAAAACCACAGAAGTCGTAAAGTTAGTTAACAAGCCCTCACGTGAGCAGGTGGAGTAAGTGCCTGTTTGTGAAGAAGCGGTTATTATCAGTTTTAACTTTACGGTTTAACAACAAGACAGGTGACCAGCCATAAGTATTGAACCTGACACACCAAACACTCTCTTACTCACACCATTTTCCAAACCAGTCAAGCAGGAACTCCAGTACTTCAGTGTGGCCCAACAAGCTCTTGCTCTCTCTCTCTCTCTCAGAGTAATTTCAGATGTGATAGCCATGCCCAGGATGAAAAAAGCCATTCTCAGCTATGTAGGCTCATTACACAGAGGGTCGATTGAGATCCCCGTGTCATTCAAACCTAATTCAGTCACTGAGAGAATCGATTCATGTAGTAGATGAGGTGCTTTGTGATGGGGCTTTGTAATGGCACAGCTGTTTTGGGGACTTGGCGGGTTCAAGGTGACATCAGTGTGGTAAACCGTTGAAAGGTTTGAGAAAACAAAAACGGTGATTTGTAGAGAGGTTGTAACTCTTAGGATAGATGTCTTGAACTCGGTTTGTTTGTTTTCTTGAACTTTAACAATATTTTCTGTTCAGTGACATATGGGTTTGACAGCAAGAGAATCAGGAAGTGTTCCATTAGGATGCCTGACATGGAAGATTTTGCATATTTTGTGGGTGTAGTTAATATCTACTTAACTGTCAAGATGTTCTCTAAAAGGTCAGTTTTTGTTTACTGTTTGGCGCTTACTTATATTAAGTAGGGATAATATTACAGTGTCTATGAGTGTTGGATGATATGCTCCATTGTCGTATAACTCTATAATCAGCTTGTGAGATTGTAGATACACAATATCATTGTGCTAATTTATTTAAGTATTTACTCAGTTTCATAGCCAGAGAATGAACCAACTCCACAGTACGTCTAAAAGCAGCCTGATGTTAGTATAATCTATTAACTAAACATTATATATTTTTAATAATATATATATTCATGTCATAGCATATGGATAAGCATATTTCATATTTTTAATATGGTTGAATTTGTATTTAAAGAGATAATTCATGCATTTTAACCATGTGACACCAGTGCTTTAACCGTTTCCGTGTTATCCTGGTGCCATTTTAGACAGTTTTGCATACGTAAACAATGTATGCTGTTCTGTGTCAGCAGCACCATACACAGATATGTTGTTTGCAGTTTTTTGATCTGAACGTAAACAACATTTCCGTGTTCATACATTGCATACGTTGTTTACAAAATAGTGCCAGGGATATGCAGAGGAGTCGTTATTTTTGTTTTCTTCGCGCACAAAAAGTATTCTTGTAGCTTTACGGTAGGAAATTATGGTTGAACCACTGGTGTCACATGGATTATTTTAACGATGTCCTTGCTACGTTTCTGGACCTTAATTGTGTTAGGAATCCATGCTTTCTATGAAGGGCCAGAGAGCTCTGGGAACTCATCAAAAATATCTGTTTTCTAAAGATGAACAAAGGTCTGACAGGTTTGGAACAACACGAGGGTGCGTAATTAATAACATAATAATTTAATAAAAACATTGTAAGCTACTAATTATAATTAATATATCTCCTTGGTTATTTAATAATAACTTAATAACTTTTATACTTACATTGCACATAGCTGCACTTTGTTGTTTATCATGAGAGAATTCGCATGAGAGCAGAATTTAGTCAGCAAGCACAGACTCAACAACAACTCATCTGAACGCCTCTAATTGGTCAGTGTCTCCATAAACTCAACAGAATCACACGTGATTGGTTATAACGCACAACACTGTAAAAGCCTGTGACAATAAATGTGATGGGACAAATAAGCCCTAATACTAATTAGATAATAACACTAGCCTAATAATAATAATCATTATCATAAAATCAAGTGCATCAGCCACAGGCAATAGCTTTCATCCCCAATGTCTTTGCGAGCATAGAACATCACTGTTACTGTTACTATTATTATTATTTCTTGTTATGTCCTTCAGTAAGTAACTAGTATTTCAGAGAGCAGAGTAGTAAAATGCAAAACATAAACACTTAATATTTCTCATGTGAAAGCGCACGTCACCGGTGGGATCATGCGAATTGAGTGTTCATGGAACAGAATTATTAGCTTTGTTATCTGCGGTGCTTGTTTGGGTTCTACTGACTGATAGCTTATCAGTTCATGCATGACAGAAGATGGTGGCCCTTTGGATCTGAATATTCAAATACTGCACCAGTATGAGTTAATGGCACCTCCATGAGCTCACCTAAGCTCAACCCTTTTACACAACCAATTACACACACCCCTGATGCCTCATATGGGGTGGATAAACACACATACTGTAATAACCCTGTTTATGCACATGTTTGAGAACATGCATAGGACTGAAGAGAAAATTGTACATTATGTATTTACGTTCAGCACAGCCAGCTGCATGTGAGTGTTTGTGCAGTGTGTCCTCTGTCTAGCTCTCCCTTCCTTCCACCGCTCTGTTCTTTTCTGATAATACAGCATTACATCACCACTATATCAGCTGCTAAAGGGACAACATGTAAAACACACACACACACACACACAATGACACAGCTGCCTGAGGAATAAGCTGTTCTGGGAACAGTACAACAGCAGCTTTTCCCATAGCCGATGCGTTTTGCTACGCTATGGTTTTTAATATCTGATTAGGAAATGCATGGGAGTGTGATTAGTGGGCTTAGTGGTGCCTGACAGTTGTATGCAGCTGTGGTTTTCACATGTTTGCTCTGCGTTATCTCACAGGAATGCTATGTCAGGAGATTATGGTGGAGAATGTGCTGTACTGCTGATGTACAGTAGGACCTGTTTCACCGTTTCTTACTCTACAATAAAACTGGGAAATTGGGGATTTTGTTGGAATCGTCTTTTAATTCTTTCTCTGTCTGAATGAGCGAAAGGGTCTGACGCCTATATGTACAAAAACACCAATGAAAAAACGTTTCTACAGCGAGCATCCGTTACAAAGCTCTCGTTTGGACAACTACATGAACTTACTGATCTGTGTTCAAGCAGAAATATTAGTTTGTGAATCAAAAGTAACACTCACAAAAGTAAATACTCACAAGCCTGTTGTGTGACTATTGTACTGTATGTCTCTAAAATAATCTTTACCTTGATTAAATTCGTCTTCTATAAAAACTTTGCTAGCTCAGTACTGGCTTGCTTTATTTAGCCAAGAGCTGTAGTTTTCATATTATATGGTAATGCAGTCATCAGGTGTTTTAAAGGGTTACTCAAGCACAAAATGTTTTTTTTTAACTAATCAAAAATCAATTTAAGATATTTTGGATGAAAACCAGGAGGCTTGTGACTGTCCTGCTTGTTTCATGGCCCAGAAAAGTACAACATCATTAAAATAGTCCATCTGCCATCCATGGTTCAATATGTATTTTATAAAGGGATGAGAGTATGTTAACAAAACAAAAATAATGACTTTATTCAACAATTTGTGTCACCGTGGCACCATTTTGGAGAGTTTTTGTATTTATTTAACATGTTAATTATAGAATTAGTGAATTGAATATTTAAGTTTAATTTTAAGTTAACTCTCCCCACACCCCCACTGGTCTAGATACATTGGGCCTTAGTGCTCATGTGGGAAAATGAGGTTGAATCCAGCTCACATTACTTTGCAATTCATAACACTTCTCATCATCATTTCTGTCAACTGTGGTGCGTGTAATTTCCACCAATTTAATAAATGAGAACAGAGGTTAAATCTAGCTTGCAACATTTCCTGTTCCATTATTTCTGTCATCTCAGAATTGTTTCCATTTCCTGTAACCTCTACTAATCATACGTAGTTAAAAAAAAAAAAAAAAGTTTACACGTTTTATAATCATAGACAGGTGTTGTAGCACATCAAATGTGTGTTGTGATGCGGACACACAATCTGATATGATTCACTTTCTGTGCCCTCAACGATAAATTCATCATACTCTTGCCGAGAAGTAAGGAAATACAGTTGCTTTACAATATGCTGCTGGGAATGTTGATGGGTTTGAGCCGGAATTTTACTGGAGTTTCCATTAAACATCACAGATCATCTATTTATACAGGAAACTCGGGTACATACCACTGTAAAAAAAGGGGAAAAAAACTTTATCATTGATCTGATAAAAACGTTTGTAGTTTTCATAGTGTGTGTGAATGTCATGTGTTTAACAGCTACTATAGCTATAGTGTAATCCAGAGACTGTAAACTTAGCAACAGAAGATCAAGATCTGTTTGGAAAGTCAAAACAGACAAAGGAAGAGAGTGAGAGAAAGGGAAAACGAGCTTGATGAAGACAAGAAAGGCAGGAAATGAAGAGAACGAGGGGGGTGAAAGGACAACAGAGTTAACTGTGATTAAACAGACAGGGAAACAGGAAGCTTTGTCAGAATGCTCTGATAGCTGAATGTTGTGCTAGAGTTTGTCAGTCAGTGAAATATTTTAACACTCTTGTATTAGTGATTTTCTATAGTTGGACTCCTTTTGTGTGTTTTATGTCTTGGAATGTCTGAGTTTAACTTCCAATTTAGTTTGCTGTGCTTCCCACACACATATCCCATGTTCACACGCACACTCTCTGTCTCTCACTCACTTTGGCATCTGACCAAAATGAAAAATATAAATAATAATAGAGCTCATTTGCATTAGTTATTCAACTTCTCTTTTTGTTGTTCTTTTAGTAACTAAAAGCTTAAAAGGGTTATGCTTACATTTGTATCCTTTCCTCTGGTATGATCTGGCCCAATAATATAAAGGTTTCAAGTTCACTTTGCAGGGATGATCCAGGAACTGAGCGGAGCACTGAGCAATGCCACTTAACCAGATTCTGCTCCAGATGGATTGGCCCTGTTATTAGTGTTCTGCAAGTTGTTTTGGGCAGAAAGCATGTGGTGGGTGGTTTGTTAATTGGATTCACTTCAATCGTGAGTAGTCTGACATACCGCAGACCCCTGTAGAGAACAGACCGAGCTCATAATGTGCTACATTTTACTCATTGTGCGCTACTTCTGTTGACTTGTTTAATCCTGTGCACTGCATTGCATAACAAATGGTCATTACACAAAGATTAACTAACCGGATGAGACGAAATCAAAAAAATCGGTGTATGCTAATGCTGCGTTGGACTCAACTTTGGAAAAAGTTGGTTGGTTAAACATAGATTTAGAACATGTTTGCAGTGAGGAAATTGGCCTCCTGACAGATAGAGATGCACTGTCTCAAATTATGTTTTACTCTACCATCTTCCATTTTCGAAGGGATGACATAAGGGCATCTCTTTTGTGCATGTGTGCACTTTTGCGTGGCTGTTCAGTCATTCAAGCACAGCAGCAGATGCATAGAATGTTTGATTAGGGAAGAAAAGGAACTGCTGTACTGTAACCACACACCTTTTGCATACAAAAACCATCCCTACTGGTGTTGTTTTTTAAATAAGGGTGGCACCCCTTATATTAACCGCCATGTTGAGATCAAATGATAATGTATCACTCAGTAATTCTACTGTTGTTGGAGTTTTCCAGTTACAGAGCAAACAAATCACAATTATTCTGTGTATGTAGTAACCTTTGATTTTCTGTGATGTAACATCCGCTCCAATTGGTGTCCGAATTTGTCCACTGTTGTAAAAGTTGATTAATAAGATTAAATAAAAAAAATATAGTGCGACAGATAAATACAAAATTTAATATAACAATTGGGCTTTATGCAAAACAAAAATCATATAAGTTTTGCATAGATGATACTGCATATTTAAACATGTTTCAATAAATCTGTCAAGACATTTTCCAAATTATGGACTTTGCAGTAATCCAGTTTGTTTGCATGTGACTGTGTTTCTGTTCTTAATGGAGTCAGGGTTTGTTAAGTTAGTGTGTTAGATCATGAGGCATATTCCGTAACTTCATCCTCACTCAGGAATGTCCTTTACAGGAAAACCTGGAAACATTGAGTCCCTGCCCACAGCTCAGGAAGTGTGTTTTCTGACCCGTGTGTGTGTTTGTTGATAGTCGCTCTCGCTTCTGTAAGAGAGTATTCTAAGACTGGCTGAATTCTCTGCAGGTCTGAGATGTGGTTGCTATGGGAACAGCAGAGCAAGGCTATTGTCCTGTATGACCACTGGGAAGGTACCTGTCAGTCATAGTGTCAGTGAGGACAGCCGGGTCTAATGGAAACACATGTTCAGCTCAAGGAGAGAGACAGTTATGCAGGTGTTGGGTGTGTGTGTGTGTGTGTGTGTGGGGGGGGTTATATCTTCTTGTCTTATTGCACTGTTCTTTAGAGGTTACATCATGACGCTGTAATTTTGTTTAGACAACAAAAGATGTTTAACAGCAAACACCCTTTTATCAGCGTCTAAGGATAAATGAAATAAATTACTGTTTGACATCTCTGACTGAAAAATATGACCTCTGGTGAAGGACTTTTATTTTCATTGAAGTAGAAGTCAAACTTTGTACAGGTACAGTACATCAATAAAAGAGGAATGTATTCAGGGGGTTTTTCACTCTGGAAATTACCCTTAACCTACAGTTTTTCTTGACATGGCACCACGGTCAAAATTTTCAAATAAAAATATTTAATTAGATTTAAATTATAGTCATATTTAAATTGTGGAAAAAACGAATATAATCATATTATGTTATACAATTTGAATATCATTCATATCTTAAATTAAATTCTGATGCATTACATTAATTGTATGCCATGTTTTGTCAATAACAATTAATATAATACATTTAAAAAAGAATTATAATTACATCATAAAATCTAAAATACATATTAAAATGTATATTTAAAAAAAAATCATATTTTTGTCAAATACTTTTAATGATTTTTAATAAAATTTAATGAATTCAGTTTCTCAACATGGCACCGTGGTTAAAACGATGTTCAATTTGATTCAAATTTAGGATATTTCTATATATATATATATATATATTTATTTATTTATTTATTCAGCATATTTTAAGTTCTAAATTATTTAAAAAATATTTTGTAAAATACTTCAAGGTAGGAAGGGAAAAAATAAACAAATAAGAATTATAATCACATAAAAAAAGCATTTTTATTGGTGTGTTTGTGCATCTTTTTAATTGTATTTTTGTAGACACTTGTAGCAGGACTAAATGAAACCACAGCAATTGTCACGCTAATCTACAGCCACACACACAGTAGCCACAGGGACTGTTTTTTTTTATTTCAGTTGGAGTAGACGCTCGCTCTCACTCTTTCACAGCTGCGTTCCTTCACATCTTCTATCTTTATCAAGCAGACACTCACACACTAAGAGAAAGTGAAAGCCATCTCTCCCAGATCAAACTACACGGCTCCTCACTGTTGAATTCTCATTACTCATCACCACCAGGCTTGACTTGATTGAACTATAATAATCTGCCGTTGAAAGGGTTTTTAGCAGGATAATGAGGCCTTTGCACTTCCACCTGCTTCTTTTTCATTTATTTTTGTGTTTAGCATTTTAAAGTCTGTTTTAAAATGATCTGAGAGAAGATGTATTTAGGCATATTAGGGGAAAGCTTTTAATAAATAAACTAATACCAAGTAGGTATCAGGGCACTGCTCTCCATAGAGGTTTTGGTAACACTTTACCACTTTATTCACTTATGGTTATATACAACAAGATATAATGCATTTCAATGCACATTGTACTCGTCATTATCTCTTTATAATGCATTATACATGTGTTACCATCTGTCTATTAATTATTAAATATTTGTTGCTTATAGTGTATTCATTATTACCAGTTCACCATTACATCTTTGACTTTCAGGAGCAATCATCATCATCTTCATCATTGTGCTGTCATTTATGAGACAAACAGGGTGTCTCAGATCTTTCCTGTTCATAAATTAATTTGTACGACTGATTATAAGATGCTATAGTTCATAGTTGATCCTTCGTATCTCATAGTTGCCATGATCAAAATACACAGAGATACTTTTTATTTTGTAAATAATCATATAGGCACGCTTAATGATGTAATGATCACTGTTCTAGAATCGTTGTTTGTTTTTTTCATTTGATAAATCTGTTTACATTAGTGTTCAGGTTTTCCAGCTGTTCTGTAGTGTCACATGTTCAAGTCTTGTAATAAATGACTTTTGTGTATGATTTGGGCTTTTAAGTCTTTATGGAATATTTGTATAATGTATTATAATTGTACAACACGTTATGTATTGCAATGTATTTATCACAATACTAATATGTACTACTGTATGAGTAAACTGCAATGTTAAAATACTCTAAAACATGATGCAATGAATGTATAGTACAATCTTACACTTGAAGAAAACTTACGTCCACAATATTTCCCAGTCCACACAACATGCCAGATGGTTGAAATTTAGGAAATTGGGTGAAACGATGCTTGAAAAGAATTCATAGTCCTCTATGTGTGTGTGTGTGTGTGGTGTGGGAAATTGAGACTTTGCTCAGGCAATGTCTTGGAGGGGGATCAGTGTGTGATAGCGAGATCAGAGCGTAACACTTAACATAATCTGTTTCTAGATCTATATACCTATCCTGACACTGATTGAGTGAAGCAGTCAGTCAAGCTTCACTTTTTCCCTGCATTTCCCAGCTATTCTGAAGGGCAGTATGAAACGGCTTTGTATACTGAGGGCACAATGAGGAAGAGTTTCGATGACTTTATGAATGGGATATTAGGACATCTATAAACATACAACTGTTACATTATGAGTGGAAGATCGATTGAATGAATGTGTTGGCATGGTGATTGTTTATGTGGCATCTGCCTATTTGATTACATGCTGTGAGAGACTCACAGTCTACATCCACACTTGGGCAACATGCTGGGATTTGTGCATGTGGGTTTATTCTTGGCTATTATAAAGCTATCTTAAAAAATAGGTATCTATTCAGTTGCATTTTACAATTTGAAAAATGTCTGTGTGTGCTTGTACGTAGAAACTTCTTTATATGGAATAATCATTTTGTTAATAAATCAATTTCTCCCTGTCCCTCTTGTCTCACAGACTCTCCACCTGAGAAAACAGGGCGGAGACGAAGCATGCCAGGCTCTGCCCCTGACAAAGCCCCGCCCACAATGGAGCCCACCGCCACTGCTGCTACACCCTTCAGGGTCACAGTAAGTATTATGTGTGTGTTCCTTGTGTGTAAGAGCGTGTGTGTCTGATCAAACACAGTCTGGAATCCAGATGTACTTCAGATCTTAAGTATTAAAACTCTGCAGTACTAATAAACGTTAGCTTTCAAGTCATTTTGTCAAATGGTAATTTCCTACTCGAGGCTATAAATGTGAGCTGTGGTGGTGTTTTATTATTTTTTTAAGAAATTAAAAAGTAAAAATCCAGTGCACATTCAACCAGCGTAACATTCAGCCTAATAACCGAACAGCTGAAACTCAAGATGGTGATCCAGCCCAAAACCACATACCAAGCCTAATATTTAAAGTATTAAGGGGAAGTCTGGATCAAGGCTATATTTATAGCCTAGATTATACATCAGGATATTACATACAAATGAATCCCGAACAAGCTTCATTTAAAGAGAATGTTTTATTGATGGGCATCGGGGAAGATTTAACAGCGTTCGAATGCTTGCTGTAATTGGTATGAAGTTGTAATGATATGTTTATGAGCGTGAGCTCTATTAGCAAGAGATGAAAAAACTTCGCATGATTGAAAAGCAGTCTGTTAACAATCGTTGAGGCACACATTATGTGCCGGTTGCGGAAGTGAATCGTTAGCAATCAACAGCAGGTGGTATTCAGTAGTTTCACCGTCTGTATAAAATGCGGTCTGTGTAGGCTTTTTTGTGTGTTTAGCATTTGCTGAATGCAGGTGTAATTACATTTAAATGAGATCTCTGCGGTGACTCGAGGGCCACTTGACCTCTCAGCTTTTGCAGATTCAGGCCCAATTACTCTTCTAGCCTAGTGGATAGTTTGCAAATATCTCCTACGAAGTTAAAACATGATCTGAGAACACTTAAGTTCAATCACAAATCTTTTTAATGCTTGTACATGTTTGAATAGGTTCAAGGCACAGAACAGAAGCTTTATATGTTGTTGTTTTGTGTGAGTTATGGAAGATACCACATAGCTTTATTTTTAGGTCAGTCTACATGGGCAATTAGGAAAGTAATGATAAGCTCCCTGCACCCCTTGCTGGTAGGCAGTGGTACTGCACCCTTCAGAATCAGGAGCTCATGAGATTTTTCTCTCCTCTTACTCTTTATGTGCTTCCTTTTATCCTCTGTTCTGAACTCTTATACACTGTGCATGAATGACACCATCAATACCAGGTCTGGTTTTGATCGTGATGGATTAACGGATGTATTGAAAGACCCTGTAGATTCTTATATGAAAGAAATTGTGACTGTTACTGTACATGTCAAGAAACTTTTCAATAGTGTTGTTTGTGAATACAGTATAGAACCCACCCAGTGAACTAAGCTCTGCTGAGTGTGTGTGGATTGTGTGAGAAACACAATAGCTCTGTTTTTAGCAAAGTTTTCTGGTGTGTGTGTTTTTTTTTTTCTTTTTCTTTTTTTCTTTAACCGATTAGTTACTCAGTAGCCTCAGGTTTGTTTTGTGTTAAACTGTAGACGACACTTTACTGGATACCTGAAATATACTGTTGACAGAACACTGATTGTTGACAAGGCTTTGGGAAATGTATAACCTTTAAAGTGATATTATTTAGCTAGATATAGAGATAATATAAATAAGCTATTATTATTAAAAAAAAAAAAAGGTTTCAGGTAAATATATTACAGGTCATTTTCCATTGATTTACTCCTGGCAGGGTTTTGTAATATAGGCTTTATTTAATTTCTTCCGCTGCTTTTACGTTATAAAAATGTAAAAATGTTTATTATTTATGAAGCCAAGGCATCCTTGTGGTTTAACATAGAACTAAGGATGATGGAATCCTGCAAAAAAAGTGTGCCCAAGGGCCTCATGGGAATGGATATTATTGACTGTCAACATCCATGACCTATTTGACAGACCTGCTCGATAGTTGCTTATTAACAGGGTTTGACATTGCATACCATGACAGAGTTATTTACTAGGGCTAACTAATTCAATAAATTTTTCTTTAACTTTTTTTTTCTCATCTGTGCACATTATATTGTGTGCAAAAAATAGTTAAAAAAATGGTTAAGCCCCATTTACACCAAGAAAGATAAATATAACGATAACTTTACTGATGCCCAAACCAAGGTGTATTATTTTCAGTTTGTTATAAGAGCGTATTGTAGTTATTTAATTTGCTACTTTTAATGCTCAAGTTCATTAAGTTTTGATTGGAAAAGTTCTAAAAGTAACTGCAACAATCTTGCTTTGTGTCGTTATTGTCGTGTTGTGGAAGTTACTCATAGAATTAGAAGCATAATTTCTGTAGTTATAGTTTTCCTTACACATTCTTTCCTCACAGCAACACGTTTCTGTCATCATATAACATTCTCCTGGAAAGTAATTGTGATTTTACTCATGGTTCATTTAAAACCATAATTTAATGCTTAAGAAAGAATATTGTTCTGATCCACATGATTGTGCTTCCTTGCTGTTTTGACTCTTTTTGATTGGCATTGTCTGTGAAGCCTTTTTAAAATAATTTTAATGACATCATATACATTATATATATATATATATATGTGTGTGTGTGTTTGCTATCACAACATATGCATAAGAACACGGCATAAGAACATACAATAATGTGCTGCTACTTTTATTTAGCAAGGATTCAAGTGAATTTTTACGAAATATTTAAAAGAATCCTAAAAAAATGGTTAAAACAACAGTTTTAACATTGAAAATAAGAAAAAAATGCTGATCAGCAAATCAGATTCAAGCATTGCGTGTCACTGAAGACTAAAGTACTTTTCGCTAAAAAGTCTGCTTCGCTGCAACAAATTAACATAGAAAACGGTTATTGTAAATTGTATTGATATTTTACAGTATTATGGGTTTTGCTGTATTTTTTTAACTGAATAAATGCAGCCTTGGTGAGCATAAGAGACGTCTTACTGACGCAAACTTAGAATGGTAGTGTAAAAAAAATCTATAAACGACCGCTACCAAAATGCTGTTCTTTATTCTAGTCATTTATTACTAATATTAAAAAAACTGAAATTCGGCAATACCAGTCAAACCGATTATCGGTTTATTCTCGACTCTATTCAGAGCACTTGAAAACCTGGCAACATAAAATTATAAACTCATAAAGCAAGCTTTGAAGCTCGCTGCATCAATATTTGTGAAATTCCCGTTATGTTTGGACAGGGGAGCTTGTTTATTATTCCGATGCCTTCTTGTCATTGTCTCTCTCAGTCCCCTTCTGATTTGATTTCCTTTTCTTTCGATGCTAGCAAACGTTAGGCTGAAATACTCTGACTGATTGCTCTATGATTAAGAGATGTCTGTGTGTAATAATTTGCATATATTGTGAATAGTAATCAGTAGGGTGCTTTAATTATGTAGAATATGCAGATGTGTTAATTGGTAGGGGGAAACGGCCTGTTTTCTGTTTGTTTAGTAACACTTTCTTGTCAGAAACTTCATGTCTGCTGACTTGCTTCATCTTTTACTCTAGATACTCTTTTCACACCTTTTCTTGTGCTTTCTTCGTTGCGTTTCTCACGTTCTCGTTTTTTATCTCCACAATAGCAGCTTTACAGTGAGGATAAGCAGATCGTATTTTGTCCTTGACTCTCATTCTTGACTTACAATCCTTCACGCTCTCGCTTTTCTTTCTTTCTTTTTCACTTTCTCACTTTTATGCTTCCCTTTGCTTTCCACGCCCTTGATGCCAACCTGCTGTCTCTATAGTAACTGGTGCCTAAAGGAAGTTGAGTCTTGAGCCGCAAAAATGTGACAGGTGCTTTCACAGAAAAAGGGTGTCTAATGTGGGATAATTAACGAGTGAGTGATTGTATGAAATGGTGGTGGAAGATCAATATGAATTTGTCTGCGATTATTATAATGTCTGTCCTATTCTCTGTCATTTCCTCATTAGGGGTTTTTGAGTCGCAGGTTAAAAGGCTCAATAAAGCGGACTAAGAGTCAGCCTAAACTGGACAGGAACAGCAGTTTCAGACACATCCTGCCAGGCTTCAAACCAGTGGACAACGACAGGTAAACAACAACAATTCCATCTTATTCCAATCTTTATTAAAGCTGGTTTTTAACCCTTTCAGCGGTGAGTTTAAAATGTTCCAGCGGTTCCCCCAGAGTGAGTTTTTTTTAGACTACCATTATTTTAGAACGTTCGCCTTTACAGTTTCCATGGCGACACACCTTGCTTTGTCACGTGAAACACCGTGAGCACAATGACGCTGTATGAAAGATTGATCGCATGTCATAAACAAGCTGATATTCTGATTTGCAAATATATGTAAATAAGTGTGTTTTGTCGTTTAAACACCTTTATAAATGATCTTGATCGTGATCTGTAACATGAGATGGGCGCCGCCATGTTTGTTCGATCAGTCGGATTTACAGCACATACATTCATAAATTTCTCCCAAAATACATATAAGCGGTGAACTGGGTGAAGAATAGAGTGAACTTTATAGTTACTTACACTATGTGGATCTGATATGATTAAAACACATTGGCAAATTAAATTTGAATGGGTTGTTATTGTTGCTTCCATTGATATCTGTGTGTATTTTACAAGCTCTAAATGTTTTATTTTGCTAGTGCTTATGTGTATTCAAATGTCTGAAACCTAAAATGTGCGTTATGTGGTTAAGAACACTGAATAGTTGTGATGATATGACAAGCACAGTGCATGTAGCGCCAGCAAACGTGCGAACGCTCAAAAGTGGAATTAAGAAGTTTTCACAATTTTAATGACTAGTAAGTTTACTGCAAATTTCTGCCAAACAAAATATATTAGTCATAAAGACATATTTTAACCATTTAATTTAAAATTACATTCATTAAAAAACATAACATTTTACTAATTTTCAGCGTTTTTGCAGCACACTTGGAAATATTCCCTGGTTGAGAACCATTGTTTTAACTAGTCCAAATGATCTCATAAATGGCATTAAAATGGCATTTTTAATCTTTCAGTCACTGTCAGGAGATCAGCATGGTTTTTGGAGACCATAAAAAGTTGGCAGTTGGTTCTGACCTATTTTAAAACTTTACTGGATGTAAATGAAGATGTACAGTATGAGCGGCTGAATATGGCAGTTGAGTCTTAGTATAGATATTTTTGCATGTGTTTGCATTCTGTGTGCTAATTCCTATGGAATAACACCATATGTAAATGTGCGATTTTGCATTTCCTCATGTCCGTGCTGCATAATTTGCTGCACAGTGAACAATGACGTGTGAAGTGTGTGTGTGGCCTGAAAGTTTGTGTGTGTGTTTGGCAGACTGGTTATTGAGGTCACTTTTGACATGCCTCTCTTGTCAGTGAAAACCGACAGAGCTTTGCGGTCCAATCTGTCATCTGCCTCTTTCTCGGAGATGCTCCTTCATGCATCTTCTCTTTCCCTTATCCCATAAATATCCCTCACTTTAAACAGACTGCAGCTGTGCTCTGCTCTTGAGTTTTTGCTCCTTTCAATGCAAATTTCTGATTTGGAAATGTTCGCTTTACTTTATTTCACCATAAATTTAATACATTTACAAGTATGCTCACAATTTGCAGAACAATAACAGTTTGGTAGTGGGACTAGAAATAGACTGAAGTGGCAAATTTCAGGTCTAGCTGTTTATTCATATTTTTTTCCCCCCTAGATTTCTGGTTTAAATCTTAAAAGTGGACATTAATTGAGGTATTGGGAGATGGGAGTCTGCTGTAGGACTAAATGTAAATCATATAGAGAAGTCAAGCTTCCAGGCAGGACAAGAATGCATTGATCGAAAGCCCGCTGTCCAATAAACAATTAATAGCTTTTTTTTCCCAGTGCAAACAGTAGTCATGACAGACTGCCAGTGAAGCACGCTCTCCAAGCGGGACTCAAAATGAAATGTTTGGAGCCTCTTGTCCAGTGAACATTTATCTTTGCTCATATTAGGTACTTTTAAGTCCTATGGGTTCCAATGACGTCTACAGATTCATGTGGCATTACAGCCATTCTGTAAGATATTATTTACACTTTTATTTGATAAAATATTACATTTATAATAAATTACATTCTTGGGAGATCTTGATTTAAAGGAATAGTTCACTCAAAAATGAAAACTGTCATCGTTTACTCACCCTCAAATGGTTCCAAACCTGTATGAATATCTTTGTTCTGCCGAACACAAAGGACGATATTTTGTGACCCAAAACAACCTGGTTACAAACATTTTTCAAAATACCTTCCTTTAAAGAAATCATCATTTATTTTATCTGGCTACACCTATATATAGAGAAAGAGAGGATATATAGAGATTCTCTCATTAATCTAGGTGTTAGCTGGTAGCGTTTTCCCAGTTTAGTGTTAGCCATTAGCTTAGACCTTAAGAATTCCCAGTCATTCACAACCCTCTTTTTACCTTATATCAACAGCATTAACAGCAGTCGCTGCTCTAAACCCATGGCCTGAGCTGCTCATCCATTCTTTACACAAATGAGATTATATATGCGGATGCTGCTAATCCCAAAAGCATCTCATTTGATTGGATTAAGTGTAGTAATTGTCTGTGCTTTCGGCATGGCTTGGCTGGAGCAGACTATGGATGGCTGTGCTTGTACAGATAGGGGATGAGTACTCCGGACTTCTGTGGGGCCAAATGGATTTTTGTTGAGTTTGTGTGCCGGATGCCCCGGCTGATGTGAGTGCAGCTTACTTTTGTGCCGCATACGATCTGTGCTTGAGTGTTTGTGTGTGTAATAGAAATTGTTAATAGAAATTGACTCTTCTGTTAAAAGCACTTACAATAAGGGAAATTGGTATACAAAGGCAGTTAGATCCAAATGGACATGTATTATATGCAATATCGACATGCACAAAGTTTTCTCTCAAGCATTTTCGTAGAAAGCCAGTACTGTATGTACAGTAGTTGAGGTTCAGTTTTACTGATTTCTTGCTTACCTTTTCTTTATTTCATTGTAATATTCTCTCATAATGCGATGAGACGTTTTGTTTGTGCTGTTTGTCCTCTTGGCACAGTGCTTGACATTTAGGAGACTTAGGAAACATGAAACAAGCCACAAGTTGAATCATTTACCATTGAACTAGGCTGTTCTGTTCCGGTGGAGGGAGAAGAGGATTGTTCTTAATGTGTAAACTGGATTACAAGACAAATGAATGTCAAAAATAGACATTATTGGGGGTATCTATTGATTGTTTAAGATGGACTTTTAATCTGCTGTGTCTACTTTAAATTCACAGTTTTCAGTCTTTAATTTTATGTGGCATTTTCTACCCACTGGAATGAAATGTGTTGTTGTCGTAGATCTATATCTGCATATAGTACACAAAATTATTTTCATTTTTCCATGATATGTTCATTTTAAAAGTCAAAATTACAATGATAACTTAGCATAACTTTAAATAATAAAGTGTGCCACAAATAGACATGTGGACAGAATTGGAGCAAAACCTTTTTTCTCTTGAAGCATACTCATATTCACAGTCACACAGCTCATGTCATAGACACAAACAGACTTTAATAAAGTTCCTAGACTGGCAGCGCTTTTTATTTGATATTCTCAGATGGCGCTAATAGATTCTAATGACTTTACAGGGTCAAATCTAAATTTGAGTCTGTTTTTCCTACGCTTGTTTTATTGTTCTCTCACGTATCCTTAGTTTCTCTCCCTCTTGAAGAGGAAAGAGGCGATGTTGTCAAGGAAACTGTCATATCGGGAAAAAAATCTCAGCATTGCTTTATTGCTCAGTAAATTTCATATGGTAAAAAAGGAACTAATTCCTAAGGAAAGACTGAAGTATGAAGATTGAACTAGAGCCACTTTTAATCAAACTGTCAAGCTCAATATGTATGTATTGTGATGAGTGATTTTAATAAGGCCTCAAAGACGGCCGTTGGGTCTGCTTGGACAAAACAAAATTGTCTGTCTTTATTGAACGTGCAAGACAATAATACTTGCTTTAAATCACTGAAGATGTTTTTTTCAATGCATTTCCATGCATTCGTAATGAATTTGATGAATTTGAATTGATACAGTGATTTACAGTGGCATACTGTACACTAAAATAAATAGTTATTCTAATTATTATATTATAATAGTTAATTATTGTAGCTGTTTGAGTGAACAATCCTACTTAACACTTGAGTAGTTTCACCAGTTAATTATTTTCCTTGAATATGATTGGTTAGCAGCACTGGAACTTTTCACTTTGTTAGATTGATACACTGTCTGTGTATGGTGGGGTTTTTCTGTAGGTTACAGTGATTGCCAGTAGGTGGCAGTAAGTGAATCATTCGCTCATAAAAGCTAAACATTATAATTTCACTTGTTTCATTTGAAAGGATGAGAGTAAAGGAACTACAGATTCAGAACCAGGACGTGTAATTCGCCGCAAGCTCCTTCAAGATTTTCCTATGGGGTTTTATAATGGGGGTTTTCAATTTATGTGTAAAGTAAAGCCTGAGGTAAACAGAACTTCGTTGTCGTTTTATCTTTGTTATTCAAATAGATACACATTAAAAATTAACATAATATGAAAAAACAAGCAGTGCTTTTATTTTAAGTGAGTGTATTCAGCAGTATTGAATTAACAAACATGAAAGGTGGAACACCATATACTTCTACACTACATCATTTCCTCACTCTCAGCCTGTTTTTATCTGAATTAATTTCTTTTTTTCTGTTGAACATTGTATTACATTCAATGAGAACCAGCTACTGTTTAGTTTCTCAGAATATCTTATTTTGTGTTTAGCACAAGAAAGAAATTAATACAGGTTTGGGACAACATGTGAGTAAATAATGACACACCTATCATTTTTGAGTGAACTATCCCTTTAATGACAAGATAAACAAAATGTTCTTATGTAGTTACTTTATTAAATTCACATGTTTTCAAAAACGAACATAACTGCTTCAACATTTGTGTTTTGGGTATAGATGTAATTTATGTTGTTTAACAAAGTATTGTTAAGAATTGTCAAGTTACATTTACCACAGGCTTTATTTTACTCAAACAATCTCAAAGGAATTTATTTACTTACTTACTTACTTACTTACTTACTTACTTACTTACTTACTTACTTACTTACTTACTTACTTACTTACTTACTTATTTATTTATTTATTTATTTATTTATTTATTTATTAGGTTCTGACGTCATAGTTCTCCCACTTTATTGAAACAAGTCATTGAATCATTTACCCTGTGATTTGTTCAAAACCTCCAAAGGCTAATAAAGTTCTTACCGATGGGTTTTTGACTTGAAATATATAAAATATTAAATATAATATTAATTTTACAGTATTTTAAAATCTGCATTTTATGTACCTCTATTTTACATATACTGTAGAATACACTACTATTCAAAAGTTTGCCGTCAGTAAGAAATACCTTTATTAAGCAAGAAAGCAAAAAAAAATATTTTTTTTCAAGCCCTACTAACATTAACTTTTAAATGATATTTAGTTTTCACTCTCCCAACTGTTAGAGTTAAAAAAAGCTTTAGCACAAACATGCTCAGACCTGCTGTGAACATTTCAGACTGTTTACATGCTGATTTCTGAGCTTAAGTCTGGAAGATGACTGTTGACAAAGCCAGGACTGCTTCTAAAATTGCCGGTTTTATTTAGTATTGGAGAAAATTTTGTTTTGGTTGATTATATGCTGTGTACTCTGTCACAGCCATCTGCGAGTATTGATTTGGGATGAAAGGGAGTCATCTGACTAACAAGGACATGCATATGAGATACTCATTTTTGTGCTATCTGGTTTTGTCTGTGGGAGAGAGTAAAGCCATTTATACGAGCACACGCACATCCAAACTCACATCCATCCAGACAGAGAGATACAGAGAGAACAGGAAGTAGGACAGTGGGGAAAAAATATGTATGGAGAGGAAGGATGAGTAGCACAGAGAGCACAAGAGGGCAGTAGAGAGAGAGAGAGAGAGAAAGAGTGAGAGGGGGTGAAAGAAAGGGCTGAACGGGAGAGAGAGAGAGATTTCTCTGCTCTGCCTTTCCCAGAAAACAACCGGCAGCGGTTGGGCTGCTCAGTGCTGAACGAGCAAGACAGAGAAGCAGGGAGAGGGAAGCGCTCAGTGCCGGAAAAGGGAAAAATGGAGCTTTGAGAGCTGCCCAACAGATCCTTCCCCCTCCAGAGTTATCTTCTGTCCTCTCTTGTTCTCTCCTGTGTCCGACTGCTGCGCTGAATTCACAGGATGACTGGTGAGTGATCAGTCTGATTCATGATCCTTCTTTGGCTCTGAATGTTTTCATGTTCTCACAAATATAATGTGATTATGCAAACTAGAAGTCTCTCTCTCTCTTACACACACACACACACACACACACTTCTTTATTCTCATATTGTGATCTGGGACTTAGTAATGTATTCGTTTGTAACCGTTCCTGTGAGTGTGTCTGTGATAGGGGATGTCGGTCACATTAGATGTTCTGGGTCACTGGACTCATGTGGTTAAATTCTGATGCCATTTTAGTATGGAGTCACTGTGGCCAGCGGCAACACATCTGCATTAAGATTTTTAAATGGCTGCATCTGATTAAATTAAACTCCAATTGAAAGTTTTTTTCTGTATGAGTGTGTCATTCTTGTGGTAATTAAAATGATTGGTTGAGGATGACGCGCGTTCATCGCAGACTGCCTGTCACTTGTGATTGTTTTATTTTTTTTTTGCTTTTTTGAGGACTTGAGGTTATGAACTTTTCTCAACCTGTCGGCTTGTGTGTGTAATTATATTTCAGTTGAACAGCTGCTCACATTCATAACACTGAGGCTTACTGTGTCTCTCACGATCAAATCTCCCTGCCTGGATTTATAGATTTAAAGATCGATTAATGATTAATTACTTCTGCATACCATGCAAGTGAGTTATATCGACTCTCCATTGTCTGCAGAAAGTGAAGGGGTGAACGTTGCATTTTCTATTTATTGTAAGATGAATTGGTTAAGTCCGATTTGTTTGCACGGATTTCTTGCATTTCTGTTTTTTGAGTGAATCACATTTCGCTCGAGTCGGTTTTTTCCAATGAATTTATCTCAATCAAAATAATTTTTGAACATCCTTATTGAGTAATCACAAACGTCTGGAAAGGTCATGGAAAAGCCCTGGTCGATCATTGGTCAAACTTTAAAACGATTCAGTCATATTAATATTTTAGCTAAATTAAATATTTTTTATTATCCTGGTCTCTTCTATTCTGTTCTATTTTAATTTCCCACATTTTGTGAATTTAAACATTTTACCCTTTACATTCAGTCATACTTAACAAGGTTTTTGATTTCAATTAAGCTAGGTTATTTATTTAAATTTAGCATTATATTTAATGTATTTTATATGGTTATATATTATAGTATATTGATTTTTTTATATATTTACCACTATTTATGAATGCCTTATTTTGTGCACAGTTCTACTTTAAGTTTATGTTAAAAACATGGTTAAATTCAATCAAGAATAATGTACACATGTATGCAGATGGAAAAAGTGAAAGCTCTTGTATTATAGCAGAGAGTGTGTGTAAGGAAAGCCAAATTTATTTATTTGACAAACACCTCTAAACTGAGTAGAGCGAATGAGAGATTGTGTGAAAAAAGAGGGATAAATGAGAGGAGAGTGTCTCCTCAGTACCAGCTGTTGTTCGACGTCTCTTCAGCTGTGCTGGAACAGAAAATTAAAGACGGATAACGGATTTGATTGGAGGATGAAAAAAACAATGTAGTGTGCAGAAATGTTTTCGAAGCTTGCAATAGAGTCTGCAAATCAAACCCATCTCTCTTTCTCCCTGCCTGGTTTTCTCCCAGTCAGTCTCTAATTGCACTGTCATGACCAATCTCTATCATCTATTGATTTGTTGTGCGCCGCTGAGGCGTGTCTACTGCTCTCCTCTCCTGGAACAGAAGGAGGGTGGAAGGGTATCTTCTTCTCAGGAAAGGGTCACCTCTGAATGCTCAACCTGACCGGAGTGTCTGGGTTAAGATGTCTCAGAGGTGAATGCTTTCAAGACATTCAGATCAGAACAGGGACATAAACTTTCAATAGAAAAAAAAAGGGCTGTGTTAGTTGCTGGCATTGGAAGCCTGTTTATTTTCTCTGATCTGTGTTGCATGTAGGACACACTCGGAATGGAATGTTACCATATTTGTAAGCATTATGCATCAAGATAAATACGGAGGAATCGTATCAAGACATTTTAAAGCTGTTATTTCTGCCCTACCATGGAGGAACGAATGTGGACAGGACAGACAACTCAAGTTCATGGAACAAAGATGGGAAATGCACAGTTTAAAGTCTTTCAGGATGCAGACAGTTTTTAGTTCTCTCTTTAAGAAACCAGTTTTTTTTTTCTCCTGAAAAGTCTGCTTGTTAAAACAATGAATAGTCATCTTATTAACTGTCCAGCTGGAGTCTGAGGTGAGTCAGATCTGTACACATGACGGCAGTGCAACCACAAAACCGCTCTTTTTTTTTTTTGTCAGTGTATTCAGTACAGCTTTTCTATAGATGCGGGACAAACACATTTGCCGCTGTATACTTGTGTTGTGCTGACAGTAACTGGCAGATTGTCATAGTCTCTTCACATTGTGTCTTGTCCCTTTAAGTGGCAGCATGAATAAAATATGTGTTGAGAGCTTTTCCCTACAGCTGTGCTGCTTCTCCAGTGGTGTGGCTGAGACCCAGATTTGACAATGGACAAGCAAGCGATGACCCGAAACTGTACCTTCTCTTCCTAAAAAATAAACATGACATTTAATAATACTACTGTGTGAACTACACAGGAACAACAGTATTCCCAATTAGTTGTCTTGTTGCAACAATACACATTATTTTTCTTCTTTATGCTGAAGCAAAAACAGGCTTCCATACTCAACAGCCAGTAATTCAAAGCCCAAAACAAATTGTGGTTGGCACAAGCCTTGTTGTTGCAAGCTAACATATATTCAGTTTATTTCATTTTTTTATTTTTTTTACCTTGCATACTTTTCTTCATGGTTTTCGGCGATAAGGGCATGTGTCACAATCTGTCTATGCTGGCATATGTGTAATTTGGCTAGTGCCTACCAAGTGACAGATGAATATTTTGTGCCAAAATATTAACAACCACCAATATGGGAAGCGTTTCTCCTCTCTTTTTAAATCTGTATACACTGATTTATTTTGCTACCTTTACTATACACAATATGTGGTTAGTTGCACTTCATACTTTGCATTTAGCATAATCCCCCCGTTGTCTGTGAACAAACCTGTGACCCATTTTTCGAACCACTGTCTGCGATCCAAAGCTGTTACAGAAAACCGGGCTACAAACAGTCAGCTTTCAGTGGACTAGTTACTCAAATTCATCAATAATCCAATCACTAGCACCTCTGGGAATAGATGTCTTTGCCTGTAATGACCTGTATTGAGAATTTTGGTTTGCCCCGGCACACATTTGCGTGTGTGTGTGTGTACGTGTGTGTTCTCATGTTATTTTCTCCTTTGGCCTAGTGTGTGTAAGCGGCTTTTCCAGGCTGCTAGATAGAGTGATGGGTGGATGGAAAAGAGAGGAGGAGTGAGGGATGAGAGATAAATAGATGAACGGAAGGCATAGTTAATGGCTTGGCTTGGGCAGGGTGGCCAACTGTGGTTATGTAATTCTTAAACTGCTCACATAATAGAGAGTAGAGACAAATGCAGAGTTAAGCATGCTGTACTACTATAACTCTTTTCATCTCGTAATCAGTTTTTAGGTTAATATTTTTTATTGAATTTTTATATGTAAAACATAGCAGCAGTTGCAATTTATGACTTATAAATATCTTAAATACACGATTTTATACTATTTGATTATTATATATGGTTTTGAGTTTTATTTAGTGTGTTATATACACGCACACACAAATGGATGCAGGGAAGTGTTTCACCCTCACTTACATACGGTACCTGATCATGTGGATTTCTATTGGAAGGACTGAATTTCACAGAACCCAAAACAATTTAACGAATCTCTTACTTTTGTATGAACATCTGCAAGATTCAGGAGAGTGCAGAATTCAGTCAGCAAATGCGTACACGGAACAAAACTCATGGATCAGCAATGACTAATCAGAACACCTCTGATTGGCTGTTGCATTCATAAGCTTGACAGAATCAGGTGTGATTGGTTGTAATGCGAAACACTGTAAAAACCCATTAAAAAATTATAATGCAACATGAGTTCTAAATGTTATGCTGCCAACAATGCTTTTTGTTTGATTTAAATTTTATTCATGATGGATGACATAATGGATTTAGTTTAACAGTGCAGCAGCATTATTGTCCCAAGCCCAAGATATTTGATATGGATAATTGATATGCTATCCTGTAGTCCATCAAAGCATCTTGGTGTCAAAGACAGTAAATTAATAGGCACTAAGCACAGTGTCTGCATCAGCTGATAGCTGTCACAAGCCAAGTATATAAATATGTCAGCTTCTACAGAAGTCAGTCTCATGTCTTCATATAAAAAAAAAAAAATCCACCTATTTGTCATGTCTGTTCTTTCTATGCATCCTGTTCTTTTTGAAGGTCACTAAGGACTTCATGCTTCAACCTCATCACGTCCTGCTTCTCTCGCTGTCTCTCTCTTTGTCTTTTTTTTTATGTTCTCCTTTTTTTATTTGTATGGGCATGAAGGAACTTGCCTGGAATGTTTCCTTTCCAAGGTAGCATGTTCGTGCATGTGCTTTGTTTTCATCCATACAAAAAGTATTTCAGAGAAAAGGGTTTCAAAAAAAGAAACAAATCACTTCAGCGTGCAAATATTTGACACGGAACGTGAACAAGATTCACATAAGCAAAAGAAAACAACAAACACTTTCATTTAAACACATCTTTCCCAATCGCGGTCTGTTCTCACTACAGTCTTACTGGTATTTATTAGCAAATTAGATTAGCATATCAAAATGTACAAAAAATAGAGATGACTGTAATCAGTTAATTGATTCTGTGTAGTTATTTTATATTTAAATGAGCTTCTAAAAGGATTTGCCAGTAAGTATAGTTGTTCAAAGCAGAAATTAAGACCAGGGTCATAGATTTATGGTTCATAATCTCTTTTAGCTTGGCAAGTCATTAAGCGTGTGTTTATGTGGTTGGAAACACAGAAGTAACCCGTCTAGAACAACCTTTGGTTAGCCTTTAACCAGATGCCCAATAAACACCAAGGGCTCAACTGTTTGCCTGTGATAAGACAAATGCGTCGTGTGTATGTGTGGTATTGTCTTATTCAGATAGGATTTGTTCAGGCCAAGGCTAATTTGTTTGTTGTTTAGCTCATTTAGCCCATTTCTCTTGAGAATGACAAGTCTTCCCTCAGTCTGTCATTGTGTTGAATTTTCCCAGCATGCTTTACTCTCTGTTTTCCATCTTGGCATCAACTGCATCTAGATTTCCTTTTATATATGCATATGGAGGTGCTGGCATCCATTGCCCATGTGTTTCTCTGCCTTGATATAACTGTGAAATTGTCCATTTGGCCCATGTGTTAATGCTAGATGCGAGGGCAGGGGATTGTGTGTAAAGCGTTTGCATGAAAGCTAAATCATATCCTCCCTCTCTTACTTTATGCACAAAATTGACTTAAAATGAAATGGTGGAGATGTCTGTTTTGAATGACCTTCAGAATCCTGATGGAAATGGATCTTGGTTTGGTTCTGTTGAATGGGTGTGAAATGGGGGTCAATAGAATCTTCCAAGTATAGTTTGATCTAAAAAAAATAATATATATTGAACAAAAATTTCATATTTTTAATATTAAGTCCAGTTCAGTCATTTGTTGTGTTTAAGTGTGTTTGACCCCTCCCGTCCCCCCGTAGTGAAAGTATGTGTGACCATTTGACTCCTTCAAACATTATTTTGTCTTGCGGTGCTTTTTTTTTCTCTTGTTCTGCATATTTAGGTCTTGATGTCATGTCCTTTCTTGCTAGCCAGACAAAAATAGATCAGGGAATGTTTTAAGTCCTGGACCTTGCACACTTCCTCTTGTTATGTTGCATATGTCTGGAATGTCTAATCCCAAAGTTGCATATTTTGCCTTTATACTATATACAGCATTTAATCCTATTATAAGATAATTATCACATGTATTTGTGTACATATTATTTACATAGCCATTTCTTATGCTTTAGTCCATTAACTGACTACATCATATTGCAAAAATACAACAAAGCATGCTTAATAAGAGATTTAATCAGGAATAGTGAAGTGAAGGTCAGTGAAGGAGGTATGGAATGTGAAACCGGGAAGTTAAAATGTTATTGAGTTTGATCTGGGAAAGTGAGCGCTATCTGTTTAAATGGGGCGTGTGAGTGAGGAGGTGTGTTATCAGTTATCCCATGGGAAGTTCCCTCTCCAGCACGCGGCGCAGAAGCCAGAGATCCCACAGAATTCCTCTTAACGGTCCATGTGGCGAAGTGCAAATTTCGATCGGAAACACACAAATGAGCTTGCTTGCATATTGGTAGTGGCATGAGAATAGATTGATGGGGCTGGGCTTCCTCGCAGTTCAATGTAAGTAAATCTGTCCATTCTTTAGACTTTGGATTTGAGATTGTTTTGAACACTCAGTTGACATTCAATGGATATGGACATTGTTATGAAATTTCATAAACTGTATGAATAGTGAAATTTCTGAAAAGGTTTATAGCTAATGTGAAGGCTATGTTTTGGTTTTCATGTGAATAGTTCAGAGTAGGCCTGTCTTTTATGTATAATATGTATTTCTAAAGCACATGTAAGAGGGAACAACCATTTTTTTTGCTCATTTGAGCTAAAAATGCATCTATATAAAATTATTGTATTAATTAATACTCATTTGAAAACAGGCTATGATCAAATACTGCTGACATCTGGCCTGGTTTTGCTGTAGATTAATTATTTTTACTTTTACTTACGTCTACAAGGATTCACTCTGTCCCCATTCAATTTATTTAGAATTGAAATTATAATTCATAAGTTATAATTAAATTCTAAGAACATTTTACAAATCTGTTACTGTAGTTACTGCCTTTCTTTTATATCTTTCTCTGACCTCAAAGATATTTTTTATATTCATTAAATATTCAGCTGGGGGAACCGAATGTGACAGTTTGGAAATGAATGAAAATCACATTGTTAGACCACTAATGTGAATGTAGTGCGATTAGTATCCTGTGCCCTTCACTCTTTTTCTTGTTTAAGGTCAGTTTTCAACTGTTTATTGATTTGAAGCGCTGCTGCCCTCCGTCACACATGTGCAGTACAGAAGAGATTTACTGCTTGATAGCAATTTACAGACCATCCCAATGACAGCTATAAAAGGGATAGATTTATCAAATGTTCTTTTTTTCATCTTAACTAAATGTGATTATTTCCATTGCTGTGGATCATTATGGGCTGTGCTCTTTTTTTTTTTGGTGGGCTAAAATTGTACCTGTCGGCTAGTTGCCATGGAAACACTCACCTTTCCGTAGTTGCGGTCCATTCAAGGGTAGAGCCGAACCCAAGCAACGTAAGCGCCTAGTACATTGATCTCTCTCTCTCTCTCTCTCTCTCTCTCTCTCTCTCTCTCTCTCTCTCTCTCTCTCTCTCTCTCTCTCTCTCTAAAAAAAATGTTATTTATGGAATAAATGTGAATAATTTCTGGATGCAATGTGTATTTATATAATAAATTATATAAATTGTAATTATAAAAGTCTTTTTACTTTATTTAAATTTAAATTTCTCTCTCCGTTTGAAAAAAATATATACATATACTAAATATTATATAGATGCTAAAAACAACACTTTTGTAGGATATATTTGAAATCATCAGTTTGAATTTTTTCCAGATGTCTGGGTTTTGAAGCTGAAGGAGAGTCTTACTGAAGACCTGTTGAGTCTCTCTGGCTAATCTTTCTGAAATTAGTTCTGCTCGGACTGTTTAAATCAGAGGATATAATACACGCTTCGTCAGGGTCCTGTGACGGGAAACGTCCTCGCTCACTTCAGGTTAATACCCGCTTTCATAATCCACGGCGTTTGAAACCCATAACCCTCTAACATCATGATGTTGTTTCTGAAAGGGAAGGTTTGGTGGTGTTTCATTGGCACGAGTGAATGTTGAGCTCAGGTTTTGTGGGTAGATCTCGTTAGCTGTGATGGTCATGATGATTTTAGGACCGATGTTGAGCATAATCCTACACTCCTTGACAGATTGAAACGCTCTTGGACTCTCTTGGAAAAGTTTTCCCTTGAATCTTTCTGGGTATCATCTTATTAGAAATAATACATATTGCTTGTCAAAAAGTAAAGTAAAACACGTAATATCTTTTTGTCACATCACATTGAAAAACTGAAGGTCCCACTGGGTAAAATAAACATGCCTTTTTTTGTGTGTTTTTTGTGTTTATACAATTACTTTGTATCGTATGTGTATATGTTTATATATATATATATATTAGTGCTGTCAAACGATTGTGCTAAATTAAAGTTTTTGTTTATATAATATGTGTGTGTGTGTGTACTGTGCATGTGTATTATGTGTATATATAAATACACACATGCATGTATATATTTAAGAACGATATGTTACGTTTATATATTAAATATATTTATATATGATATAAATTATATGAATATAAATATATAGATGTAAGTACATGTAAATATTTTCAAAATATATGCTGCATGTGAAAAATAAACACACCACACACATATTATGTAAACTAAAACTTTTATTTTGGATGTGAATAATCATGTTTAATATATATATATATATATATATATATATATACACACACACATATATGTATGTATATACGTATGTATGTATGTATGTATATGTACATATATGTATGTATGTATATGTATGTATGTGCATATACATATTTTTTAGTAATATCAAATATAGTAAATTATTAAATATTTAAATAGTAATAAAAATATTTCTTTCAAATGTATTGTTTAAATTGTTATTAATATTATTTATTTAAGTCTTTTATTATAAGTCTAATATATATTATTGAAGTATTTCTACATTTTAGCAAATATGATTTGTCATTACATTATATACATCATATTATACATTATTTACTTTGTATAACTATATAGTTACATAGGGTCAAATTATGTTATGAGATACATTATTGTAACCTGCTTGTCTGTTGTGTTTATCATACTAAACCTTTGTAGAAATTCTAAACATGTCCTCTGTCCTACCCTTATTGTAAATAATAAACATATATATATATATATATATATATATATATATTATTTTTTTTTTATTATTATTTTTTTTTTTTTTACACAAAAGAAAGATGCTATTATATAGTCAATGTTATATCCTGGACTGGGGTTTATATGATATGAGGAGAGATATTTGCCAGACACTGTAACCTAGACCTGGACTTACATCATCATTACATCACCCGTGTCTCAATGCAGACCAATCAGATCCGAGTGGGAGGAGTCATCTTTTCTCACTCTGTGAACATGGATTCCATTGTGACCTTTGACCTCTGGAATGTGACGGTATGCATAAGTTTCCTGCCTCGGGCGACTCCCCCGCCTTCCCACCCTCCGCAGTCACGCATGCATCCGACCAACAGTCCTACAGCCCGGGGTCAAAGGTCACGCTCAGCGGTGTGCGTATCTGTGTGTCATTGGCTTTGATCCGTCTGCCGTCACACACAGGACACACACGCTCACTCGCATTGTTTCACATTTAATAAAAACACTCAGCCCTTATTTCAAATAAACCGAGGGTCCCCACCCTGCAGATTATTCATCACATTCTTTACGTCTCAAAGAAAAACCTGATTTCCTGCTAATAGTTTACTTTTTTTTTGCGCAGGAATCATAATTGAGCACTTTAATCATGGCAAACGAAAACTCGTGCCTCGCTCTCCTTGGTTTCACGCTTGTGCAAATATTGACATATTTAGGCTCTTTGAAGTCTGAGCGTGTTTGGTGTGGTTGAGATTATCATCTGGAGAACATTAGAGCGGAGACGTCCAACTTGTGACATCCTGCAGGACTGCAACAGTAGCTCTACACACACACACTGGAGATGAATGGACGCTTGAGGTCCCGCCTCTCTCGTAAGGAAGTTTAAAAACTCATATACTTGATGGATTCTGATGGGACAAAACCCAAAATTACAAGTCTTTCCGTTGTCTTTTTATGGCTGCTTTCACACGTCAGATGGATGCGTTTTTGTTTTCCAGACATCTGGTGCACATCAGGTCCCGTTTCTTGCATGTAAACGGCAAATTGCTTATAAGATGAGACTTTTTGGTATCTGATATGGGCCGCTTTGACAAACGGACATCTGACCCATATCTGAACACTCATCAGATCTAGTTCTCCTCTGAATGCAGGGTTTTGGCATGTGAATCAGTGGAATGAAAACTTGATTTTGGCCATCTGTATTTGATTGAAACGTAATCATTGCTCAGTTACCTTTCACTACTGTATTGCATAATAAATTTGAATTAATAAGTTATTTAAATTATCCATGTGTATATATAAATATATATATATATATACCTACCTGATCTCTTGTTATAAACGTACCTTGGTGCACTTTTTAGTGACGCACGGAAAACATACAAACAGGGCTGGGCGATATGGGCAAAAAAAAATCAGTCGATAATGATAACTATCACGATAAATGTCAAATCTTTTTCTTTTTTTTACGTTTAAAGCAAGGTTTTCGCTATAAAGTGAAAGTTGTAGAAACCTGATTGTTAATTACCAAAATAAATGTCTAAATAGAAAAATGTATTTCTTAGTTTCAGAATTTTCTAATGAGTAATATTGTTTCAAATTAGGAAACAGGTTTGGGTTGTCTGATAATATTAATAATAATAATAGAACTTTTTTTTGTCTCTTATAAATACACATTTGACATTTTTGTCAATTATCAAAATCAGTTAAAATTTTAAAAATCTGTAAAAATTTTAGTAACCTCAGTTTTATATGATTTAATTCTTTTATTATTATTATTTTTAATATTAAGCATTGGTCTCCCATAGTAGCATACATTTTAAATCATGAACACACTTAGCACCTCAATACCATGATACAAATATAAATATATGATTTTTAAGGTAGCCGTTTTGTATTAAAAAAAAAAAGTTAGTCTAAAAACATAAATCAGCTTCAATAAAAGGACATGGAATGAAATGGTTGCATCAACAAATGTGTTTTTATATAAGTTTAGCATTTGTTAACACTATCAGGTAGGTTTAGGGTTGGATTCGAACCGTCACAATACGTACCTATATCAGAAGAATAGAATATCGCACTTATATAGCGCTTTATCATGTATGGTCATACACCCCAAAGCGCTTTACAATCATGAGGGGGTCTCTCCTCAACCACCACCAGTGTGCAGCATCCACTTGGATGATGCGACGGCTGCCACAGGACAACGGCGCC